>VXAC01000599.1:504722-697020 GCA_013399225.1 Rhipidura dahli
CCCCCCCATCCCCGCTTTTTACCAGCTAAACAATGGGGCCAGAAAAACTGGAGTGTAGGAGTATTTCTCTTGTTTGTAAAAGTATGTTAATAGGTTATTGGAGCAGTCATTGATAAAACCAGTATTGAGCGTCCAGTTAGGCAGTTGGCTCTGAATGGCTGTTCAGGGATGTTTGTTTAGGATCGTGGCCTGGGCTTGCATGCTCTGACAGTGTTCATGAATCGATTTTGCTTGTTGTGGATTGTCTGAAGTTGATTGTGCAAAGGTATGGACACGTTTAGGGAGAGCTCCTATCCTTGTGCGTGGTGTGCTGAAGTCACTCACCCTTTGGGAATGCTGTTAGAGAACTTTGGCATGTGAAATGTGCATCAGCTGCTGGTTGGTGATTGCTCTTTTGCACCATTTTATCCTGTGGGAAATAGGCAAGAGGTTAGCTTTTGGTTAGCAGCATACACTTATGCTGTGTTTACTGTGAAGTGTAATTCCTTCTCCTACTAACTTCTTATCTTCTCATATAACTTATTTTAGCACTTGTTGCTGCACCAAAATCATTGTGGTGACCCCAGGCCGGGATGAACCTATACACAGTTATCTTAAGATGATGGTGTACGTAGTTACAAGTCTGATTCTTAGTTTGATTCATGGCAGACTTCCCCTTTCCCCAGATTGTGGTGGCGTGTCAGGGGAGAAATTTAGAGGAAATTACTTCTGGAAAATTCATAAGTATGGAGTAGATGACTTCGTTTCATTGAGTATTTCAAAGGTGAAGTGCTGTAGCTCAAACTGGAAAAGGGGGGGGGGAAGTTATTGCCTTGTTGTTAAGAGCAAAAACAAAGGCTTCAAAGGCAATGTTTTGATTTCTCTCTCTAAGCTGAGGAGTGTGCATGGGGGAAGTTCTCGTTCATTTATTTATTTCTACTGTTGTGAGCCTTTAAGTTCTGTTGTTTGTGGTTTTTGGGTTTGGTTTTGTCCCTTTTTTTTTCTCTGCAGCATCAAAACCTGGCAATGTAAGCAGGAAAAGAACCAGCTCCCCTGAACAAATCCAGGAGGCAAGGTTAAGAGATATATTTTTACTTTTTAGAAGTTAAATGAAAAATGATCCCAATTCAATCAGGGATTCCTAGGCCAGCAGTGGAAGTAGTATATGTTGGTTGCCATGGCAGGAGTTTGTCTTTGATTTCTTCCGTAGGGAAACTCATGTCCTGTACCATTAAAAATAGATGAATAAAAGATAACACTTGTGCTGTGAACCTCTGCCTCATCGGGTAGGCTATTGTGAGAATGATTTTATCTTACACTGACAGTTCCTTTGAGTATGCTTTAATCTCAATTTAATTCATTTTGAAGTAGACCTGTTGTTTACTAAGCTACTGTAGTGCAAATTTTGTTTGACTAAGTGTGTCGAACCACACACCAGCTCAACCAGGTGTGGCTCTTCTGGGCTCTGCTTTCAGTTCAGCTGCTTCTGCTGGGGGTTGTAGCAGGATTTTGTTAGTATAATTAAAACTCTAGTTTATTTTGTTTACAGTTTACCGGTAGTAGGACTCCAAGCACTGGCAGACAGGGAGGAAAATAGCCCTGAATCTTTTCTCTTTTCTTAAAAAAGCCCAGAGCTGCTCATTTTGATCTGGTACGAGGTACGAAGGTGCTGCAATGCGTCCTGTGGCAGAATTGCTCTATGGGTGCTGTCACTTCCTTAGGCTTTTTGTGTGGTGGTTTTTCTTGAGAATAACTTTCCTTCTCTTCCTTCCTCTTTCCTTTGCTTGTTGACTGAAGAGTAGCTGAGTTTCCTAGGCTGTGCTGGGATGGATTTGGAGTGTTAGACCTAGCTGGAGCATTTTGGGACAGGTGCCAAGGTTGGCAGCTTTTTGTTTTGTGCGATGTGCCTAATGTGCCTGTGTACTGACAGTGTAAGAATACCCTGAGAGGAAAATTCAGTCCAGTTGTGTCTACGTTTGTGAGCCTCCTTTATAATATCATTTACTTAGGTAAAGCTCTGGTTTCATAGCAGAAGTGCTGGAGACCCTTTGAAAGCCAGTAGTGAAATGGGTAATGCAGAAATGCCTTTTCTTTCCTTTAAGGAAGTGTCTTGGGTATGGCTTCTTTTTTGGAGGTGTGAGGCAACCAGACATATTATCTACATGCATTTATTGAGACTGGGGGGATTTGCCTCCTGTCATTCAATGTGTCACTTTGGGTGTAATTGTAACTCCACTGATTTATAATTGCTGTAGAAGTTGGGAGTTGAGTATCCTCGGAATGGTAGTTAACCTCTAATAACACAAATTAACATATATTAGATAAGCACTTGATTTCTATGAAGATCTGAGGGATATGTCTGGCAAATTTAAACTTCTGGTTTATTCCCCCTGTGAATTCCAGCAGTAATAAGGGAATTGGCAATGTTTATTATTTCCCTACCCACTTCATGACCATGCAAAAGTATTTTTTCTCAATATGAAATGTTTTTTTTTTCCCCCTCCAGCTTTGGACACCCCTTTTATTCAGTTGTTTCTACAAGGGTGTGCCAGGAAAGCAGTGTTACAAAGCATGTGGTGAACAGACATTTCTTTCTCCTTTTCTTGCCCAGCTCAAGACCCATGTTACCTTAATGCTCCCAGGCACTGAGTAAAACATTTGTTGCCTTTGTCTTCAGCTGTAGGTGCAGGACAGACCTTTTACAGGTGGCTGCAGCTGTCCCTGCCAAGTGACTGCACTCTGGTGACTGAGAGCCTGGGCATTGAGCTTCTCGTTTCTCTCCTCCCAGCTCTTGCATGTATGCATGCCTCCTGTAAATTTTTAATGACTTAGCTCAAGCAGAGGTTTGTTCTTGGCGCTGAGTTAATTTGCCAGGCTGAGGTTAAAACGAGTGTACCTATCTGATGTGATTGAAATGAGTTTATAAAGATTGGGAGCAGCTGCTTTTGAGTATTTGGCTTTTCAGGGATGGAATATTTGCGGTGAAAATTGGATTGGGCTTGTAACACTGGAAGCAGGCTGAAAATGAAGTGCATCCCCCCAGGTTATAACTTTGCTTGCATCCTTTTTGTACTGTGAAGAATGGATTAATGTGTGACAGAAGTAATTAAAATTCACTTTTTAAAGTCTGTAAAGTATGTGTTTTTGCTATAAAGACAGCCTGGCTGACCACAAGGCCCTACTGTACACTAATATCAAACCCCCTTCAAGCCAGTCTGCTGTCTGTTCTGAGTCTGCTAAGTGCTCCAAACGTGCAACCTGAAAAGCAGGCCCTGAATATTTCAGTTTGGGCATCATAAATAAGGGATTTGGCCTTTATGTCTCCTTGCTTCAGATACTCATTTGCAGAAAGACAACTACACGACGCCCTAAAGGACTGCTAGGAAGATAAAATATGAGTATCAGTGTTCTGTCACCTCAGTGCCACAGAATACTCCTTTTCTCCTGTCTTCTTCCCAGGAGAAAGCTAATACATTTTGTATTTATTAATGTGGTATGTGGTAAATGAGAGCCACAAGTGACATAATGAATAATAAAAACAAGGCAGGAGGGAAGGCAAATAAATCCAAACACTTATAATGGTTTTGAACTATATTTCAGCATGCTGACTGAGCTATTCATCACAGAACAACAGAGACCTTGAGAAAGGATTTTAAATAAGCTCAGAGATACAAATGTGAAGTTCTGGGTTTCTGTTCCTCTTTGTTACATTTTCTTTTGTCTATTTGCATGGTTGGCAAGAGCCAGTTTCACACCCTTGGATCTTATCCTTCCATGGGTAGTTCCTTAATGTTTGTAGAGTTCAGAAGAATACAGTAGGCAGTATCAAAGAACATTCCAAGCCCAGCAATCTATGGATCACTGTTCCTGGGGAGTGCAACAGTTTGGTCTGATTGCAAAGTTAAGGTTGCACACAAGAGTAAATGTAGCAGAGTGTGGGCAGTGAGAAGCCTGCAAGAGTCAAACCTATGGTTACAGTGTATAGGGTGTGGAAGGGGAAGGCTGGAAGGTGCAGGATTTCAACCAGTGGTTACAGTGTATATAGAGTGTGGAAGGTGCAGGGCTGTGGACAGAAATAAATGCTGGTTGCTGAAAGTAGCAAGTTTCTGTCCTGGCAAGACTTCCTCTAAGGCATCTCTTCCTCTAAGCAATTCCGGTGATCCAGATCTTGTCCCTTCATCCTCTGGGCCTTATAAATGCACAGGGACATTATGAACAATGTGTACTCCTGAAGCCTTTGCTTGCATCCCCTTCCTATTACAGTTCACAGAATCACAAGGTTGGAAGAGACCTCTAAGATCATCGAGTCCAAGCCATGCCCCAACACCTCAACTAAACCATGGCCCCAAGTGCCACATCCAGTCTTTCTTTAAACACATCCAGGGATGGTGACTCCACCACCTCCCTGAGCAGACAATTCCAGTACTTCACCTCTCTTTCCATGAAAAACTTTTTCCCACTATCCAACCTATATTTCTCTTGGCACAGCTTGGGACTGTCTCCTCTCGTTCTGTCAGCTGCTGCCTGGAGAAGGAGACCAACCCCCAGCTGACTACAGCCACCTTTCAGGGAGTTGTAGAGAGTGATAAGGGCACCTCTGAGGCTCCTTTTCTCCAGGCTAAACACCCCCAGCTCCCTCAGCCGTTCCTCACAGGGCTTGTGTTCCAAGCCCCTCACCAGCCTTGTCACCCTCCTCTGGATGTGCTCAGCATCCCAACGTCCTTCCTGAGCTGAGGGGCCCAGAGCTGGACACGGCACTCAAGGTGCAGCCTCACCAGTGCCCAGTACAGGGGAAGAATGATTTCCCTGCTCCTGCTGGCCACACCCTTCCTGATACAGGCCAGGATGCTGGCGGCCTTCTTGGCCATCAGGGCACACTGCTGGCTCACATTTAATCAGCTGTCGGCCAGTACCGCCAGGGCCCTTTCTGCCTGGGCACTGTTATAGATGATAGGTTATGATTCATTCATAATCTAAGTGGATTAAGCGCCTGATCCCTCTGAGAGGTGTGTTGAGAGCTTATATCCAGTGCAGGTGTTCCTACTGCCTGGTTTTGGGTGGTCGCACTTTGACTGCCAGCATCCTCTTCCTCAGGGGACTTGATCAAGGGCAAAGACTATCCCAACAAAAGAGAAAAAAACCACAGATCAGTCGGACAGGCTGTTAAAGGGTGATTTTTGAAGCTCCACAATGATAAATTGACACATGATGACTGATGAGGGGTTCCTGAATTTATTTGCATGCAGGTAGCAAATTCATCCCAGAAAAAAATTCCAAGTACGTCCAGTTTATGCTTATAGATAGTGATGACAAAAAAAATGATGAACACTGTCTTCATTTAAGTAGCTAAGTATCAAGATTCGATACTTTGAGCCTCCAAGTTGTCTTGCTGTATCCCATTTCATGGTTTTTAATGTCCTGTCTCAATGTCATGTAATGCTGGCTGACAATTTCTTAGGAAAAAGCCACGGTTTGCTTCCTTGAAGAGTTAAATATTAGTGGTTGAGGTAATAGATAGGCAGTCCTCACCTACTGACAGCAATTCCATGGTGGTTTTGATCACAACAGAGTGATCCTGTTGTCCCGTGGTAAGAAAGGGAAAAAAGTTCTGTCCTTTTATGCTGGCAGTATTGATTTGGGTTTCTCTCTTTACCCTGTGATTCAGGGGTTAAAGACTCCCGGAGGCTGCCTGCATAGGCAACATCTGCTTTGTCATACAAACTGACATGTGGCTTTTTTATTAAGGTACTGTGGATGTCTCAAAGCAAGTCACAGTGCCATTATGTGATTTAATTTGCTGTTCTCAAGTCCCTTCTGAAACAATGGCTCCTTTTTAAAAGTCCGTGTATCTGTGTGTGATGCTTATTCCCCTCCGCCTTGTAGGGGAGTAAGTTGGTAGCTTTTTTATCATCCTTGCTGGAGACTGGTGTTGGTTCATTGTTTTTCTTTGTTGTTTCTCTTTGTGTGTTTGTTGCTCTCATGTTCTTCCCTCCCCATTCTATTCCTTCTTACAGAAAGGGTAATGAACAAATTATTAGCACTTATTCTTGGGACTGTGCTCCTATTTTAGTTCTAAACACAGGCTGTTGGTTCAGGGTACAACAGGAGAAACAAGTGCATTAAAGGCAGTTTTTTCCCCACTTCTTTCAGTTAAAATAATGAGAGTAGTATGAGTATTAAAGGAAAAGACAGATGAATTGCTATGTTTATTGCTAACATTTGCAAATACTGACTATTCCAAAGCTGTTATGCTGCTGAAAAACCAAGGACTCACCAGTGTTAGTTTTATGTTCTAGAGCCTTGATGGGAGACCCTCAGAGACTTCATAACAAAGGGGAAGAAAGTCTGCTCTTGTTTTTTGAGGGTTGAATACTGTCAGGAAGACAGGCTGCCAGGAGCTGGAATGTGTTGGAAAATAGAAAAAAGAAGAAGCAGAATTAATGCCTCTCTTTTTGTAAGAAGATTTGACAGATAACATCCAAGGGAGAAGACTTCAAATGAAACCAATGCAACAAAAATACTGCTGTGTAATTACAGATGTTGCTGAGTTGAGCAATTCCCTGCTAATCACATTTAATTAATAACCCAGTTGCAAGGTGATTTATGGGTGGTTTGAATAAATGTGTAAGATCAGAAGGACTGGTTCTCTGTTTTATAGAACGATGCATCCTAAAGCAGAATTAATAGACACAGTGAATCAGGAAGTTTGGGAATTTTCCATAATTCCTGGAAGTGTCTGCTTTGGCCTTTTCTTCTGCAAGGGCAGGGGTTTAATCTCATGTTGCATTTATGCATGTTAGTAAGCTTAATACAGCCTCATTTTTACTTGTGTGTTCAGTTGCCTTTTGACTGCTGTGGCACGACAGTTTTAGACATTTATTTGCTTTTATATGCTGTACAGGGCATCCAGGGTACTAAATTTGGAGAACATATTCTGGTATTTTGTTAATATGTAATTTGTTTGGGGCAGTCATGTGCCTGGAAACTGTTCCAGCAGAGATGAGTGGAAGTGTTTCTGGAGCTCTAGAGTAGAAGAAGAGGTAGCTGAGAATCATGAAGTTGTTATTGAAGGAATGAAACAAGTACATTAGTATTTGTGTGAATTACTTGCTGGAGATGATTTAACATAGTGTGTAGTCAGTTTTTTCCCAACTGTACTGTGCTTGTTACTCATTTTGGTTTTCATATGGTTTTCCTTTTCTTTCAGTTCTATAGGTGCTGATGCAAAAACAGTGTAGCAATGGATCAAAGAAAAAATGATAGTTTTGTCCCAAGTATCACGCAGCTGGAAGACTTCCTGACAGAACATGACTCCAACGTGGTTTGGCTGTTAGTAGGTAAGGTTAACCTCTTTTGTTTTGGTTAAATTTCTTTTATGATACCATAACAAAGGATTAGCATGACAGTGAGCTGCAATAACTTCCTTATGCCAATACGTATGTACCTGCCATTTAGCATGGTGTAGTTTGGAAAGTGATCTAAAGACCGTTGTGTTTAATGACACAGCTTTCAGACCTGATTTAGGTACGCTGGTTTTCTTTTTCCTAGCACTAGTGCTATTGCTTCTATTTGTGTAGGTGCTTTTATTTTCTCAATCTATGAACAGGGGGATCAAGGACAGCAAAATAAATATGAAGTAGTACTCAGGTCCATGTAAGAATACTGGAAGTATGCAATGAATTCAGACTTTTCCAAAGTTAGAGAATGCCTGCTTTTCAGCCTTGAGTTTTGGACTCAGAGTGAGAGGCACCACAAGAACAGCAACTTTACTTTTTCACTTTCACTTCTGACAAGTTAAAGTAGTCTGCTGTCTATTGACACACTGGAATTATTTTTCAATAGGCCAAATTAAATAGGACATAGGTAAATTAGCTGAGGGTGCTTCCTGGTTGTTATTTATTTCACCTTGAATGGGTTAAAGTGGAAAGTTTGTACTCAACATAGAGTTCTCAGTGTAGTCAAGATGAAAATAGGGGAAGTTACTGGTAGTAGCTCATGATAAAACATGGAACAGATGCAAATAGATCTGAAAATTTTGTCTTCAAAAGCTTTGACTTGCTTCCTGTTGTGAAGCTGGCATAGAAACACATTCAAGTGATGTTTATTAACTGATCCAGTTTCAAGCAGCCTTTCCTCCTTTGCTTTTATCTGCTGACCTGTGGCATCCTGTTAAAAGAGAACATAAAAAAGATATCAGCAATTTCCTCATCTGAATGCTGAAACACCTAACTATTGGTCTCAGTAACAGGTGATGAATTCCAGAAATGAACATGCTCCTCAAAGAGCTGTTGCTCGCTTTTGGAATAATTTCTAATAATCACACGGAGTAAAACTTTGGAAATGTAATTTCCTTGGTTTCAGTGAAGAGGCTTTAAAATCAAGAATATAATAATGAAATAAATGGAGTTTATGGGATTTAGTTAAGGAATAGCCTACAGTTTGTGGCAGACGTGAGACTAGTGGTGAAGGCAGTGGCTCAGGACTGGAAACTCCACTGGTTTCCCAGTTTTTCTCAGTATGTGTCACCTTGAGAGGGCACCTTCTTGACTTCAGGTATTTAGCAGTGTCTAGTTGGACTTTAGTCTCCAATTAAGCTTTATGGCTGGAATGGACCCTCAGAGCGTGAGTCATCCCACCTTTCTCCCTCCCCACAGAGGGCCAGCACTGAGGAGCTTACTCACCTGCCAGTGGGGGAGGTGAGCACTGTCCTTGGAGTGTGCCTTCCCTCAGTGCCAGCTGGAGTTTCTTTCCTGGGATGCAGCTTCCACCCTCCCTGCTCTTTCCTGTGTAATCACCCACACAGATTTGGTTTGTTTAACATGTCAAGCAGCTTATTGCCCGAGGGTATGAGCTGCTTGAATTTTGGTCACACTGGATTCATTTTCCAGTAAGGAAACGACAAAGTCACGGGAGTCTTTTTCACCTTTTTGTTCTCTTTCAACGAAGTTTTCTTATGAAGCAATGGAGTATCCCACTAAAAAAATATAAAAAAAACAGTAAAAGAACAGATTATTTTTGTAAATATTTTGTAATTTTTTTTAAATTATTTATCATCTGAACTCCCTTCGAAGTGAAGGTGCCTGTCTGCATTTCATATTTTTCCATAGAAGTACAATAAATCTGTGACTTTTAGCATAAATGAGAAATTTTTGTTACAAAGTTCAGGTTTTTTCCCTACTCTGCTTTAGGTGAAGCAGAATGGTAATTATCAGTAAAGTGAACTAGTCCATTCCTTGGCAGTGCCATTCCTTTTGGGTTTGTCCTTCTGGAAGCTTTTGGAACCCTTGTAGTTAGAAAGAGGTTACTAGCTCTTAATCAACTAAAGTAAAAATTACTTTGGGGATTAGCAGACCTATTTTTATAAAAAAAAAATGTTTCTCATTGGATTGCTATTTTCTTTTTTTTTTCTATCAAATTCCATGCTTGAACTGTTGAGAGATTTCTGCTAACCCAAGGGCTGGTACGCTTCTCTCAGGATGCAGCATCGTAGGAATTGATTCCATAGATGATAAAGTTTCCTGTGATAATATATGAAAGACTAGAAATTTAAGTTACAGTTCACAATTTGGAGAGGAGTAGGGAAGGGATGTAGTACGGCTTTGATGGTGGTGGTGTTTTTAAGGGTGTTCTGAAATAAATGTCCATGTGGGACAGTGCATGTTTACAATTCAATCTATAAAATTTAACTTCTTAGGTGGTAAGTCATGAAATGAAATAATGCAGTGCTTTCTGCAGGTCGTCTGGGAGGATAGGTTTTTTTTATATTGGGAAGAGCAGTAAAGAACCTATATTTTTCTGGACTTCCCATTTACCCTTTTCCCCCCCCATTTCTTCACACCCTTCTCACACTATTTCTCTGAAAACACCCCTTAAAGTGTCCCATCAGTTTCAAATTTTTTGGAGAGCATGAAGAACACTGTTATGCCTTGTAGTCCTAATAGGTAAGGTTTTTATCTGGGTCAGGGTACTTTAAAAAATGCTTTAATTCATTGTAATCTTTCAACAGCAACAATATTGTCCTGTGGATGGATTATCTACCTAACTTACTATAATTCCCGGAACATTGGACTCATTTTAACATTGGTTCTTAACAGATTATATAAACATGGCTACATCCATATTGGTAAGTTATAATTAATGTAAGGCCACTCCTTATCTGTTGTTTTTTATTATACCTCAGTTTTCTAAAAGCTTGAAGTAAACTCAGTGTTCCTTTGTTAGTGTGATTTGAAAACATTTGGTGTGGAGTGGACTCAAAGTAAAGACTCAAGCCTTGAGTCCCTGTTCCAGCACTGTCCTTGCTTTCTAAATAAGCTGTCAGAGCAGCTAATCACAAGCTGATCCATACTGGGACTGTGATATGTAGAATTGATACTGGCTAGAACATTTTGCATCAAAATCCATTAACTTTTTATTAAAATACTTTAAACATTTTTGAATTAAACAGGTCAGTACAAATCTCTTGGGTACTCACCCACTTACAAAAATATCCGGCGCTGAGTCACAGAGGGCTGTAGCCCACAACCTCACTGATCACGCTTTTAATTTTCTTTAACTTACTCCTCTGCCTTCCTCTGTCTGCTTCACAGAACAGCAGTGACTTTAATTCTGGACTTTTTTTTGCAACTATTCATCATAAACGTAGTGAAAACTTAAAACCAAAAAATCCCACTTCACAATTGGCCTGCCAGAGGAACCCTTGCAATTTATTTGCTTATGTCCTCAAGAATCTGAGAACTGTATTCCAAACCATCTTCAAATCCAAATTTTTGGAAGAGCAAAATAGATGAGATATTTACTGGCTGCTACACTTGATCTATAGGCTTTTATTAAAATTTCTCTGTGAAATTGCCATTAAGTAAGGATAGCTGATATGACTGGCCAAATATGTGGTATTCTTTATAAAGCTCATCAGTAAGCAGAACATAACAGTAATTAAATCCCGTGATTTACAGCTTGGTTTCAATTGTTTAATGCTGATCTTTATTTTTTTTTCTTTTAAATTATGGTGCACTTAACTTTCTGTGGGTGAGGTGAAAAGCCTTAGGAAAAATCTGGGCTATTGCATTACCTGCTGATCTTTTCAAGCTGCTTTAAACATAATTTGTTATAATAATTGGACTGAAATATTTATAGCCATTTAAAATTTTTTAAAATAGTCCATCAGGAATCTGTATTTCTCTGATTACCGTGTTGCACACAATGGCTTGGGACTCTAAATGTTCAAAACAGCTTTTCTAACTCTTTTCACAACCTTTTCAAAGCACCTGGATGTTTCTGAGTGACTCATGCCTCAGGGGCTTGGTTGTAATGTTGGGTGGTGCCAACCCAGCATCCTTTAGTTGTGTGCTTTGTCTTCTGTGTTCTCACTCTCTGACTTCCCTTCAAAAAGGGAAGCTTAAGACACTCATTTAACCCATTTCAGATAATTGAATGCTGTATTCTCTCTGTTCACAAAATCAACTACTTCAGGCTAATAAGCACCTTTTTTTTATCATTAGGTTCCTTTTCCTTCTCTGTGCTCTCTGGCAAAGTCATGGTGCGTGAAATCTATTTCATCACAGAGGACATGTCCATCAGGTACAGATTTCCAAGGAAGTCCCCTGTCTAAATAAGGATTTTAAATACAGGTCTAAATAGCACAAATCAAAATGCAGCCTTCCAAATGAGCAGTATATTTATAAGTGTTAGACTCTCTCTTTTGGTGCTGGTATTTAACACTCCCACATACTTGTGAGCTCATTTGCTGCTTTGGTGTTATCATTTGGAAGTGAGTGCTGGATAAGATTGTAGTTGTCCTTAATATCTGTCAAATAAACCACTCTGGCGTGTGAAGAAATGTTTTTTCATTTATGTCTGACTCCCTCATGTTCGTGCTCCTAAGTCGGGAAGATAGTTGGCATTTATTTCCTGGGATTCAGAATAATTTGTTTTGTAAACTGCATGCAATCAAATAGTCTGTAACTTTGATTCTTGCTGTCAGATTTGGAAAGCCTTGAGAAGGCAATGGATATGGGGTTTTGTACTTCAGCTAAAGCAGGAATTGTGTAATACACTGTGTGCTGTAATGCTTTGTGCTTTCATGTTGCTTGTACACTACTGCAGCTGCTGATTTCTGCACAAACTGCATGTAGGATGTGGGATTGTCTCTCTCTCATCTTCTGTTTTATTCCAATTTATTTGATGTAGAATTCAAGATGGATTTATCATTTTTCGCTGGTGGAAGATGTACAACCCTAAGCAGAAGCAGCACGGTAGGTTTCCCAAAAAGGTTTCAAAGTTTAAATTTACAGGTAGCCTACAGAAACACTTCCTTTGCACTATCACAGGCATGCAATTGCTTTGTTAATATGTACCTGAAGTACATTGGGTCCTCAGAAGGTATGGATTTGTTCATTGATTGCAGAGTAGAGGAAATAAATACAGGATTCATTACAGGGGACATGAACCCTTCTTGACACAAACCATTAATCTTAATAGTAACCCTCATTAGCTGGAGTCCAAGCATAATTGTCTCTGTATTGAAGTTGATAACTATGATGAATAAAGATGTCTTATGTTCTGGAAGTGATTTTAGTTTCTGAGTTTCAGTGAGTGTTGTGCTTTCAGTATTTCAGTTAAAGTGTTACAGTAAGGGATGTTTTTTAGTATTTGACAAGCCTGTGTCTTGATGACATCTGTGGTTACAGAAGTGGGGAAGTGTGAAAAATTAATTTATTTTTCTTCCTTATCTCTGGGTGAAGATGGATGATTAACACAGATGCAAGAGATTAATTGTATCTGCAGAAAACACAATGAGAAAGCCTAAGTAGCCTAGGGCTGTGCACTTAATAATTTCTAGGATTAGAATCTTGTTGGATGGGACTCGGGTCCTGCCCCTCTTGACTTTTGGAGCCATCACAGCTCCATTGCTCATTCAAGGAGGTCCAGAAATGTCAGCTATCTACAGTTGAGATACACTAGCTGAGAGGGTCATTGAACTTTGGAGGGCTTTTTTTTCTCACCTTGCCTTTGGAAGCGGCTTCTGGTGGTGTGAAGCCTCTTAGACTTGTCAGCGAGCTCATAGAGCAGTTGCTGTGTCAGTACCAACTCAGCAGTGGCAGCAGTGCTGCATGCAAAATCAGTCAGGTGAATGTGACACCACTCTGAGCAGTGATAGGAGTTTGGAAGAGCTGCTCATTTCTATTTACTGAGGCAGTACTCACACTCTGAGGTGGTAGGGCACAATTCAAATTCTTTATACCATACAAAAATCATTCAAAAAGTAGAACCTAGTCTTAATTAGATTTTGCAACCACAGGTTATTGTCTAACAGGTTTTCATAGGGTTGTCTTCATCTGCTAGTTAAAACATACTTCTCTAGGGGCTCAGAGAATGAAAAAAGGAACTGAATTTATGCAGTGAAGATGGTTGTCTGTCCTCTGTGGTGGCAGTTTTTGCTTGGCAGTACTGCAAGGCTTTAAGGTTTCCTCCTGGCATTTAAGGCCACATGATTAGTGGACAGATAATCCAAGTAACTGCAGAAGTTAGAGATGTACATGTCTGACAGCAAAGTAATGTGACTAAAATGCTCTTTAAGTGTTAAATCATACTGGGGCTTGAGGTTTTGCATGCACTTGAGAAATCAAAGTGGTTTGGGAGCAAAAGCTGGAGGATCATGTTGTGAATAGGGCATAGCCCAATGACTTGGCTTAGGTGCCACAGCACATTATCAGTTTTCACATTGTGAAACAATCTGGTAGTTACTTGTACATAACCCACATAAATGCTTCTTTGACTCATTCAATATTATAACATTCAGGTTTGCTTGTCTCTTTTTCCTTGCCCATTTTTTTTCTTTTCTAAAAGTGTTTTAGGCTACCAAATTGATGTGTGGAAATAACAAACCTTATTTTTATTATTAGGAAAGAGATTTCTCTTTAAATCCCCTTTAAAGAAATGAATTAGTACATATGATTTCATTTAGTTAATGAAGTTTAATGCTTGCCTCCAAGAATTGAAAAATTACATTTATTTGTGTTCTTGCTGATACTGAGATCTCCTGGGTGAGCAGTTGTGTATCCCAATGTTTGTCTATGTCATTCTTTGCCTGTGTCTTATTGAGGCAAGTTAGCATTGGCAACAAATGGATTTGATGGTGCTTTTATGAAAACAGGAAGGAACTGAAGCTGGCTCATTAACCTTTCTCTGTCTCCTGTTCAAGAAAACTGTGATGTCAATGATTTCTGGAAACCTGCTTTCTATATGAATATATTTTTATAATTATATGGAAATTTCTGGTACTTTAGATGTGGTGGGGGAAAAGTGGGATGCTGTTGTTGGGACAGTGTTGCAGAGATGTGTGATTTTGAGGGACAGATGAGTTTTCAATCAATTTGCGTGCATTTAATCAAGCAGGTATCTCTAAGGCTTGGCTCTTAGGCATCTGCATTTCTTCTTTTGACCCTGACCACAAGTGTTTGCTCAGAGTTTTTGATTTTTCCTGTCTTTGGGAAATGCTGCCTTCAGTTTGTACCCCTGAGTTACAGATTGGGGACTGCTGTAATAACCATTGATTCTTCAGCTGCCTGGAGTATGTTTGATTTAGAAAGACCAGATGAGGTTTTTAGAGCAGCTCAGGTCTCTCGAGTCAACGTGTAATGGGCACCCTTTCAACTGGGTAATTAGGGGGAAGTGGTGCAAGCTTTTCCCTCACATTAACTGCATAATTAGGTCACACTTTCTGAGGCAAAAGTATGTCAAAGTATGTCACAATCAGCTCTCTATATGATCAGCAGATGTTAAGATAGGTTTTAAGGATCAGAGAGTCAAGCTGGTATAACAGCTGAAATTTTAAATTTGTGTACACATTCGCTGATTGTGCAAAATGAGTATGATCCTGTTAGTTCTGTATATTAATGTTTTCTGTTCCTCTGTAAAAGAAAGCTTTTTCCTACTTCAGGCATGCCATACCAGAGAGCTTGGCTAGAAAATCGTTTGGGTTTTGAAACTGAATTGATCTCAGTGATATCTGTGCTAAAAAGCAGAAGTTTTCACCAAGTCTTCTGTTCTATGCATCAAGAGGGATATTTGTTTGTTTGTTTGTTTTCATACATGAAACTGAAAAACTTCATTTACCATTTTGTGCAGTTTCTGTCTGGATTTATTTTTGGACTGTGACCTAGGGGTGAAATGCCTTTCAGATTTTTATGTTTTGTATGCAGCTGTCTTATTTGCCAAGTTTAACTGATTTGCTTAGAATGCTGTAATTTTTTTGTGGAATTTTTTACTGCTTTTTGATATGTACTGCTCAGTACCATGTGGATTGGTTTTGCAAAATGTGCATATTTGAGAAACTGTAGATATTCCAAGGGAATGTTGAAATAGAAGTGCTTTTCCTACTGTTTGGTTAGATCCAAAGGCAGAAACTCGACTGTATATTATGGTGAATGACTTTGAATTTCATGTGTACAACCGCTCTGAGCTTTATGGACAACTTCAAGAACTGTTTGGCTTGGATCCCACAATAATTCCAGCAAAGAAAGATGATGAGAGAGCACAAGTGAATGGGAGGCAGAGAACACGCACCAATCTTGAAAGGTAAATAATTACTCACTTTGCTGTTTTGTCGATGCTTTGTGCTGCAAAGTGCTGAACTAATTGGGTAATGTTTTGTTAACGTGTGCTCTGGAGGCCAAACGAGGGAAGCACAGTCTGAAGCTTTTCCCTTTCCTCAGACGTCCTAGCAATAATTATTAAAAAACACAGCCAAACGAACCAAGCACTCTTATTTAATGATCAGAGACAGGCTGAACAATCTATTTGAAATACAGTGTGGAGAGGAAGCATGTGTTGGAGGGGATTATGCTGGCAGAATAATAATGGTTTTGCTCAGTAGAAGTAACAGCTGCTCAAGACATTGAATAGGCAAGATGTGAGGATCTGTGTGGTCTTGTGTACAGCTACACAAACTGTCTTCTGTTAATTCCTTTTTTTGGGGTACCCCAGAAAACACGGTGTGGGTATGTAAGGAGTTGTACATGGCTTCTGTGCAGTGCAGTCAGATGTTTGATAATCAGCCTCTCTTTGGGCAGAACCACACCAGACTGATTTACTGTCAGGAGCAGAGAGGATCTAATGAGTCTTGAGTCCTTCCACTGCTGCTGGCCAGTTACTAAATTACAGAGTGGGCAGCTGCAGGATGCTGTGGCAGAGTTTGAGTAAGGGCTCTGCCTCCCAGCCAATCTCTGGGTTTTTACCTCAAGCCTTTATTGACAGGCACAGGAAGGATTTCTGTGTTTGAGGAGGACGTGTCTTGGGAAATGAAAAATCCCATGCTGCAATAGGAGTATTTAGAACAGGCCAAGATCCCCTGAGGAAGATTTAACTATTGCTTTGAGTTAAACAAGGCAGGCTTGTTTCCTACCTGTGTCAGCACCAAGGGTGGAGCTCCATGTGCTTCCAGCTGTTCTCCCAGGCTTGGGAAGCCTGGCAAGTAGTCTGCTAGCAGGTCCCTTGCAGGAGGCACCCCTCTGGGGAAGGAGTGTTCCCCAGGATCTGTGCCCTGAAGGCCCCTAGAAGAAAAGTTTAGTTGGTTCTTTTGCAGAAAAAACAAAATAATAACCCTTTTTTATGGTTTTTTTAAGCGTTAAAGTGAAAACAGAATCTCAAGACCCTTCTTCTTCATGGCGATCACTTATTCCGGTCATTAAAGTCAATGTGAGCACGGTGAGTAAAAAAACCCCGATAAAGAAAATATTTATCAGTATTTGCTTAAAAGTGACACTTGCCATTCATTTTTCTTACACATTCTATTTGAGGTTTTTGTGTGCCTTCATGCTTTAAAAAAGTTAAAATTACACCATCAGCACCCCCCTGACACAGTCACAAATCCTGCTGGTGTTGTTGGAAATACTGTTATGTTCTAACTTTTGGGAAATATTCGTGTCTTAGACTTGTAAATACATTTCCAGAATATCACCAAGTAGTTCAATTGTGGGCATTGTACAGCATGGTGTGTGCTGGGTTTTTGGCAGGTGTTTGGGGTTGTTTTCTTAGATTTTTTTTTCTTTCCTGCATGTTTTAATATGAATATTTGGAGACATTCTTTAAAAGTTGGTGTTGCATCCCAAAACCACACCACCCCTCAAAAATCCCAAATGGACAACAACAAAAAACCCCCAGGAAAACCTTTTTTTTAGGTGATAGGAGAAAACATTGAGAGTTTAGTATATAAGGCAGTACTTTTAGATATGCACAGAGCATGGCCAGGACTTTTGTCCGCACTCTTTATTTGCATATGGCTGGTTCAGCTGCATTTTTATAGGTAAATAGATACTTAAATATAAGAGATCAGTGTGTAGTGAGTAATTGGGTTTGCTTTTTGATTTAGGGTCGCTTGGCATTTGGGAATCATTATCAGCCACAAACACTTTGCATTAACTTTGATGATGCCTTTTTGACATACACCACAAAACCACCTTCAAGCCACCTTGATCAGTTCATGCACATCGTGAAGGGAAAATTGGAAAATGTTCGAGTCATGCTGGTTCCAAGTCCAAGATATGTTGGTCTTCAAAATGATGAGTAAGTTTGGGGTATTTTTGTATCCATTTTATTTTATTATTTCTTTTAAAAAGACAAAGAAGAGAGCATTGGTTGTGCTTCCATGACTTTATTTTACTCAGTGGGTTGAGACAGTTGGCATTTTTACCACTCTGAAAGTTTTAAATTTTGCATCTTTGAAACAATTTTATGTATAGAGAAAAGCACTGTTTTTCTGTCTTGTTCTAGGTATGTGGTTTTGTGTGTGTGTGTTTTGCTCTAAGATTGAACATAGAATAGTTTGGGTTGGAAAGGTTCTTTGAAGCACATCTAGTTCAACTCCTCTGCAATGAGCAGGGACATCTTCAACCAGCTCAGGTTGCTCAGAGCCCCATCCAGCCTGGCCTTGAATGTTTTTAGCGATGTGGCATCCTGTGTCCAAAATCTATTTTCCTTCTCTCAGGGAGTAGAGCTGTACCTAGGCTTTGGCAGCCCTGAATTTCTAGCTGAAATGCAAAGTTTAAGGTGTTGACATCTGTAAAGCTGATACATGGTTTGGGAAATATTAAAAAAAAACCCCAAACTGGGCAAAAGCTGGGTAATACTTGGTAGAGGGGAAAGGATGTTATCTTTTGAGGACAGATTGCTGATCCTTCTACCTCTGTGTATTTTGCATAAGCAGGGTTAGGCAGCTTGAAAAAACTGAAGGAAATCAAACACAAGCCTGAGTGCTTGCATGAAGTAATAAAATAAACTGTACCTCATCTGTACCTTAATTGGCTTTTTATCAGCCAAATACTCCTGTTTGTAATGTGCCTTTATGTTTTTCAAAGACAGTTCTGTGGCTGTGTACACAATCTTGCTCCTCCAACATGACGACAAAGGAAATTTCTGCAACTAATATTGAAAACAAACAAGATTAAAACAAAATAGGATTAAGACATTCAAACTATTAGCTTTTCCTTCTGCTTCCTCTAAGTATTTTCTTTTTATGCTCTTACCATCCCTGCAGCTTCTGATGTCCGAAGGATGGCATCTGTGCACAAAATGTGCTCTAATTTACTGGGTAAATTCAAAAAATTGCCCAGTTCACTGGAAATGGAGAATGTTTGACTCTATAAAGTCTGTCCTCTTTATACTGCTTTGACTTAAAATTTAAGTTGGTTGTTTTAACTTCCTGAAATTCCTGCAGGCATGGAATATATAAAAAACAGCCAAGTGACTTGATGAAATTTGTAATAGACTGACTAATCAATACAAAGATCAACATTTCACCTTGAAAACTGTCATTTTGTATAACAAACACTCATCTCAACACTTCCATCAGTCTTTACAAATAAGTACTCTGAAGTCCAAGGAAAGAAAAAAAAAATTGTGCTTGGGAAAGCAGGTCAAAGCAGAACAAGTTTAGAGGCAGCAGGCTCAAGGTGGAAGTTCAGGATTGATATTAGGGAGTTCTTTAAAATAATGATAATAATCTCATTTTCATTCATTGCCATTATCTACTTTGTGTTCAAGTATTTGGTCTTTCACTGCTGTCGTTACTCTCAAAGTAAACTTAGTTTCAAAGTTCCTGCTCTGTTGCTTTTGAAGAGTTTCTGGCAGTACACGGTTTCTGCTCTGCTGTCTTCTCTGTTTTCCAAGGTTTCCTGCCTGTGAAAATAATCTGTGGCAAAAAGGGCAATGTGCTTCTAATAGGTCACCCTCTTAGACTGTGTTTCTGTCACAGGAATTGTCTCTTTTTTGTTAAGAAAGGACAGTTCATGAAAGTGGCTGAAAAGCTGCGACAGTGTCTTTTGCAGTAAAACCAGAATTTTCATATTATAATATTGCTGCTTTAGAATCTATTAATATATAAATTAACATGAGAAAGGGATTGTAATATACCAATATAATAGTGTTAGGAGAAATGTTTCATCTCTTAGTTTTATCACTTAGATCCTTTTATATTGAGAGAAGTGTTACTGAGGCAGAACAGCTTTTTTTTTCTTTTTTTTTCTTAACTAATGGTCTAATTACTGAATGTCTTGTCCCTTTGGTATAGAGGGCTATTTTAGTAAGAAAACAATTAGCAGGTGAAAGAACAATATAGGACAAGGAGAAAGGAACTCTTGACTGAAAGAAACACAAAGTAAAACTTCAGTAGTTTCTTCTGGTTTCGAATATCTGAGAAATACCTTTGTGGAGAGGAACCTGGTATCTTCATGCTTGAGTTAACTAAACTTTTAAGTTATTTGATGTAATAATTATAATAATAATAGCAACATTATGACCAAGGGTTTGGTTTTTTTCTCAAATCATTATGCAAATCCATTATGCTTAATATGTTGCATTTAAAATTACTTGAATTCATGAGGAACCTCAGCATGTGGAGTTTTTATCTTTGCACTCTTTCTTTGCAGACCACCGAGGCTAATGGGTGAAGGCTTTGTTGTCATGCAGTCCAATGATGTTGATATCTATTACTATATGGATGAACCAGGTACATTCTGTTAAATACAAAGATACTTTTTTTTTAATGGTGAAAAATCTTTATGCTAAGAGAGTTAGTTCAGTATTTCGGAGCCAATGGAAGTATCACAAATATGCTTTTGCTCTTATTGCCCTTAAAGTATTGCCTGAATCTTGAACAAAGATAACACATTTGATAATGGTGTATACTGATGTAGGATAGGTGCCCTTTTGCATCATCTTTGGTCATATTTGTTTGCCTTCCACTGGAAGTCTGCATTGAATTGTGTCTTGATGTTTACATACTGTGCTGCTCTCGAATAAAATTGACATCAGGACACTTTAATTGTGCTCAAGCAAACATTTCTCGTGCTTGTTTGAAGCAGCTTCCTTTAATAATCTGTTTATTATTTTATGTCATACAGGTCTTGTACCAGAGGAGACAGAGGAAAGTAATGATGGAGAAGCCAGCAACGAAGACAGCAAATTACAGGATCTGCCACCATGCTGGGGTTTGGACATTGTGTGTGGAAAAGGGACAGACTTCAACTATGGGCCTTGGGCTGATAGGCAGAGGTATGACCTTGATTTACAGCTTTCATCTTTAATGTCCAGTATTACTGAGACCTCTTTAAAGTTTCCACTGTGTGGTTGCTCAGGCTTAATTTGTGTGGGTTAGGGTAGGCTAAGTCTGAAAGAAGAGTCCTGCTACAATGGTTTAAGATTAGTAAATTCATTGGTGTTTGTCTTGTTGGCCTTCCAAAGTTAGGATCACTCTCATTATTAAATAAATAGATTATGTTCCCTTTTTGTAAGCAAAGTATTTTTACCATTTTTCAAGCGTTACATACCTAAAGGTTTAACTTGTTAATTGGTGATCTTTAGATTTGTCAAGCTCGTGTTAGCTAATATGGGAATAAACTGCATATTGATGGGGAAATTTTAGGGAAGCACAAATCTGACCATGAAAATAATGAGGGAGGAATAATTTATCCCTGCTTAGCTTAATCAACTGCTTCATGTTATCTCCAAAGTATTTATTATCTAGTTATTTTAACACAAAATATTAGACTAGAGTTCTACTGTTCTTCACTTGGCCCTGGATGTTTTGCACATGAGTATTTCTGGTGAGAAAAATAGGGTTGTTTAGAGAGTAAAGGACTATTAAGTAAAAGTGACATAATCAGTGCTTTCCCTCTTTTCCCCTATTAATTACAGGCTGGTACTTGGCCTTCACTAATTCTCCTGTGAAACTGTTATGATTTGCTGTCTCATAGGAGTGTGAGGATGGCAGCCCAAAGAGTAGTCATTAGATATGATAGTACATTTAAGAGAAAATGTCACTTTCTAGAACCCTTTGGTAGAAACATGAGGTCAGTGAATCATTAATGATACTTTTAATACTCCAAAGAAAGCTTGGCCTGTAATGGAATGCTTTTTATAATCTTAACTGGCACACTAGAAAGCAGTTTAGTGCACAGTGTGTAGAGTTCCTGGATACATACTAGGAACACTTTTACATCTTGCTATGGATAGAATATGGAATTTTGGGAACTTCTACAGCAGTGAGGTACTGGGTGCAGGGAGGACTTCCACCCCCTAGAGACCTATGTAAGCTCTGCTGTCTGTGCTTCATCACTCTGCCTTTCCTGTCATGTATTTCATGGCGTGTTCACCTATAAATCTGTAGAAATGTGATTTCCATTCTGAGGTCCTAAAGTTTTGTATTTTCTTTGTTTATGGGCATTGCATGAATTATTTATGCACAAACTGAAGAATGAATAGATGACTTCCTACTATGCTTTTGTAGTAGGTTTTGTAAACTAAGGTTTAGAAATAAGAAGAAAAACATGGCTTGTTTGCCTTCTGAATTAAAATTTATGGCTTTTGTCCAAAAGTAACTTCTTGCCATTGACACTTTTGGAGATTTCAATAAGAAGCTGGGAGGCTCCCATGATGGAGATTTTCAACAAACGTTATTCCTTATCACATCCACTGGTTGTCCAAAGACTCAGCTAAGAGGAAAGTAGTTGAATGAACCAAGTAGATGCACAAATACACATATATATACTACTTCTGTGAACAAAAAACCAATTCTTTATTTTCTTCTTCTTTTTTCCCACTAGGGATTGCTTGTGGAAGTTCTTCTTCCCACCAGACTACCAAGTTATGAAAGTCTCAGAAATTGCTCAGCCTGGGAAACCAAGACAGATCCTTGCCTTTGAACTGAGGATGAATATCATTGCAGATGCCACCATTGATTTGCTGTTTACCAAGAACAGGGTAAATAATTAAATCTTATCAAGAAATTAACTTTGTCTACTGTGATTGCACTGTGCTTTTTGGTTTTGCATAGTTTTACTTGTCTCAGGTGTTTATTACAGAAATATGGTTTTAAAAGCTGGGTGATATTTGTCTTAGTCTTTTATAATTATGAGCAAACCTTTCAAGAAGAAATGTATTATGTGAGGCATTATTTTGAATTTTTTTTGAGTTTTAAAAGTGTATTTTTAGCCATGCTAGCTCCTACAGTCTTGATCTGAACATGTCCTTTGCAATCTTAAATTCTGATGAAGCTCACCATGATGGAAAAACAGTTTCTTCTGATATTGAATGAAGAGATCATACTGGGGAGAACAAAACTTGTATGTGTAGGAATTCGGATATTTCTTCTCCTTGTTGCTTCTCTTCTAAATGGGATACAGCATCACTTAATAGTACACCTGTTTTCTTCTTTTTTGGGGACTGAAAGGGTTAGAAATGTAGTGTTAGAAATGTGTATTTCTACCCTCTTAGGCCTTGGATCAGAGTGTCTTATGCGGGTTCAGTCAGCATTTGTTAAGCGTAAAAATGGTGTTATTTGGTATCAATGTATATTGACAGTCCATGAGTGATTTTTCTGAAGGCAAGCAAGACTTCAGTCATCAGGTGCTTTAGTGCAGGTGTGGGTAATGACAGCCAGAAGCATAAATAAATCTGGAAATCAAGTCTGGACCTTTTTCCTTTCTTGCAATGCAGGAAACAAATGCTGTACATGTAAATGTTGGTGCAGGATCCTATTTGGAAATAAATATTCCCATGACAGTGGGTGAAAATGGTGAGTTAAGGCTAAGCCTCATTTGTTTCCCTAATGTTTTTCCTGAACAGTTATCTTAATTCCTTTGTGTGTGAATGTCTTCTAGTGTTTTTAATTTGTAATCTTGAGATGTGTATTCTTATGTAAAGGAACAAAAATACTTTTTTGTACACTTCACTGCAAAATATTAAGGCAAATATCCATCAGGATACTTCCTGGTAGTGAACTGCTGGTGAAAATTGTTTAAATATTGGTGTAGCTCTTGTGTTTCGATGATCATTTGATAACTTCTGTTTGCCAGGCTATTCGCCCACAATTAAAGGGCAGCTCCTCCACGTGGATGCCACCAGCAGTATGCAGTACAGGACTCTCTTGGAAGCAGAAATGCTGGCTGTAAGTGCACATTAATAAGCACAAAGCTCCAGTCTCTAGAGGATTTTTAATAAAGAACATATTTATTTTTCTGTGGAGCAGTCTTTAGTTTCTTAATGCAGGAAAATGCCTTTTTAATGTGTTTTGCAAGACCTTAATATATAAGGAATTTATATATACACACATAATTGTGCATGTGTGTAACCTTTAGTGACTTAAAAAGCACTAACTTGGTGTATAAATTATGTATTTACAAATGTTGCCTCATTTACTATGTAGCCGTGTGTTCATACAGGCTTTGCCTTAATAAATGATTACACTCGCTAGCTCTGCTAAAGGATATGTGTGCACAGGTACTTAAAAGCACTCAAGTGTACTTGAACTACTTGAGACAGATTTTATACTGCATTATTCTTTTGTTTGCCTAATATTTCACTTCTGCTGTACTGTAATTCTGTAGATTACCCTTACTGGTTTTTAAATTACCTTATTAGAGTGGTGTTTTTAATGTTTAAATTTGAGCAATATATCAGTGGTTGAAAAATACTCTATTCTGGGAAATTTTCTTTTGGTGTATTTTGAAAAGTGATGCTTTTGATGAAAACTCTGCTTTTTAAATTGCTTGGTACATCTACAGCAACAGATCTATCAGAAACATGTAGTATACCTTTGCAAATAAATGAATGCACTAACACTTGACCTTCAAACACAGAAGGAGAGACAGAGATTAAATTATGAAGGAACTGGGTGGACCTTCTGTTCATCCCAGCAGGAAAACAGTTTTAATTATTCAGCAGGGTACATATATGAAAACTGCTGAGAGGCAGGGTCAGGCACTGTCATCTTTTCAGGTGATCCTGATGCTTTAATTTCTTGCCCACAGTTCCATATTAATGCCAGCTACCCCCGGATATGGAACATGCCACAGACATGGCAGTGTGAGCTGGAGGTTTATAAAGCAACCTATCATTTCATCTTTGCCCAGAAGAGCTTCTTTACAGGTAACCTCTTTACTAAATAAGTTAGAGGTCAAATTACATATTCTTTCTTTGGGATTTCTTTTCAATTTTTGCCAGCTTGTGCAAAGTCAGGTTCTCTGATTTCACATATTTAGGGCAACAAATTATTCCTGAGGACAAAGTTCCTGATGCCTACGAAATGTCCAAGGACTTGATATCCTTACATTTGAGTAGAGATACAAATAATTTAATTTTCTAATACCTAAATGAATTTGATTTTCATTTAAGTGATCTTACATTTCTTATTAAAACTCATGTCGCAGCTACTGATTTGCTTAATATTTGTCACCCATGATGTTGATTTCTCTTGATATCTCTCTTTGCTTGGCTCATTTTCAACTGCTTGGGCTTTGGATTGTGTCCCTGTGGCTGACAGATGATGAGGAAAAGTAATTTGCTCCATAGGATTCTGGCTGTGAGAAAGAAGGCAATACAAGGTGGTACAGCACCACCCAACTGTTGCTGGAAGTTCCAGCTGTAATAATGGAGAGAATACAGCCCCATCACTGGGATGCTGCCTGGGCTAATTAGCCCTGCTGGGAGGAAGCTTTAATTAGCGCAGGCATAGTGCCATGCTAATAAAGTTATCCACTGAGTGAGGCCAGAGCCATTGTCTGGGCAGTACCACAGTACCCAGTGTAACCTACTGCTGTGCTCAGAGCAAACATGAACCTCTCCAACACAAAAATCTTAAGAAATCACTCACCTGATGGCTACTAACTCACCTTTTCTTACTTGGTTTGGGTCCAGATTTGATCCAAGACTGGTCCAGTGACAGCGCCCCTGATATCTTTTCATTTGTTCCATATATGTGGAACTTCAAAGTCATGTTCCATCAGTTTGAAATGATTTGGGCAGCAAATCAACACAACTGGATTGACTGTTCTACCAAACAACAGGAGAATGGTGAGACCCATTTTTTTATTTGGAAGAAGTAGCACATACAAAAAGATATCATCCACAAAATAGAGTGTGTGTATATATATATATATATATATATATATATATATATGTATATAGAGAAAAGACACTAGAATTACACTCAAAACCTGGTGTGTAAAGAAAAGCATTGAGATATTGTAGTTATTTTTATTGTTTGCCTGCAATTTCCTTGTGCTAAGTACAGTGTCTTTCTAGAAAGAACAAGCTGTGGGTAGTAAATACTTTCAGAATATTTGATTACAGTAATTTATTACTCTAAGTACCCTGTAGTTAAAAGGCAATTTTCTGTGTCATGGGTTCTTTAATATCTTTTAATTATTCTACCTGTATGTTTGATATTTCATCGAAGAACAAAATAGGGAGTAGTTTTGACAAATTTGTTTGTGTTTCCTTTTCCTTCCCAGTATATCTAGCAGCTTGTGGAGAAACCCTGAACATTGTTTTTTCTCTGCCTTTCACTGACTTTGTTCCAACCACGTGCAATACAAGATTCTCCTTAAGGGTAAGTTCTTTTGTCATGTAAATGTGAGACAGCTTCCCTCCCTTCAGGAATCAGGAAATTTTGAATTAACTCTTTCCTGAAAGAAAAATACTCTTTTTCACTTCCAGTTCATAGAATTTTTCTTTAAGTAACTCAGAAGTGAATGGATTCAGTTTTCTTATGTGAAGCATTTGATTATGGGCTGTTAAATTTATATATCCACAAAACCTGAAATATTTCTTAAAAATATATACATGCCTGTGCTTCACACATAGATACAGATACACATGTAGTGTGTGTATTTATTGTATATACTTAAATTGAGTGTCTGTGTATGTGTTTTGTCACTTGGAGTTCTGTTCCCCTTTATTAAGGAAATGCAAAAATCTAATATATGTTCAAAGATAGAATTGAATACTGTACTGGCTACCCCCAAACTGTTTTGGAAAGCAATTTTCCAGATTTTTAAGAGGTTCTGTAGAATAAATAATGATCACAAAGTGTTTTTTAACAGATGCAGATAATTCTTTGAGTTACTGTACTTGTCTTCCTTAAAATAGAAGCTGTCTGCTGCTAAAAAAAAAAAAAACAAGTAGTTGATGCTGGTGTTGCTAATTTGGTATAATTTGATAGCAAAGAAGATCATGTTTTATAGGTTTTGTTCTTTTCAAAGTGTGTTTTTGTTGAGATGTGGAGTAAATTTGGTTTAGTCAATTTTTGCAGTATGGTTTGAACAACAGAAGAACAGGGATCACTAAAAGCTGTCTGGTGTTTTATAGATTGCTCTGGTTATGTGCAAGTTATTGGACTTGTAGGCATTTAGAACGATATATTCAGAACTGTATATATATATTCAGCCCTTGGGATTGTACTGAAACTTGGTGGGAAACAGAGATTTCTTGTCTAACTTTGCCTGTGAAATGAAGATGATGGCACATAGGAACATGGAAATAACGTGAGCATTCTGCATAAAGGGAATGTAAATTAACTTGTGTTGCTGATGTTTGATTTTAGGGAGAAGATGTTGATCTTCATTTGTATCTACCAGATTGCCACCCTAGTAAATACTCCCTTTTTATGCTGGTAAAAGATTGTCAGCCCAATAAAATAAGTCCTGAGTCTTGTATGTCTGCGGAATGTCAAAGTGCTCAGAAAACGGGCAAACCCAAATGGAGGAACATTACTCAAGAAGAGTGAGTTTTATTGAGATATATATATGTATCATTTGTACCTTTATGTTGCCTTTTTTTTTTTCCTGATGCATGAACTTCTGAGGTTGCTTTAAAGATATTTAATGGCAGTATTGTTCTTGAGATAAAAGTGTGCTGTTTCCTTTTGAAAGGGCCGGCTGGGTTGAATGCTGGACGGTCCCGAGTGTTGTGTTTACAATTGACTACTCCTGGCACCCAATTTATCCTCAGAAGGCAGATGAGCAGTTAAAGCAATCCTGTAAGTGTCACTACCTTTTCCTTGTCAGCATGGTTCATTTGGGAAGGTGCTGGGGCTTTGGATCACACTGCATCTCTGCAGAGATGAACTTGGAACTGACCTGCTGTTTTATGTCTCAAGGGATTGTGTTGATCATTAGAATGCACTGGGATTGATTTAAAACCTGACAGCATTCCATGCTGCTGCATTTCAGAATGTGTCCCAGTTCCTTGTATAAAAAAGAGGATACTGTCTGCAGTTCACTTCTCCTTGTCCTTAACAAAGTGGATCTCTTAAATGGGTTGTTGCACAAGATAAAATATCACTTGGTATATTAAACATCAGTATATTAAATATATTAATATTTTTGGCCATGTCCAGTTCCTTAGCTTTACTAAGCTTTTTTTCCTTTTGGGTGTTGTGATCTCATTTTAGGATTTAAATCTTTAAATACCTTATAGATGAGCTATAATAATATTGTCTTCCTTTATGGATGTCAGATTTCATCGTAGCTAGCGCTGTTAAAATGAACCATGACTATCAGAAATGAGTGTTAAGTGGGTCAATCAAACACTAATATCTAAGAATTTATTTGAACTTAACGGTGTAAATATTTCTAAATAAAAAAATATCCTCTAAATATGTGCTTGCGAAAAAAAGTTATAAATACAGAGATTAAAGTAAGTTAATTTAAATGCAGAGGGAGGTATACAGGAAGTTAGGGGGTTATGTAAAACTCTTTCAGGTTGGGGTGCTAGAAGCAGAACTAATGGAGGAGAGATGTTAGAAGAATAATGAGGGCTAATTTGAAAGGCCACAATCAGCAGGTGTTAGAAGACATGCTGGATAGCATTTTCAAGGTTTGAGTTCCAACAATTCACTCACAAAGAACTCAGATTTTAGAGGATGAAGCAGAAAAGGTGAGATTGGTTTTGCAGGTGCTCATTAAGTGCTCTTGTGAGACTGTCAGCTTGTGTCAAATGTGCATTCTTCACATTCTGAGAACATTTACTCGTAATTGTAGCTATTGAAACCTGCATTTGGAGATTTGTACGTACACAGGTGATTCATCTGCAGCTTCCTTCAGTGAATAATTCAGCACAGTCCACCTCACTCCAACTTCATGGTGGTGATGGAACGTGTTGTAAAATACAACATCTGTATTTTATTTTGAGTCAGTCCATAAAACTGTGAGAAATATATTGCATTACAAAAGATGTAGTTTCCATTAGAAGTGGTCATCTCACTGCAGCATTTGGCTGATTTATAACTCATAATATGGTGCAAGCACCGAGCAAGAGCTGTAGATGATAATGGTGTGTTCAAGCCTTGGAGGTTTCTGGCTGCAGGTGTCTGCAGTTCTGTAGGTGCCAGTTCTTCTCGTTAAACTGGCACCTGAAATATTCCTCCAGCTGGAGCATCAATTTTTGATGGCCTTCCCATAGAGTTCTCTATTCCCCAGCAATCATTTCACATCCCCAAAACACTTTTAGTCACTCACTTTATTCTCATTGCCTTTCCTCACTTATAAAAGACAGTGGGGCTTTCTTGTTTCTAACTCCAGCTAGAAAGAAGGGGTAGGGAATAAGATTTGAATATCCAAACTGTTTTGTGACTGAAGTAATTCAGTGGTTGGAGACAAAATTTTGTCCTACAGAGCTACTAGTTCAGAATAGATTTTTAGTACAACTTAGCATGTTTATTCTCTTTTGTTTATCCTGCAGTAGCTGTATGGTTGTGGGAAATCTGCTGTGCTGAAATGAAAGCATGTCTTTGTGTAACTTCAAAAGCAAGATAAATGCACTGAATCCTTTTTTCAGAACTTGAGGAATTGTTTTTCTCTTGTATAATTAATAATGACTAAAATATTCTGTATTTTCTTGTCTTCCTATAGTTACTGGAGATGAGAAACCAGTTCTGTAGCATAGGCGTGCTAATATAATTATACAATGCAAGTTAGCTGCCACAAGTTGTATATTTAATACATATTCCTCTTTGCTGGATTTTGTCCAACCAGAAGCCTAACTTGTAATCAAAATGTGTTTTCTACTCTTATTTTGCTCCCAAGTGTCAGAAATGGAAGAAACAATGTTGTCTGTGCTCAGGCCATCGCAGAAAACAACCGACAGTGTGATTTCATCTCCCACAGCTTCCACTCGCCTTCCCCTTGACCCCTCGGAGCTGCCCCCAGATAAGCTCCATGTGGAATTGGAACTCTCCCCAGATTCCCAGATAACCCTGTATGGACCCTTGCTCAAAGCTTTTCTCTCCATAAAGGTAGGCAGAGGAGCATGCCTTGTCAAATTTATGGGTGTAGGAAAGGGAAATACTTCGTTTTGAAGTGGAAATGTCGAATTCTGCAGAGTATGTGAATTTGGATGAAAACTTTTTGTAGGCACTAGTTCTAGTTTAGCATTACTTTGGTGCAGTGGTATAGCTAGGATGACTTCAATTGTCACAGGCTTGTGAGAAGACTTCTTACATACATATATGTATATATACCCCCATATCACCATAATTTTTCTTTGAAGAAATAGTGCATGTTCTGGACATGTGCAGAAAATTTATTCTTGCAGTTTTGCAGTAGTAAAATAAAAAATATTCCACGATTATGAGTAGAACTTATCCAAACTCCAATTTTTATGCAAAGTGGTATCAGAACCCATGCTTTTGGTGTGTTTTAAGTTCTGCAGGGTGTTATTTTTCTTAATTAGATTCTGTGACATTTCTGGAGTTGGATGATGGAGGGGAATGGGGAAGGACATGAAAATAAGCTTAATTTTAAAAGCTTCTTCAGTAAATATTGGAGAAGATTTATGCATCCTTTTCTTGGTGTTAATCTCTTATGCTTTAAAATGGGTGCTCATGTTGTTTTTGCCACATCCTCTTCCATGACTGATTTTTTAGGGTGTCTAATTCCTTCCCATCTCCCTCACCCTCCCTGCCAAGGCAGTTGAGCATTTGACTTCTGTTTGACTAACAGTGAAATGCTTGGGATTTGGTTGATTTTTGTGGTTGGGTTTGTTTGTGTGTGGTTTTGGGGTTTTTGCTTGTTTGTTTTTCTCTGAACATTTCTTTCAACCTGTGCAGATCTAGGCTAAGGTAATGCTTCTGGAGGCTGGCATTTTGGAGCAGAGGTTGAGGAATTTTCTGAGACAGGTGATCAGTATCAGGACTCACTGAAACAGTCGTTTTCATGAATTTATGTAAAATATAGCATGTGAGCAAGGAATGGCAGAACATCCTGTTTTGTGGAGTACAGGAATTGCAAATATGCTCATTATTTTTTCATGTTGTCAGTAAAACAAATAGGATTAAAATTAGGCCAGTACTGTGTCTTGAAGACTTGATTTCTCCTGGTATAGAGGAAATGAACCCATATTTGAATTACTGAGCCCTCTTTTTGAAGCCCATAAATGGAGGGATTTCTGGCTTTTCAAGCAAAGCAGCACTTTTTCAGTGCTCTTTGTCTCTCAAGGTAAATGCAGACAGTGCTGCATTAGATCCTTGATTCGATAATGATTTCATATTTAGGTGCAGATTTTGCACATGAAATTTAGCTTTTCTATTCTAATTCTCAAGAGAAGTTTTAGATTAATAACTTGTTTATGAAAATGTACATCTATTGCTCTTTTTGGCATTTTTGTGGCTCTGTTTAGACCTTTTTGTCCAGCTGTGCTGGGAGCATCTCCTGAAAGATTTATAGGAGGGTTTTTTTATGTTTGTTTTCCTAACTTGTGGTTGAAATATTGTTTTCAGTTTGTTTCCATTGATCTTTTTTTAATACATGGGGTAGAGATTCCTGGACACACGTTGTCCATGCAGCTTTGTTAAGCCTTCTAATCTTGGGAGGTAGTTTTTTGGTGTAGCACACCCTGCTAAGGGTTTTACTGTCTGGAAATGAATCATTTATAGGTCCTGGCATTCACAGCAGAAGTTGCCAGGAGTGAGCTACTGGAGCTCCTACCACCCTTTGCTGGGTCTGCCTCATTAAAAATTATTCTAAGAAAATTCTTCTTGAGAGTCCAGCTTTTTTTTTTTTTTTTTTAAGAGAGAAAAGCCCCTGTATATTTGTAAGTGGAGTTCCTTTTTATATACATGTGAGTATTTTTATTCAACATACTATCTAAGNCATGACGAATTTCCAGAAATGTGATGGATTTTCTGTTTCCCAGTAGAATTTGGCAGTGTTACTTTGGCCTTAGCTAATTGAAGAGGATTTGCTTAGACACAAGGTGGCTTTTAGACTCAAGCAAGGAATGTTTATGACCTAATACTTTAGAGGCATGTTTAAGACTTTTAAACTTGCTGAAAAAAAAAGGTTCAGATAGTTGGATGAGGGTGACTTCCTGCAGGAAATGTGTTTTGTGTTCTTACGCTGTTATCTATCTTTAAAAACACAAAATCTGGTTTAAAATGTCAGTAATAATATTTCAGTTACTTGTGTTGCATGCATCTCAAATGCCAGTACTGTGAGAGCTACTGAGCTGCCTTCATTTTCTGCAAAGCACATGGCCTAAATTTGCACATTTAAGCTATCCAGTTTTCATAAAATAGAGTTACGTATGTTCCTTTAGCTATGGGGTGTAGCTATACCACTTATTTTAGGGACGACTAAAACCAGAAGATTGGGTTTGTATTTCAGTTCATTGCCTACATGTTTTTCATTTGTTTTGTGTATGATCATAACAATTCCTTTTCCTAGGAAAATTATTTTGGGGAAGATGACATGTACACTGATTTTGAAGAGGTTATTTCAAGCCCTGTTTTGTCACTGTCAACATCCTCAAGCTCTGGGTGGACAGCTGTTGGAGTGGAAAACGACAAAAAAGAAAATGAAAGTTCAATTAAGCCCGTTCACCCTCTTACTTTGCGCCCATGGGATATCACTGTGCTTGTTAATTTGTACAAAGTGCATGGGAGATTGCCAGTGGTAAGTACTTTATAATCATAAAAGAGTTTGCTTCATGTAATTTATTTTTGTTTTTAGTTTCATAATCTGGATCCACATTTAACTGCCTGGAACGTGTAGTTGGTGTGGTACTTACCAGAATGTGTATATACTATCTGCTGGAACTGTGGCTATCTAAACAAATTTGAGATGGTATTTGTTTTGTTTATCTGGGAGGCAGAACTGGATAATTTTTTAATGTTTGTTATTCACAGAACTTGATTTGTCTAATATTTTTGATTGACCATTACAATTTCTCTGCTGATTAGCAAATTTGTCTTATAATGGTGCAGTCTGCTCCATGCTCCTGAGTTCTGAGGGAACTTCTGGAATAAAAAATCCAGATAAAATATTGGGTTCACCCAGATGTGTTTGAATTGCTGTTTATGCAATTGTTAAATGGTTTTTGAAGTTGCACAGGCTTCTTTTTGTGTATCCACCTAGAGGAAAATTGGCATACTTCCTGGTCACAGGTTTGCAACTAATGAAGAGTTTCAACCATGTTGTTTATTTTCAGGTTCTGAAACAGATGTGTTTATTTTTTTTGTTTCAGCATTGCAGTCCAGATGGTCCAGAGTGCCCTACAGCTTTCTTGGAGAGGCTGTGTTTTGAGATGAAGAAAGGATTTAGAGAAACAATGCTTCAGCTTGTACTGTCTCCAGTGAATTTGTTTCTGAATGACAATTATCAGGTAATCAGTCAGTGTTTGCGTGTCTGTATTGTGGAAGCTGTGTTAATCTTAAAACCAAATTCTTTTTTGGTAGGAATTTCGTGTTGTGCAAAGATTTTTTTAAGGCTTGTGAATTATAAGAAAAATCTGCATTTTGCAAAATCTTGATTTTTGTCCAGATTTTTTTTTTTTTCATTTTGTCAAGAAAAGAAATAGGATTAAATTAGGCCAGTGTTGCCTCTTTTGCAAGAATTTCCTTCCACTTCCCTGTCCTTCACAGCGCCCTGCAGTGGACGAGGTGCTCCGGGAGGGTCACATCAGCCTGTCGGGCCTGCAGCTCCGCGCTCACGCCATGTTTTCTGCAGAAGGGCTGCCCTTGGGGAGTGACACTTTGGAATATGCCTGGCTGATAGATGTGCAGGCTGGAAGCCTCACAGCCAAAGTGACAGCACCACAGGTACCACCTAGAAACCATTCTGAAGTATTAACCCTCTTCTTCCTTGTAAAACTGGTGCAGCATGGCTTTCTGTAAAGCATGTGATCTGTGCCTTAAGTAACCTTTACTTCACAGCTTTAAAATGGAATAATTTCTGTAAAGGGACAGGAGATGCCAAACGAGCCACTGTCACAGGCATGTTTTAAAGCAGAAGGCAAATGAGATCATTTGTGGCAGTGTGCTACGGGCAGGCCGCAGGAGTAGCTGCTCACTGCATGAATTCTGCTGCTTGCTCCCACTGGAACATAGTTTGCTTTCCCAGTATTGCACTCTGTTAGGTCAGTCCTAGCACTAACCCCTTTTCATTTTCCCATTTATGTTGCATTTCTCTTTCCAGCTAGGTGAATGGCTCCAAGTATACAACAGGCACATCATTTTGATTTATTTCTGGTGTGGCCTGCCAGATCTTTAAAGAAGGGTGCTTTGCCAGTGTATTGAGGCATAAGAAAAGTACATATCTTCTATTTAGTAGTTACTATTTCCTTTATTTATTTTTAATTTTTTAAGACACTTCTACATCTTCTTGTTCCTCTAAAAATTGGCCTTATTTTCTAGGATTAAACAGATTTCATTAGGAGACTTTTACAGCAAATAAAATCAAAATAAGGCATACAAGCAAGTTTAGTAAATCTAAAGAACAGACATTTTCTTGCTACGTATACAGACATCTGTGGTGGTACTTCCCAAAATGCTGCCACTGATTTAGATGATCTGTAGTATTTGCTCCACTGCTCTATGGTTCAAAATTAATCTTAGTTGATTTGAAGTACCCAAAGGTTAAAAAACATTTCTAAATGCTTAATGCAACCTAAGGATTTTCTTCCCTTATAAAGCCATTTTCAATTGTATGCATCATATAGGGTTTTTATTTTATTTTTTTATTTGTCAACACTGATACGGAGCAGAACTGCAATTTGCTGTTTCAGGTTCACTGGCTTTTTTCCTTCCATAGTTTGATGTATTGCAAGAATTTGGGAAGGGAGGAGAAGAGATTTTGTGCAGGACAGCCATAGCTATATTAAATTCTATTCAAATTACTGCTGATTTTAAGTGCCCTTTCCTTTGGCAAGCCAAAGAAAACCCATTTCCCTCTCATAATAGAGACAGACAGTCATGAATCATTTCCTTTATGAGCACGCTAACTATATAAAAGACTTAAATCAACAATAGGCTAATTAGTAGGTCTAGCAAGAATCAGCAGTGTTTTGTTGAGCCAGTTTCCTCCTGTGCTTTCTAAATGTAACTTTGTTGCTTTTATACAAGCAAATCTGACATTTAAATTATGAATGGTAATAAAGTACCTTGAGGTATTCTTTGTGATAAAGTGTGGAGAGCTCTGTCTTTACAATGTAGTTCTTAGCTGACTGAAAGAGCAAAAGCTGCTGCCTTTTATGAAGAAATAATTTAGGAAATTGTTTAATGTCACCATGCTTTTCCATGAAAAAGTATAGACTTTCCTGTTGTGGTGCACATGAGAATAAAAATCAGCCTTGAGTAGCAGGAAGGTGCTGCAGCCAGGAGGGTGTGGTGAGGACTCCTGCTCACATCCCAACCCCTGGGGTTGTTCTCTGTTCTCCATCGAACACCACAAGTCCATTTTGAGTGGGTGATGATGGACAGTGTGCTGTTGTTTGCTTGCAGCTCGCCTGTCTTCTGGAATGGGGACAGACCTTTGTGTTCCACGTGGTGTGCCGGGAGTTTGAGCTGGAGAGGCCCAAATCCGTAGTCCTGTGTCAGCACGGCATCGATCGCCGCTTTTGTGACCCAAAGGTACCTTTCCATCTGTCTTCACTGCTCTCTGTATGTGCACAGGTTCTCTGGAACAGTTCAGAAATCCAGCCTTAATGTTGCTAAGACACATGGAGATAGGCTGGGTGTTAAACACAACATAAATGAAAGGACTGGCACAAATTAAGCTCCTAATGGATGCTGATATATTTCTTTCCTTTATTCTTTCTTTTTCCTTGTCCTTCAGATGAACTCTGTGCCTGGGCCCTGCCCAACGTCTGATGACTTGAAGTACACGATGACACGCTTGGCCATGGATGGAGCAGATCTGTATGTGGTAGAACATGGCTGTGCCACCAATATCAAGGTAAAAATATTTCTCTGAACAGCAGTTAAAATACTTCATCAGTAGAGATATTTATTTTTTGGTAGAATATCTATATGAATTAATGGCTTGTTTGCGTGCAGTGGGCTAAGCAGAATTTCTGAAACTTTAAGGGATAAAATGTCATCATGTACAGGACCAGGAGTAGGTTAATTTGGCTTCTACTTATTAATCCCATAAATAATGTTGGAAAATGTTAAGGAAGAGGGTATGTCTCCCAAAATAAAAGTAGAAGCTGCAGGATTGGTGTAAAATAATTTAGAACATACAGGGCAATATAAATCTCAGTGTTTGTACCTGAGAGTTGATAAGAACTTGTGCTGTGAATTAATAATTCAGAAAATAGAAATGATTGATATGGATCACGCACAAGTCAGTGCTGAAAAACTCATGATCCTCTTGTGTGAATTTAGATGTATCTTTGGTAGAGAAGGGAGAAGTGTTTCTGCCATTGCCTGACTGAATCCTCTGTTCAAAAAGGGCTGTGCAGAGAAGAGCTGATGTTCTCTCCATTATCCTACTGCACAGGAAAAAAAGGAATAATTTACTCAGTGTAGCAAAATATAAGTTTAGATACAGTTATAGTAACAACAGAAAAGAAGAAAACTGCCTTGGTGACATAACTGAGTAGTAATTGTGCTATGAGTTAATAAATGCAGTTTTAAATGGTAGACTTAAAAGTTTTGGGCACAGCTTCACATTATGAACAAGAATCTAACTAAAGGGCAGTGGTAATTATTTTAGACATGTTTTTAATGACGTGGTATCTCATCATTTGAATGGCTTGCTGCCCTGTGGCAGTAAAAAAATACATGTGAGCCTCCAAATACTTTTGAATCCAATATTAAAAAGCACCATCATAAATATTAATGGTAGGCAGGCATAAATATGAATGGCAGTATTTTCAAAGGCAGCTTAATAACCTGAACCACTCTAGAAAATTATATCCTGAATGTGTTTCATTCAAATTAAAAAAAAAAAAAAAAAAAGGTTTTCCTTGGTCCTTTATAATCTGTGACAGAGATGAGAAGCAATAATTTAATATTAACCCTGGGGGTAGCTCTTCCATGGCTGGGTTATCTTTCAGCTTTCCTTGTTTTAGAGTTGGAAGACTCGATCTGAAATTTCAGGTGCTTTGTGTTGACATTTTGGAGAGAACTCAAGCTGTGCAGGAAATTTGGTCCAATGTCTTCAGATTATTTGAAGTTTGAGGACTAAGCAAGTTGGAAAGTTGCAGATTTCTTTGGTTTTAGATGACAGTGAAGAAGTTAATGATTCTAGATATTTAAAGTTTCATTACAACATCTGTTGACAGTTGTTTTCTGTTTTGATCTGTTTATGAAAGGATGCTTCTAAGTAAGTATTTTATTTTTGTTTTGTAAAAGAGTGCCTGAGATTAATTTTAAGTTGCCTTCTTTTTTGTGTGTGCTGACCTGCATATAAAACTGCTTCCCTGGAGAGGAATTTGCTGAGGTGTTTTTGGGCTGTGGTATGTGATATCTGATTTAAGGCCATTCTTCCTTTGTTTCACTCACAGCTAGTCAGAATTCATGTCTAAATCCTGTTTTCAGATGGGTGCCATACGCATTGCAAACTGCAACCTCCACAACCAGTCTGTTGGGGAAGGCGTCAGCGCAGCCATCCAGGACCTTCAGCTCAGGCAATACGTTGAGCAGGTGAACAACTGCAGAACTGGCCTCCAGCCAATACTGAGGAGGGCATATTGGCTGGAAGCTGGCTCTGTCAACCTGGGCCTCATCACTGCTGACATCGCTTTAGCTGCAGATCACCCTTCTAAACACGAGGTGCAGAGGCATTTCTTGGAAACGCACGATAACCGAACCAAGAGGTGAGAGATGTGGTTGAGGGAGGTGCATTTAAAGGGCTGTCTTTGAGTTTTGCTTGCACTGAGCTTCAGCGTGGTTGTGTTTTTGTTTTGTTTTCTGCTCCTCTGCCTTTTGTAGGTTGTGGTTTTTGTGGCCTGATGATAATTTGAGAAATAAGAGAAGCAAGAACAAGTGTGGCTGTCTTGGTGGTTGTCGATTCTTCGGTGGCACCTTAACGGGACTGGACTTTTTCAAACTTGAGGAGCTGACACCTTCAAGCAGCTCTGCTTTCTCAAGCACAAGTGCAGAATCTGATATGTTTTATGGGCAGTCTTTACTGCAGCCAGGAGAATGGATAATTACTAAGGAGATTCCGAAAATTTTAGATGGTGAGAATGCACTGTACTGTATTTTTACTCTGTTTTACCCCAAAGTATAGTTTCTTAACATTTTGCTATTTGTAGTGTTTATGAATCTGGTACAAATGCTTGTGCTCCTGTGGCTATACTCATTCTAAGAGCAGACAGAGCTTAAGCAAGCTTTCATATGTTGGATTTTTATATTAACATGCAACTCCTTTCTGAGTAAAAGAGTTTTTGGCTTGTGTCTGTCCTATGTGTATAAAAGGCAGCCGACCAAGACAATCTGAAATTTTGCTGCCACGATTTTATTACTTTGTGTCAGTACAACATGCTAGTATGTGCATGCATTTTAAACCTAGGGCTTTTATTTAATAATGATTTTTTTTTTCAGTAGGCAGGGAAGAGTCCACTGGAGTTGTATTATCAGATATTCAGTTTTTCTTTTCCATCCCTGGTCCTAGGTAAAGCAAACGGTGTCAAAAGAAAAGATTGGGACTGCAGATCTGTGGGGATAGAAATGGAAAGGAAAGCACAACACCTGAGCCTCCAGGTGCCGCTGCGCTCCCACAGCTCCTCATCCTCCTCGGAGGAAACGAGCAGCTCCAGTGCTGCCCTGCCCTTGCTTGCAGGGGAGAAGGACAGCCCTTCATCCACTGCTGAGGATCACCTGGGACAGAAGGAGTTCCTGCCCAGTGCAAAAAGGGAAGATGCTCATGGAAGGTTAGTACTCCTGTCCAGGTCGGCGCATAATTCAACTCTTGAATGCTCCAAGATGTAAAAAATTGATTTAGCAGTTTTTAAAGCTGAAAATGGTGCTGCTGAAATTAATTTCCTGGTTTGAATGCCGCTTGGGATTCCTAATAGGGGATGGTTACCTGAGCAAGGTAGGAAATCCAGCATGTAAAGACACCGGCACTAGCTGTTAAATGTTTGGGTTCACATCCTCTGCATGTAGACAAGTGGCAGAGTTGGGTATGCAACCAGCATTATGAAAATTATGGCTACACTAATAGAAAGTCACAGAGTCACTGATGCATTTGACAGGTTGTACAGAGTAGGAAGAGAAGCATTAGTAATACACTAAGGAAGTGAAGTGTTTATTTTCGTTCCCAGTGTCGCAGTGGAGGGTGCAGAGGGCCGGCCTGCGTCCCCGGGCCCCCAGGAGAGGCCAGTGGGCCAGTCCCCCATGAGGTCCCCGCTGAAAAGACAAGCGTCCGTGTGCTCCGCGCGGCTCGGCAGCACCAAGAGCCTCACGGCAGCGTTCTACGGAGACAAGCAGCCCGTCCCCGTGGGAGTGCAGTTCAGCAGTGACGTGTCCCGCAGCGATGAGAACGTCCTGGACTCCCCAAAGCAGAGGAGGAGCTTTGGCTCTTTCCCCTACACGCCGTCAGCAGATTCAAACTCCTTCCACCAGTACCGCTCGATGGATTCCAGCATGTCCATGGCGGATAGCGAGGCTTATTTTTCAGCTGCGGAAGAGTTTGAGCCCATAAGCAGTGATGAAGGTCCAGGAACCTATCCAGGGAGGAAGAAGAGAAAAAAGCAAGCTCAGAAAACTGAATACAGTAGGGGGTCCATTTATCACAGTGTGGAAGGGCCCTTAACAAGCACAATGCACGGAGAAATTAGTCAAGATATGAAAACATTGCCAATTAAGACTCATCCTTCCCAGGCTTCATTTGTTTCAGCTCTGGGAGGAGATGATGAGCATGTTGACAGCATGTATGTCTTGGACTCTGAGAAGACTGTGGAGCGTGAGCAAATAACTTCCCAGCAGCCTGTAATGGCATGTTACCAAAATTACCTTACACAGTTCCAGGTGATCAACTGGTCAGTAAAGCATCCAACTAACAAAAGAACTTCCAAATCCTCATTACATCGCCCCTTAGACCTTGACACGCCCACGAGTGAAGAAAGTACCTCATCTTTTGAGCAACTCTCTGTCCCAACTTTTAAGGTATGCAAGATGGAGGAGTAGAGAAAGGAGTAAGAATTCAAAGTGACTTAAAATGGCTTAATACCAGTTGTGTGAATAAGCCACAAGAAAATTTCTTTGCTTTTAGTTAAGGAATACCTTGAATTTCTGACTTCAGATGGTGGGGCTGAGCGGCTGGGAGGTTGTGGACAAGGAAGGATGGAGTTGGAATTCTGTGGATGTGTGTTCTGAATTATCACTGTTGCACTAAAAAATGCTGCCTGTTCATTGCTATACAGCTGAAGGATATTTATGTGAATTTTGTTTACAATATGTTATACAAAGCTACACTAACATTACATTTAATACTGATCAAGTATAATTAAGCTCTCAGTGCTTTATTTCAAAATAAAATTGCAACTCAGATTTAGGAAATTATTTTTTTTTTAAATGACCTGAGCATGAATGCTTAAGGAAGGAGCTGAAATGAAGTGCATGAAAATTAATGGAAATTACTTGATAGAAAGTAGGTGTTTGAGCTCTGGAATTGAATTTGTTGTCATTTTGCAAAAAAGGTTTGTGTTCATGCAAACTTTTTGTAGATTGGTGTTTGAAGGTTTTTTTTTTTAAAGCAGTGAGTCAATATTTATGTAAACACTGTGTAATCTGATTTTCCAAGGAATTAAAGAAGTAGACCTAGGAGTTTCTGTATCCTATATTGGAGAATCTGCTTCTAAGGGATTCTTTCAAGAAAAACAGCTTTAAGGCAAATTTTTAAAGATTCCTTGGTTGGGGTTTTTTTCATAAATGGAAGGAATGTAATAAATTTCTTTGCACTTTTATCTTAGATTGTTAAACAGGGTCTCACAGCTAACTCATTACTGGACAGAGGCATGCAGCTTTCAGGATCAACATCCAAGTAAGTTGAACAGAGCCTGACATTATTAGCATATTTTTTAAGAGTAGGATTTTCCTGATACTCCTCTTAAATATTTTGGCTCCCGTTAGCCCTTTCAAAATTTGATTTACAGCAGTAGTTTTCAGTACCAGGTCTATTTCAGAACAGATGATTCTATTATGAAATATTTGGGTTTGGTCAAAAAGAAAGTACACAGTGCAAGCATTAAATTATTTCACTTGTACGTTTTCAGGATTACAAATGGTGATTCAATTTAGATGAATTTGGAGGTGCTAATGGCAAGTATCCATTTGTGTGCCAGAAGCTGAACTTGAATCTAGGGAGGGCCTTTCCCTGGGATTATATTTGTTTGCTTTCTAAGCTATATGGTAGAAGAAACCTGCCATTATGTGGATTTCATTAAGAATTAAAATGAAACCAGAACACTTTTTTATTTGTTTTTACAAAGCCTGATCATGAATGTGTATTTGACTTGTTTAGCACCCCTTACACTCCTTTGGATAAGAAGTCTGCAGAGAATACAGATGATGAAACAATAACAGAGGAATGGACGTTGGATCACCCGGTCTTCCAGACACGGACAACTGCAATAGTTGAAGTAAAAGGAACTGTAGATGTAGTTCTGACTCCTCTTGTGGCAGAGGCACTGGATAGGTAATTTTATTTTGATGATACTAAAATTGTCTGAATTCACAGCTGTTCTGTTCAGCAAAAGCTTATGTAAAAGGACTGAATAATGTGGCTGATGGAACAGCAGGGCCTGGTGCCCAGCGGATGTAATTCTGCATTTCCTATGAGGTAGCTGGAAGAATGGGAAGTGCCCTTTGTCTGTCAGTGCTTATTTTGTCCTCTGTAGTGTTAATTACACATAGTTGGTGGTGTGCCATGTGAAACTGGGAGCTGAAATGGTCTCTTGTGGCTGGTTTCCCCTCGCAGGTACATCGAGGCCATGGTGCACTGTGCCAGCTCCCGGCACCCGGCAGCAATCGTGGATGACCTGCATTGCAAAGTCCTGCGGGATGCTGTGCAGAACAGCAAGACCAGCTTCTCAGAAAATGTGAGGAAGGAACAAGGGAAATCCATGTGAATTTGAGAGAATGCTCTATTCTGTATCTTACATGGAAAGCTTGAATTGCACTTAGTGTTTTGAGATATAGTAGATAAATGCTGTATTCGTTTTGAATGCATACTTACATGCATTTTTAAATTCAGCTCCTACATACTGTCTTTCAGTGATCAGAAATCTCTTCCAGGATTGAAGTTTTTCTGTTTTGGATGGTCTAGTTCATAGCTACAGTAATTTACATGAGATCAAATCACACATTCTATTCTTTGAAATTACTATAACTGATATTCTTAAGTATTACATCCATCTCAGTGAGACGTTATTTATTATTCTACAGTAGTTAGGGTGAGCTGTGAAAGTGCCTATGGGGTTTTTTGCAGTTCACCTGAGAGCTTATAAAAATTAATTTAACTTTAAAAGAATTGTATGGTAGTTCTACAGAATTCGGACTTCTTTTTGTCCAAAATATTTATATTTTGTGATTTCTTAGATTCCACAGTGTAGTGGACACTAATAATTTGCTTGATAGTAAGTTGTTTCATATTATTTACATGTGTAGACGTCAAACTTTCAGCTGAAATCTGGTTGTTAAAGTTTACTGCAGAATGTCACTGCTGCCCTTATGGTTTTAGACCTACTGTACCTCTAAGTGCTGCAGCCTTTGTTGTGGAAGTTGTGGGAAATTGCTTAAAATAAAGTCGGAATCTCTTGCTGCTTCAGTGCTAATAAAATATCCTGTTACTCCTGAGGTTAGCAGCTTTTGAGTTTGTGCTAATAAATTATTTTTCTGTCCTCTTCAAGCTATCTTCGAAGCAAGACATCAGAGGAACAAAAATAGACACCACCACAACAGGAACAAACCAGGGACCAGCACAGACCAATCTCTCACTTAAGCAAGATAATGTGACAATTAAAGGTCTTCAGGCCAATGTTACAGTTCCAAAGGTAACAACTTTTTTTTATCTTATTAATAGAAAAATGCCTCACAAAATGACCCTTATTTTGTATCTGTGTTTGTTCCCCAAAAGCTGAAGTGAGGCTATACATTTGTGCTAAAGAACTAATGTTTGGAGTAGGATAGGCTGTTCTGGAGCTGCTTAATTTTATGATGGTAGAATGTGCAATAGTTATGTAACGACCACTGTAGGGGTAACTGAATGCCATGTCTTTAAATTAGGTTCTAGGTGTGATGGTTTTATTTTTCTTTTTGCTGAAAGTATAAGACAAGATTGTATCAGAAATTAGTGATTAATGTGACATGCTTTTCTAAGTGTCTTTACTCTGATGGAATTCTGTGTACAGGTGAACCTGTGTTTGCTACAAGCATCTGTGGATGAGTCCCCAGGAGTTTCTTCCAGCAAAACCGTGACTCACGTTTCCTTAGTAGCCTTGTGTTTTGATAGAATTGCTACTCAAGTTCGTATGAACAGGTAAGAATAGTACATGTCACTGTTTGTCATAACCTTTAGACATATTTCATTTGATTAGTTTTGTTTATCTGTTTTAAGATTTGCTTAATTGTTTTTTCTCCCTGATATTCAAAAGGGGTATAGTTGAGGAGACTTCGAACAATGCAGAAACTGGGAGGAATTCTGTCACATTTGATCGTTACATCCAAACCAGCAAAATGCAGCCCCAGTCTTCTGGCTCACTGAGATCCAATTCTGGAGCAGAAAAAGGAAAAGAGATTGCTGCTAAACTGAACATCCATCGTGTTCATGGGCAGCTTAGAGGTCTTGATACAACAGGTATTAAACAATATTAAAATGTGGAAATGTCAGCTTTCATAGAATCACCTGGCTATAGTTGGCCTTTATCTTGTAGTTTGGTTGTGGGATTTTTATCAGCAGATAAAAAGCCACTTGCACCTGAAGTCTTTGCAGACATTTGAAAAAAGAAGTTTGGAATGAATTCTTTTTTGTGATTCCGCTAAGTGCTAGGTTTAAACTTAGGCAGATTAAAAACTGTGTAGACAAACTTGTAAGCATTTTGTGTGGCAGATGTGTTGCACTGTAAATACTGATCTGCACTTCTGGAATTTGAGGCCTGAGCTCCCTTCTTCCCAGCTGATCTCTTTTCAGCTACCATTCTTTGTCATCTTATGTAGGGAATGAATTGCACTTAATTTGCTTTCTTACCGCTTTCTAACACTTTCAATAATGTGCCTGTTGTACCAGCAATTTCACCATGATAAGTTTTTTAAGTAGGTTTTGAACTATAGTGATTATAAAACTGAAGATGAGATCTACCCAACTGACTTCCTTCTTGTTTGTGTTAAGGAAATGCCTTCAAGACGCTATGAATTAAATTTTGTTATAACCCCTGATCCTGGAAAAACTAACCAGGAAAAGATGACCAAAAGTAGAGGCAGTTTTTGTTAAACTGCTTCAATTTTGATGGAATCTATACCAGTTTTACCTCTATCCCAATAAGGAACAGGAATCTTTAGACATGAGGAAGTACTCTGTAAAGCCAGTATGATTGAAAAATACACAATAAATAAATAAACAACAAAACCCCCACTGCTGTGCAAAGGTGAGTGAGCAAATGAAATTGGAGGAAATCAAAAGCAGCAAGAGAAGACTACAATGGTTACTTCCATTTTTACTTAGTTATGGGTAGAATCTGAGCAGTAGTGCCCTGTGTCAGGTATGCTGCAGACATTCAGGAGGGTTAATTTTGGAGTTCTAACCAAGAAAAGTCACCATCTTCTATTTAAAAGGTTTGAGAAGAGCCTTTCTGCAGATCTTAGCATATCATGTGTACTACAAAAGTGGATGCAGGTAGAAATTGGAGAGAGTAAGGATTAGAAGGAATATATAAAGTAGCTCAGTGTAGTTCTTTCCTCAGGTATTTGACATTTAGGTTTAAAAGTATTTAAAATGATGCTCAGTCCTGTTTTTTTTCCCACATTTAAAAATTATCCTGCCTGTATTAACATACCAGGAGCAAGACTTTTTCCCCTCTTTCCGTGCTTCTTTTTCTTGCTCGTGCTTCAACTTTAAACTTTTTCTTTCTTTTCCCCCCCTTCCTATTTGCGGAGAACTAAAGATATAACTCCCCCCAAACACTCTAAACTTCAGAGAGCTGCTTGCAGATGTTACATTTTGTAACAATGTAGTAAATATGTTTATTTTCACAGATATTGGTACTTGTGCAATAACAGCCATTCCTTTTGGGAAATCAAAAGTTCTTTTTACTTTGGAAGAGCTGGACGAGTTTGCTTTTGTGGATGAAACAGATCAACAAGCTGTTCCAGATGTAGCTCGAATTGGTCCTAGTCAAGAGAAGTGGGGTTGGATAATGTTTGAGTGTGGAATTGAAAATCTAACTATAAAAGGTAAAACTTTTAAAGGCTTTTTATTATTTTGGTTCACAAGAATACTGCCAATTGTGTTGTTAGGTCTTCCTGGTTAGCAATTACTTGATTAGAAATTGTTGAATATAGGTGATGCTGAATTGTACATGGCTGTGGTAAATAAATTTCATGGGTTACACAATAAAGACATTTTTAGTTGTACCACTTATATAGTGTATGAAATAATTTCATGTGAACTAGTTTCTTCAGTTTCTGAACTTGAAGTGAAGGTTGAAATTGATATTTTCACTAATCACTTAAGCCTGACCTCACCCACAAGAAGTGCATTATAGAGCCAGAGTTTTCTCTGGGAGGGGAAAGCTACCTTCAGAAAGAAAAAAACCCACAGTACATATGTATTTTCTATCATCCAAATTATATTTTTCAGAGAACAGTATTTAAAAACAGTCTTTATGTGAATACTCTTCATCTACTTGTGATAAACCATCAGAAGTTTAAAATTGTAGTGATAAGTTGTTGAATACAATGTTAATGCATGTTGTTTAACTAAAGCCATGTGTATTTCTTTGCTTAAGTGCAGATCTTTTCTATGGGACATAACTTAGAGCTGTTTATGTGCTGCCAGCCTTTACAGTCTGGGTACTTTTACAGGGGGAAGACAGTCTGGGGCAGTGTTGTATAACACATTTGGAGTCATGGGTAAATCAAGAGACACAGAGAGGGGTGGATTGCTTGCATCAAACAACTCTTCTGATTCCCCAACTGGCAGTGGTTACAACACTGATGTGTCTGAAGATAACCTCCCCTGTGACAGAATAAGTCCCTCGTCAGATATTAATGGAAATTCAGTTTCAGATGAGCAGGTATGTTCATACTGGGTAGAAATGATTGGTCACTCATCCTGTCTGCTTAGACACTAAACTTCCAGCTCTCTGCAGAGAGTTAGTGACAAAAAATTCAATGTATAATATGTTAGTGCCTTTAAGTGTAATAATTTTGGGAAATAATTTCCCTTCTGACTTCGTGATTCTTTTTTTTTTAAGGATGAAGGTGTTGAATCTGATGATCTGAAGAAAGATATCCCCTTGATGCCTCCTCCCCCTGACTCCTGCAGCATGAAGTTGACAATCAAAGAAATTTGGTTTAGTTTTGCAGCCCCCACCAATGTGCGCTCCCCAGCCCATATATATTCAAGGTATAATTTTACCTGATGTAAAAGAAAGAAAATGGCAGTTCTGCTTTAAGTTGCATTTGTATTTGGTAGGTTCTGAATGGAATTTCAATAATTTTTGAAACTTCTCTGGAAATGGTGATTTTGAGTTTGTATATATCACAGTAAGATTTGCTTCAGTTTTTTACTGTTGTAATTTCCATGGAAGTGCTGCTTGAAAATTCTTAGCTAGACATGATTAAACGAAGAAAAAAGGAAGAGTAAAAAAACCCCAATGAAACAAAAACCCCTCACTAACAACTTGTGGTGAGATAGAAATGTGTGAGGGAGAAAGGCAGGGGGAGTATTTGTTTTGGGTAGGTGATATGCTAGTGAAGAGAACAGCTCAGTGCTTTTGGTATTCAACCTGACATCCTCCATGATCTTACTGCCATTGCACTATAAAGTTCAAGATACATCTTTCTAGGATTAGTTTTTCAGAGCCATAAAATAGAAAATACTCTGCTGGTACTCTTACCTCAGTCCTTTAGCAAAAGTCCTTCATGATGTGTAACAGTTCACATGGGATTCAGTCAGTGATGAGAATGTCAAACTATGATTTCAGTAGGGAATCTCATGGGAAAAGGAAGGAATAGCAGTAGCAAAAGTGGGAAGAATCATGAGTGTGTGAGTAAAACAAAAATTGCCTTAGGTACTTCTTGCCAGTTTTTGTTTTCTGGGCAGTAAGTCTCTATTTATTACTTTTGCATCAGTGTCCCACCTCATTTTACTGTTCTTCATAGTTACTTTTAACTTACATCATTACCAGAAAATCCTGCTGATGGCTGCTGCTGCCTGTGAACACCCCTTTCTCTTTATTTTTCTCCACAGGCAGCTGAACCTCCTGAGCACTGCAACGCCTGCAGTGGGTGCTTGGCTTGTTCCCATTGATCAAGTGAAGTCATCATTAAATAAACTGGAAACTGAAGGAACCCTGCGAATCTGTGCTGTTATGGGCTGCATTATGACAGAAGCTCTAGAGGTAAATGACCTTTATAAAATCAATGAGCATATCAGAACAGGACACTGTGATAGGTAATATATAGTTTTTGAAATTCTGGATATTTTCATTGGCAAACTTATAGCATCTCTTGTGAGCCTTTGGAATTGGTAACAAGAATTTAGTAGCTGTGCTTTTTGTACACAGTCTAAATTTCAGAGCTGTTATTGCTGAGTGAATTTCCAGGTAAAATGAGACTAAGAAATATGGCTGTAGTGCCTGGTATATTTTATGAAATATTTTTGTTTGCTGTTGGTTTGATTGGCACCATCTAGTGGGAAGATTCTGAGGTGATACCCATGCTGACATCCTGTCTTGCATTGTGAGATGGATGACCTGAGTGTGAGGCTGGTTTTCTGCTCTACTGAAAAATTATCCTTTGCAACAGTCTCTTATTCTTACCTCCCTTCCTACTTTTTTTTCCTCCCCTCCTAGCATTAAACCAAATTAGGAGAAATGCCTGTTTTGTCTTCAGCTAGGGATAAAAAGTTTCTTTGGAAATTGCAGCTGGCTTTGCATATATGTCTGTTAGTCCAGAAGTAACTTCATAAGGTCTGCAATTTGAATCCAGGCTTTTCTTTTATTGCTTCATACAAATAAATATGCATCAAGAATGGGTTTTCAGATACGCTATTTCAAATAAGGTTGGTACCCATGAGGCAAGTCTTTGTTGCAGAAGTTCAAAATGGGGTTAGAAGTTTGTTGTATCATAGATGAAACCTCCTCATTGATGCTCTGTTTGCAAGTATGTTCTTATGTTGAAAACGTTTTTATTTTAATCTAGAATAAAAGTGTGCACTTTCCTCTGAGAAGCAAGTACAACAGGCTTACCAAAGTGGCTCGTTTCTTGCAAGAAAATCCTTCTTGTTTACTCTGTAATATATTGCACCATTACCTTCATCAAGCAAATTACTCCATTATTGAGGATGCCACTATGGTGAGTTACCCAGGAAAACTGGAAATATCTCAGTCCTTTTGTTTCACTTGCACCAATTCTAATGTCTTAAATTTGGCAACAGTTTAAAGAAGGTTATCAAACAAGAAAATACAACCCAAAAATTGATAAGTAGATATTGTTTCTCTCATTTCATTTTCTTTGGTGTCTGCTGTTTTTGTTATGGCCTGTATATATGCATAGTGTTTATCAGACTATTTTATTAGTAAATACATGAGAGATGATGAACCAAAAAGGCATGCCTTTAAAACTGGCTTTTTAAATCAGATTTCTTTCCCTCTCTATTATATTTCAATAGCCTTTTTATAAGATTTCATTTTTCATGGTTTTAAAATGGATTAAATCCCAGTTATTGAGGCAAGTGCATGAACTGGTTAGTTTATTCCAAATTCTCTCCTTGGAACTAGTTTTCACATCTTCTAGAAACACTGGGACAGTTTAAGGAAGGAACTAGAATTGTACAAACTTTAGGGCTTATGAATCAAATCTTCTTCTTGATGGCTTTAGAATGTAAATGTCTAGATTGTGCTGGGAAATAGTTATTTGAACAAACATCAGGCATGAGGAGGAGTGTTTATTCCTGATTTTGTGTCATTTTCATAATCCAATTCCACAGCTGTCAGATTTAAACACTTTGGTTTACAGCATATTCAGCTGAGAGCCAGTGATCAGGAATAGCACAGTTTGTGGCACAAATAGCACAGTTTGATTTGTGGTCAAAATAGCAAGCTTTTGTTTTCTTTAGGACAATTCAGTGGTGTAATCAAAACAATTCCTATATTTGGCCTGAAATTTATGTTCTTAAAATAATGCTTATGAACAATGAATAAAACATAATCTTTTTAATTTCACTTCTGTTTGTACAGAGTTGCTGTGAATCTTATCCCATAGTTCAGAGCCTTATAATTACTCAAGTACTTTTAGCTTCATATTTAATGAACCTGCTTCCTGTAGTTTATTTTTGGCCCCTTGGGCTAGATCCTCAGGTCATGTAGATAAATGTATTTACTCTGTTCAATGAAGCTGTAATTTTTCTTTCAGCTTTTTGGCTTCTTGCTTGATGTGTTGTGATGCCAGCATGTTTGTCATAAGCCTCTTAAGCACAGAGATTTAAGAGAGCTTTGACATTTTCTCTCCTCCAATTTACTTCAAAATGCTGTGATATGAATTTTTTTTTTTTTTTTTTTAATTTAATTAAGAGTGATGGCCTTCCTGCCTTAGTGACCTTAAAGAAAGGTCTGGTTGCCTTAGCAAGGCAGTGGATGAAGTTCATTGTAGTAACCCCAGCCTTCAAAGGAGTCAGCTTGCACAGACCAACCCAGCCAATGAAACTGCAGCCAAATGCCTGCCACGAGCATGAGGATGGCCTTGGTTTGGACAATGGAGGGGGTCTTCAGAGCGACACGAGTGCTGATGGAGCAGAGTTTGAATTTGATGCAGGTATTTTTGTGTTACTGTCTCCATAAAAGTTCACAGGGACAAGTAGCTCCTCTCAGAGCATTTCTATCTTCTTTAGTTTTAATTCTTGAACACATTATAGTCTCTTTTTTTAGAATTACCAAGCTTCTTTTTTTATATCACCTTCCTTCCGAAGCTGCTGCTAACAGTGGTAATTATAGCATTACAATAATTAGTGCTTGTTCAGGGAAAAACAAAACAGGAGACCTCTCTTTTTTTTCACATCTTTTGTCTTGTTATTTCCTGCACGAAATAAGTCAACAATGATTTGCTGCCTTTCAGTTAAAAGCCAGGCAGTTCAAGAGAGTGAACCCGAAGATGCCTGTGTGTGAAACTTGTATGTAATCACGCATTATAACAGAAATTTTTGCCCCCTTCTCTCAAATATCTGGTTTGGTTGAGCAGAAACACTTCATATTATTAAACAAAACTCAGCAGACCCATGTCTGAGGTGTTCTTATTTGTAAATCAGACAGCTCTGTGTAGGTGTATGTCAGCACTTGGGAGTTCATGACTGCTGGTAGATAAATACACCTGAAAATAGATAACCTTGGTTCCCCAAATGTATCTAAATGAGAACTGTTTGCTTGGGTGCAGCTACTGTGAGCGAGCACACGATGCTCCTGGAAGGAACAGCCAACCGCCCTCCCCCTGCCAGCGCCTCCTCCGGGCCTGTCACCGGTGCTGAGATCATGAGGAAGCTGTCCAAGACTCACACTCACAGTGATTCTGTGCTGAAAATAAAGGTGAGTGTGCAGGGCTGGGCACCAGGGCAAAGTGGGTTGTAGTTGGCCTGTTCAGGAGGAATTCTGTAGCTGCAGATAGTAAATGCATGCAAAAAGTAACTATAACAACATGGAAAGTCTGCTCCTGACCCTACAAAAGGGATGCTCCATCAGTTGGCCTGTATTCTACATCTGTTCTTTATTGGTTTTCTTGCCAATTAACTTCATGTACATCATTTAAGGATGTGCCTTTACCTTTAGAGGCCTTCTTGTGTTACTTATGGCAGCAGAAATGAGGATTTAACTATCATGATACAAAATCAAAGACTGGCGAAGCTCTCCAGTAACTTGTAGTGGAATTATTGTGTTCCAACCTCATATTCCAACCAAATGTTGCTTCCTTTTTGCAGTTTGCACAGTACTTTATTAATTTCTTTATTTTCTGCCCACAGGGCATCCATCCATATCATTCCTTGAGTTACACCAGTGGAGATACAGCTACAGATTCACCAGTGCACGTTGGCCGCTCTGGAATGGGAGTCAGGGAAAGTCCAAGGAAAGAAAGTCTGCTCAGCTATCTGACTGGGAGCTTTCCTAGCCTGCACAATCTTCTGGAAGGGACTCCCCAAAGAAGTACAACTGCAGTTAAAAGCAGCTCTTTAACCAGGACAGGTATGATGGAGCACAAGTAAGCCAGAGGGAGAACTGCAAGTGCATCAGGTTGGGAAAAGAAATTGCAACTAACAGAATAAATGAAATCTTTTTCCTTTGCTTAGCCTTGATTTTACTTAGCTTCAATTTTTGAGTCTTTTTGAATGAATAAGGTCATTTTTTCTTGACCTTGTAAGTAGCTCAAAAAGACTAATAATATTTCAGTACTTTAGTTTACTGTTGTGTATGATAATTTGCAGATATTTAATAATGGTCTTAGAAAAAAAACTTAGAAGTTTGAAACACTGAAATGTTTATGCTCTGTACTATCAGAGTGTATTGTTACTGGGTTATCTTTATATGTAAATTAAATACTGTGTATGATACTGTATTTTCTCTAAAACCTCTCTCCTTTGCTGTCAGGGACTGAGATATTGTTCAGAAAAAAAGGTATTTTGGTTTCTTAATGACTCCTTTCCTCTAATTAATGGTAGAGATAAGCAAATGCAAAGCCATGTGTAGTGCAACCTCTATTAGTGCCATGTATAACCTCTGTGGTAGCACCTGTAGTGCTGTTTGACATGTGATTTAGTGGAATAAATCTTGAGAATTAGGCTTATTTTTATAGTAAATAGGTGTTGTCAGTAGAATTGTGCCGTGTTCCTTGTTTTTTTGCTGACTTGTGTGCAACAAATGCTGCAGCTTCTGCTTCATGTGCACAGGGAATACCTTGGCCACGGACATGTTGTCTGAGCACCCTTTGCTGTCGGAGCCGTCCTCTGTGAGTTTCTATAACTGGATGTCCAATGCTGTGGGCAACAGGGGCAGCGTCGTGCAGGAAAGCCCGGCCACCAAGTCTGGACACAACAGCCTTCCAACAGGTATTGCTCATTTGCAGCTGACTTGGAGCTGGTTCTGGGTTGGCTGTGCCTGTGTTTGCCATGTTCTGACTGAAAGAAATTGAGAGAGTGACTTAGGTTCAACAGAACTTAATTGGTTCAAAAGACTACTTCCAGCAAACTGGAAAATGAAAAGATGGGATTTAAACAGAACTGCTGTTTTCATTTCTCTCACCCTGCCTCCAAAAATTCAGCTTTTTTTTTTTTTTTTTTTTTTTTTTTCTTTTTTACATTTGGAACTGTCAGTATAGCTGCCAAAACCACATGGAGCTGCCAAAAGTTAAGCCATAAATTCATCTTCTATTGCCGAGTTCCTTGGATTTTGTTGGCTATTTTTGATCCAGTTTGCATATGCTTATTTTGTAATATGTGTATTGCAGTCCTTGCTCTTTCTCAGTGCAGTTTTGAAACTAAACATAAAAATCTGTTTTGAGAGTAGGGAATGGGAAGTGGTTAACTGGTGTAAGGAAACAGAGAAAAATCTATCTTTCTGAAAGTCTTAGGTGCAGTAAAGGAACAGATGTTTATTGCGGCTTAATTATTTTTCTTGCCAGCCTGTCATCATTCATACTTTCCAAATGTGGGTCTAAATTTTCTTTTTCACTAACACTGTACTTGAATCTTTTTTCTGTTAACACTCCTTCAGCTGTGCTCTATTAATCTTAGGCAATAAGAAGTTGTTTTAGTTTGTTTTTAATATTGAACCAATAATCTGAGCCTGCAAGCATCATGGTGCTGTATGTATTGCTGAACTGTTGTGGCTCCTTTATAAACTGCAGTGTGTTTCTCTGCTGGGAGACTCTTTCCAAATTTGAGTTGGACAACCTCTACCTGTTCCAGCAATATCAGGATGTTTCTTTATCCTGAATACCACCTTTGTGAGGTTACAGACCTCACTGTGGCTTGTGTATCTATGCAATTAATGTTGCTGAATTAATAGAGTTGGTGGTGGTAAGATTTGCTGTGGTGTTAGTGTTCCATGGGTATTTATTTTTCAGGTGTGGCACCCAATCTTCCTACTATTCCCTCTGCTTCAGACTTCAACACAGTTCTGTCCAGTGACCAGAATACCCTGGATGGCACTCACTCGCAGCACAGCACCAGCCAGGATGATATTGCAGGAGTAGAAGAGGGCAACCAGGGCTTTCCTGCTGTCCAGCTGGCAGATGCACAGGTAAGCGGGGTTGCACATCACCAAATGATGAGTAAGAATATGGAAAATATCAAGATCTTCAGAACTAAATCACTGGGTTTTGTTTTGTAGGTTGTTTTCAAACCTCTGCTAAGTTACACGGGAATTCAGTCGCAGGACGCCGTGCCCCTGTGCTACAGGATGTACTTTGGAGAGTACCTCTCTTTCTCAGGAACTCTGGACTGCCTCAGAGCAGATATTGTTGATTCAGACACAGCAAAGGAAAGGAAAAGCAAGCGAGCCCGAAGGTATGCCCTGAGAGATTTTAAAATATGTGTATTGGTTAAAGAACAGAAATCAGGCTTTTCATGACAACAGATTTCCAAAGCACTTCAATAGGATAAGGAGCTACCCTTTATTCTTCTAATCTTTCATTTTGTCTTCCTGTTAAAATATTTTTTAAAATCTTCCTATGGAATGGTTTAGGAATTCTATTTGACTCTCAGCTGCCTTTGAAAATTGGAGACTGGGGAAGGGAGAGAGCTGGTGGGAATAATAGTGGGGGGAAATTTGAGTGGCTCTGAAATGGTGTTTAATAATTAATCCTGTAAATAATGATGTGGAGTTGTGTGATAATGCTGAATCTTCCCCCAGACCAATTTTGGGCAAAGCTTTAGGATATAATGGAATGATTGCAAACTAGGTTTCATAGGAGTGGATGATTGCTATGTTAGTAGCACACAGTATGAAGCTGTAGAAGTTCTTTTTATTTTATTTAGAACTGTGGTAAAAAGGTGATATCCTAAGGGAAGTAAAAGGCTGGATTCAGTAAATTAGATGTAAGCTATATAAAAAATGTATTTGACTCGCACTCTCATAAAAAGAAACAAAGTAGTAACTTGTACCTTTCCTTTCCTTTCCTTAGGCAAGGAGCTGTCAATCTTCCTCCTCTGGAATTCAAGCCAGCTCTGATGTTAGAGACTTTCAGTATTAGCGCAGTGGTGATGGAGAAATCCATGTGCACCCCTCACAACTCCACCAATGCCCTTTCCTTCCATGACTTGAACAAGCGCTACTACAACACCTTCCACTGCAATTTCACCATTTCCTGCCAGTCCATCAGCCAGCACGTGGACATGGCCCTGGTGCGGCTCATCCATCAGTTCAGCACCATGATTGACGACATCAAGGCCACGCAGACGGACATCAAACTGAGCAGGTACACGGCTGGCTCGGCCTCCCCGACCCCCACCTTCAAAACCCGCAAGCACAGGGACTTCCGCTCCTCGGATTTCAGCCGCAGCTCCCGAGGGAGCCTCAACGGAGGCACCAGGGTGAACAACACCAAGAACAAGCGAACAAACAACGACAACAACAAGAAAGAGTCTCGGAACAAGAATTCCCTGGGCAGGTCGGAGCGAAGGACTTCCAAAGTGTCCAGGAAAGGCTCCAAAGATGTGGTTGACCACGTGGCAATCCATATGGATGACTCCGACTCCATTACCGTGTCGGAACAGAGCGAACCCTCAGCGGAGTGCTGGCAAAATATGTATAAACTACTGAACTTCTATTCACTCATTTCTGATCCAACTGGCATCTTAGAAAAGTCTTCTGAAACTTTTGGACCAACAGGTAAACTGGTTAAGGAATCCAAATAATTGAGTGTGTGTGCTTTTGCTCAAATGTGGCATTCTAAAGCTTGGTCACAAGATGGTTTTTGAAAGTTGCCCACCACATCTAACTTGGATCAGAAGGGCAAGTGGTGAGGATGGAGGTGAGCTTTTGATTAGTTCACCAAGATGACGTACAAAAGAAAGGCTTAACTTTTCTCACTAACTGTGTAGTGTGGATTGAGTTTGTTCCTCCTGAGGTGCTGCTTGGTGTTCAAGGGGCTACCAGAAATGCTGTTTATTATCATTCTGTGAAAATATGCAAGCATGTACGTAAGCCATTTAGGGGGAGACAATTTCTGCCTTGAGAATGACTGACAAAAAGAAAAAAAAAAATCTGTGAACCTTACTGTGAGAGCAGGAAAGGTGAAATACTGATTTTGGTGAAGTCCCACAGAGATTACAGGCATTTGTGCTATAATTTCACCTAAAACTTTGACATCTGGTGTAATTATTGCTCTTTCCAATGTATTTCAACACAGCAGAGTAAATTTGAGAGCTGACTTAGCATGATTCTCTTTGTTGCTGAACTTAGGTTGCTGTAAATATGCAGGGGATGTTATAGTTGCTCTATAGCCATATTTTCCTTGGACTTCTTTTAACTAAAGAATAAAAAACTGAGCAAGTGTTAGATGAATAGATACCAGTGTCTTTCAAGCATAGAATATCATACCCACAGTTACGATATCTGCACAAAATGTAAATTTTCTTACATTGCTTTTAGGCTCTTGAGTGTTGAAAAGGAAAACTTGCTCATCCAAAACAGAATTATTAGAACCTTTGCCTGTGGAATGATCAAAAAATAAACAGGACAATTGGAAACTGTCAGGGCATTTTTCTGGTATAACAATAAAATCAGATAATTACAAATATTTATATAAGGAACATAAGAGCATATCTATGAATAATAATGCAACCACATCACTCATTATTGGCTTCATTGTGTCCTGGATTTGGTTCAGTTGCAATGGTATTAGGGTGGAGTGAGTGAGGCATGGATAATTTTCCTGAAGAGTTCTGTTGGCATGCAAGATACGTGATCCTTGGTTTCAAATACAAATATACATGGGCTATGCCAAGGATTTATTGCAAACAAACCCTTCAATAACTGCTGGTGCTTCTGTAGGTGTTCGAAGCCCCACTGAGCCTGCCTGCAGGGTGGTGTTTGAGAACGAGCAGGACAACGGGCGGAAGCGCAGCCTGGTGACCTCGGAGCCGCAGCACGTGACCCTCATCGTCTTTGGCATAGGGATGGTGAACAGAACCCACCTGGAGGCTGACATTGGTGGCCTCACCATGGAATCCGAGCTGAAGAGAATCCATGGCAGCTTCACCCTGAAAGAAAAAATGAAAGGTGGGATGAGCTAAAAGTGTAATTAAATTCGCTGGCAACTTTACATGTTTGTGTTCGTGTGTAATATGTGTGTGTAATGTAATAATCTTCAACAAGTTCCTTGATGCTGAAGGATTTTAAAAGGATGCAAGATTTTCAGAAAGTGCCATGGAGGAAATTCTCTTAGAAGATAGTCACTCATTTTCAAAAGCTTTCTTCTTGTCGCAATTTATAGTTGGCATCATTTCATGTGACTGCTAAAGCTGTAATTTTTCAGTTACTTGTCTGCTGCAATATTTTTAAAAGCAACAGGCATACCTGACATATTTTATTGACTGAAATGCTGTTAAATATCTTTTTTTCCTAAAGATGTGCTACATCAAAAGATGACCGAGACATGTGCCACTGCTCACATAGGAGGTGTCAATATTGTTCTGCTGGAGGGAATTACCCCAAATATCCAGTAAGTAGGAAGTCTCACAATTTAAAATTGTTCAAGTGCATAGAAGTGGTATGAGTTGTGTATTCTTCCTTTTGTGCTTCTAATTGCTGTTTGAAACTTACAGGTTCAAACCATACAAGATTTTTAGGGAGTAGTTAATCTACTGATTATTCCTTTTTAAGATCTGTAGTGTTAAAGATATATTTTTCAACTCTCATAATGCATCATTGTTTGTTCTCTCATGTTATTTTCACAGTTCTAATACCCCTTCTCCAGCCTTTATGTAATTGACACAGCCTGGCAGGGGAGGGGGAGAGAACCACTTCTTGTGCATGAACATCGTGAATCACTTGCTCAGCATTTACATCATTCTGGGCTTTTTATTTTTGCCAGGTTCACAGACTCAAAAAGGTCACGCATTATTTTGCTTTGTAAGGAGCTGCATCTCTTTCTGTTTGAGTTGCAGAACGACAGCTGAACCACAACTCTTTGTGGCACAGATCACCCTCACACAATTTGGGCATTAGCTGGGTAACCCTCAGTATGTGGTCTGGTATTAGAACCTGACTCTTGTAAGAAAAGGGCTAAATAATGTGACTTGAGTTTTTCTCTCTCCTTTTGAGTCTTGGTTAGTTTGGAAGATGCTGCACAGAACTTAAAACATAAAGAATTTTATAATTTCCTCAGCGAAATTGATTCCAGTGAGTTTGTTTCAGAGGGATAAATGAAAGTTCCAGTCAAAGAGTCATGAAGGGTTTCTTCATGTCTGTTTTACATATATAGGGAGGGTACAAAAGAAAAGAGGGAAAATAATGATAAATCTTTAAAACAACAAGAGCAAAGGACAAACATGAGTAAACCCAAAGCCTTCAGCTTGGTGAATTGGAAAATAAATGTCATATTGTGGGTTACAAGTAATTAACTGACTGATTTTGCATGACTGTTTATTCTTTATTTGCTTTTTTTTTTTTTGTTTTTCTTGCTTTCTCTTCAATCTTCATCTGTAGACTGGAGGATTTTCCTACATCTCCTACAAGCACAGCCAAACAAGAGTTTCTGTATGTCATATTATTATGTTTAATAGTCTTGGAATTAACTCCGTGTTGTGTAGCTAATGGCTGCATTCCTACTGTGTGTGATTGTGTAGGCAAATGCTGCTTGAATACATTTTGGTTTAACATCTGGTGTTACCTAGATAAGCTGTTTTTAATGAAGCCTGCTAAATATCTGCCAAAAAAAATCCTTGTCAATGTAAGCAATATAGTTTTAGGGGCTGCTATTGCACTGTACTGTAACGTTAGAATGGTTTCACTGGCCCTTAAGTTCTTCAGATCTGGTTCTCTGGCTTATTTTAATGAGCTGAAATACTGTTGATAAATGTAAGGGAGCACGCAGGTGAAATTTGCTTTGGGACTGCTGCCCAAGTGCCTGGAGTGATAGTCCCTGTTGTGGTGTCATCATGAACATGGCCTTTTTCTCTTTATTTACCTGTGTACTGGGTTAACTCCCAGGCATGCTGCAGATCTGTGTTTGGGTGTAGGTCTCTCTCACTGTCTGTGTACTCAGTGTTGTGGTAATACAGGATTAACTTCAAAATGTCCTCATAGCTCTGGAAGGACTGTAAAACTGCAAGTCATGTAGCGAAAATACTGGGATTTGTGTTCCTTTTTGTTTTTGTCTGGTAGCAGCATTAAACCAGTGCATCACAGTGCATTTGCTGCCATGTGATATGGTCAACAAAAGTATAAATGATTAGAAGGATTGGATAAATCCATGTAGGATAGGTCTGGTGGTGAGTCATGAACACAATACAGCCTCTGGCTTAGAAAGTAAATTCCTGATGGCTGAAATTAAAGGAAGGATGACTTTATTTACATCTCAGGTATCTGCTGCTGCCTGAGTTTTCAGCTGACTCAGTGTAGTAGTTCCTGTGCATTACAGGCCTCCTGCTGACTTTTTTCCTCCCACACACTTTTTACAACATTCCCAAAAATCTGTTGAGTACTGGCCTTGTAGTCAGTTATATAGCAAGACAAAGACTGTTTGTCACAGATTTGTCTGGAGAGTGATTTTTTATAATATTGATGCAAGAACATAGAATTCTTTTTGGAAGCATCACTGGTATACAACTTAAATAACGATTAATGATTTTAATTAGATACAGCCAGATCTGTTATAGGTGTATCACTGTAGGCAAGCAAACTGCAGATCCTTAATAATAAATGATAGCCAGACAGCTGTTCCACCTTTCATTCTGTCAAGGAAGAAGGTTTTTTGTAGGCAAGCAACAGTGAAATTAATTTGTTGCATGAAATATGAAAATACCTTAGGAGAAAAGCACTGTTAATTTTGCTGAGTTTTTTTTTCTCCTGCAACAGCTCTACTGGTGTAATACTTTCTTAATTAAGGTAGTGTTTAAAATGGTTTGAATGTAATAGTATTTTGTTTTATAGATGGGGGTGGAAATGTGTTCTTGATTGGCTTCATAACAGTTGAGTCAGAATGGTGGCAGGAAGATAATAGGAAATAAGCAAACATCAAAGACAAATAGTTGTGGTTTTCTTTTAAAGGGATGGATTAAAACAACTCTGGCCTTTTGTTAAGTAATACTTATTGGTATAATGTTTTTCTGAAAATTGTTGTGAATTAAGATTTGTTGCCTCCATCACATATTTTGAAATAATTTCTACTTGACAGTCTGCCCTAAAGTATTGATTCTGAACTGCTTTAGGTCATTTGCATCTCTTGCATAGCTGTTAAAATCTGCAAATGTTCCTTGAGCTTCAGTCAATTAATTTTCTGTTGATAGGCCTTTCAGTGCTGTGTATTTCTTGATTATAAGCAGAAGGGTGATGTCTTTTTTTTTGTTTGTTTGTTTATATTTCCTTATCTGGGTTTCTTTGGGCTTGCTGATATTTTAAAATAGGAATAAGAAGTAACATTACTTAGAGAGTAGAGTTCACAGAATATTCTGTCTTTTACCATGAGACCAAACTGACTATAAACAACTTGATAGGGTACAAAAAGTGGTTTAGCTATACCCCTTGAAATATAGTATTTGAGGAAGTTGTGTTGAATGTTGCAATTTCATAGTCTGTTTTTCAGCCATTTTAGCTCATGTATTGCATCTTGACAGCTACATGTCCTTCTCTTTGAGGCTGCAACTCTGTGTTGGCTGCATAAAAAAACTTCCATTGGGTAACCCTCCAGGAATTGACCATAGAGACATTAATGTGTTACCCCAGTATCTTTTTAATAGGAGTTTAATGAACTCTGCTATGCCAAAGTTCTGTTATTGACATCAAAAACTGCCAGCTTTGTGCAGTTTTAACTTGGGGGTAACCATTGTGGACCATATCCTTCTCAACATTAAAATAAAGTTTAGATGATGTATTTCGGAACAATATGTTTGAAACAAATATCAGTATTGATTAGCAAATTCATTTATCTGTTGCTATGTATTTAATATAGAGTATTTCCTCCATTAATTTATTTGGATGATAACTCAGATTTTACTAAGTCATTTTACTAAAAGGATGATTCAAGATTATTCCTGAACAGGAGTTGAAATGGAAGGCTCTTTTTTTGTTTCTGTGTGTGCAAATTTGTCTGTTTATGTGCAGCCTGGTGTGTATGCTCTGAAATGACCTTACTTTAGGCAAGAATAGCAGTTTTTAACAGGTATTTTTGGTATTTTCGCCATGCATGATGTGTAGTTCCTTTAAGTGTAGCATAGTTGTTTGTGGCATGTAGTGCATCTGTGTGTAAAGTGAAAGAAAAAGGAATGTGGGTGTAGTTAGTGAACAAAATTACTTTGAAATTCAGCTAACACTTAAAAAACTCAGTTTAGCCTACACCTGGGAGGGACGTGCAAATGACTGCTGTTCCCTTTTGCTGCCAGAACTGTGGTGAAGTGCAGCATTGCCAAGTCGCAGGCGCTGTACAGTGCCCAGAGGGGGCTGAAAACCAACAACGCGGCCGTGGTGAAGGTGGGGGCCATCAGCATCAACATCCCGCAGCACCCGGCCACGCTGCACAGCATGATGGTGCGCAGCTCCCACCAGCTCTCCAAGCAGATCTCCGACCTCATCCGGCAGCCCTCCACTGCGTAAGTGCTCCCAAAGCCCTCCCACTGCCAGCATTCTGCTGCCTCGGGTGGCTGTGGGAGAGCTGTGGGTGGAATAACGGGAAGGGTTTCCCGCTCTTTGTCTCGCTCCGCAGGCCCCAGCCAGCCAAAGAAGATGTGGCGACCCCTCTGCCCTCGGAGAAGACTCCGACAAGCATCAATCAAACGCCAGTCGAAACAAATGAATTCCCACAGCTGCCAGAAGGCTTGGAAAAGAAGCCCATCGTGCTCAAGTTCAGTGCCATGATAGATGGGATAGCTATCGGAGCAGCGCTCTTGCCCTCCCTGAAGGCAGAGTACAAGATGGGAAGAATGAGGAGTCATGGAATGACAGGTAACGGTTCTCTGGAACTTTAAAAACACTATTGCTTTTAGTTTGGCCTTCCTATAAGCATCCAAAAGCATTCAGTGGTTCTGTTGAATTACAGCTAGAGCTTTCAATCTGTTGCCATCAGCTTGGTTTTTATTTAATGTGGGCTTAAATCAGGTGGTCCTGTGGAGAATTTTCACTGTGGTTGTTACACAATATTCACAAGTGAAGATATAACATTCGTATATAGCTTCCTCTCAGGAAGCTTCCCTCTGACTGCTACAGTCAGTTTATGATCCTTGATTAATTAAATATAGTCTGTAATGCTACTTGAGAATAGTCTTATAAGGTCTCAGTACACCTGAGATGGTTTGTATGACTCCATTCTCCAACTTATTACTGGGGAGCCTTCATTTTCTTTAGAAATTAAGACGACCCAGAATCATGTGGGTGGATATTTGTAGTTCTTTTGGTCTGTGTACCTCAATAACATTTTAAGCATTTTAATTTTTTTTCTATTGTTCAAAAAATGTTCTGAAATTTAAGGCTAAAAGAGAGATTCTTTTGCCAGTTCATGCCTTTTCATTTCCCACCTTCCTTTTCCAGGTGCCCAAACCAGATTTAATTTTGAGCTTCCAAATCACAGACTGCGCTTCACTTCCAAAGTTTCTGCCACTGACATGTCGACCATTCCACCTTCAGCCAGTCTCAACCTGCCTCCTGTCACCATGTCAGGGAAATATGTCATGGAAGAGCACGACACTTACTCTGACCAGATCTGGAGCATAGATGAGCTCCCTGCCAAGCAAGGCTACTACCTGCAGGGGAACTACCTGCGCTGTGTGGCCGAGGTAGGGGTTCAAGGCTGCAGCCGTAACTTGTTATTTCCCTTCTCATATAACTCTGTGTGTGCATCTTCATGTTGCTTTAACAACCTGCCTTCTCCAGAACTCTCAGGTTTACAGGTTGAATCCAAATACTGAAAAATCAGAAGACCATTTTATTATTGTATAGCTGGTTTGGTGGCTTTTTTTGTGATTAGACAGCTCCATAATAATGACATGACATAGACCCTTGATGATAGAAAACTTTCTGCTCAACACAGAGTGTTCTTTTCACAAGTTCTACTTGTGTGCCAATTTCCATAGTTAATTTTCCCAGAGAGAGAAGTGCTTAAAACAAGCCTGCCTGCTGGGGAAAAGCAGGGCATTTCTTCTAACTGTAATTCTTCAGTCAGAAAATAGTCTGGCATGTTTGTAATGGAGACTTCTGATGTTTGCAGCTAAAAAAAAACCCCTCTAAAAATACACTATTTTTAAAACTAAGTTTTGTTCTAAAATGCTCCGTTTCTGCAGGTTGGCTCCTTTGAACATAATCTCACAACTGACCTTTTAAACCATTTAGTGTTTGTGCAAAAAGTGTTCATGAAGGAAGTGAACGAGGTCATACAGAAGGTTTCAGGTAAGCAGAAAGCGTAAAAGCAGCTTTAAGTAAGATCCTCAAACCTTGTTTGATGGCAACACTGTAACAGCTCTCAGAATCAGCTCTTTATTTTACAGAGACCAGCATTTAATGTCTCTTACTGCAAGCAGAAGCAGGAAGCAGAACAGGACTTTGAAATAATAACAGGCTCTGGAAATTATTCCAGGCCTATCATAAGCAGGATTTTTTTTGGGAAGCAGGACTGTGTGGCATTCTGGACATCAGTCTCTGTGTCTATCCATGGCATGACCTTGGCTGGGTTACTTTCTGTATTCACTTTGATTTAAACAAGTTTTGAGTTACCCTAAAAGGCTGTTACAGAAATGCAGCTAATTTTTAGTGCAAAGATTCATCAATAGTTGGAAACATCAAGGAGAAAGAAGGAATAAAAAGTGTTAACTAAGTGAAAGGAGTGTCTGTGTGTACATCTACCTCTTTTCATATGTATGTATACGTGTGTCTGTATACATATATATATATTCAGGTGTACAAATGTAATAAAAGAACTGTGCAGGTCCACATGGCATGCCCTTGAGGCAGTTAGAAAATGCAGTGGAGAAAATGAAAAATGCCAAATTCCCTGAGAGATAACAAGAAACACCCTGATATTTGTTCTAGCCGAAATGTATTAGTCTTGGGTAGTAAGAAAATGCTTAGGGGAAGAATAACCCTTCTGACAGCTGTCATGATTCTATTAGAACACTTTTTGTAGAGGAGCATAAAGTGCTGAACCAGGGAACCTGTACTGGCTTTTACAGCGTTTCTTAGACACTGCAGTTCTATCTCCCCTGCGTTTTCATGTGAGGAATTTATGGCCAGTGCTGGTTCTCTGCTTTTCCAGACTATAAATCTGCATTGCAAGTGGCAGCCTCATGGTTTTTGAAATGTGACTGTTGCCTTCCATATTGGGGTAATTCAGCAGGGATGTGATCAGGTCAGCAATCCCTGGGTCTGGGTGCTCAGTACAGAACAATGGGGGCAGAAACTGGCTTGTCCTTCTGGCTTGGAGCAATGTAATTTTTTAAATGGCTTGGAAGTACCAGTTAGTGTAATGTGCTACAGTGTGTTATGAAAAAATGATAATTCTAGGTATTAAACTAGATGAAAGTGGTTTATTTAACAATTAAAGAAAACTCAAAAAAAATCGGATAAAAATTGAGGTCCGGGGATCCCAGCGATTGAATAAGTTTTTCAGCCTGTTTGGCTGGCAACACCCAGGCAAAGCTTGGTTGGTGCTGGCTGCTTAAAAAAAGCAGTTGGAAAGTGGTCTGATACCTCAGCACCGAGGCTTTCTGTGGCTAACCCAAAGAAAAAAGCTCTTGGATTTGAAATTCAGTGTGGGATATAGGGGTGTCTGCTTCGCTCCACTCCCACTCTTGCTTCTATGTCCCGCAGCGATTAGTTGTCTCTTCTTCAGGCTCTGGGGATGAGTCCTTAGCTCATGGCTCGTTGGTTTTTAGAGTGCTGCTGCAAGAATATTTTGTGTGTGTTTGTTTGTGAGATAAGATAACACTAATACTACAGCTCTTAAAAGTATTTAAACACTCTTAAGACATTTTCATAACTGTTTACATAAAGGATTTTAGTTAATTTGACATTCTAATTCTAATTACATTTCCTAAAACTATTCTTTAATCATTCTTTTAACTTCCTTTAAGTAACAACTTTAATACTTGATGAGAGATTATGCAAAAGTCTTGAAGGTTTCATGAATAACAAGTGTTTTTTCTAATTATGGCTTGTGTTGCACTAAAACATTATTTGCATATTATCCTTACATAAAAACTGTGTAAGTACCAATTACTTGAGGTGAAGTTGCACACATGAGAGCTAGTTAATGAACAGACGCTCCATAATAATTGCTTCTAGAAGCTGAAGGCCGTGTTGATTAAAAGAAAATGATCCAGATACAAAATGGAATGATAAAAATTTACTGTTGTTGTTTGGGGTTTTTTGCATCCGTGATTTAACTGCCTGTTCTTACTACCAAATAACTGTAATTGGAACAATTGGCATATTTGGAGAGAATTAATGGCTTAGCTTTTTCCAGCAGCAAGCTCTTCCTATAACCTAAGTTGCAATGTAGATAAATCTCAAGGAGAATTAAAGGCAGGATTGCTTCAAGGGTACAAAACTTGGGATGAAATGGGCCAGGATGAGGAAGTAAACCCAAATGCAAAATAATTGCAGAATACTCTTTCCCCCTCTCATTTAAAAGTACTGATATAATTTCACTTCTTCATTTCATTGTATTTCCATAGTATTTGGTCAAGTGTTGAATTTGTATTGTCAGATAAGTAGGAGATACATTGGTGCAGGGGACAAGTAATGTATTTTTTGAAAAGTAGGTGTTACTTCATACTGGCTTTGAGACTTCCTGTGCAAAGTTTGCCAGGAGGGAGGAGCATGCCTCTGTTCCTTCATTCTTAGTAGAGAGCTATTAATTATATGAAAGAAGATGAAGCTGCACTCATGTCTTCAATCCTCATTTGTTTTTATAAATCTTTATCTAGTCACTTTAAAATGAGGCTTCATTTGTTGTCACCTCTTTATATCTATTTTTTTTAAAATGTTTTCTCTGTTAAAAGTCTGACTGTGTATATTTAATGTGTACAGGAGGGGAGCAGCCAATACCTCTTTGGAATGAACACGATGGCACAACAGATGGAGATAAACCAAAAATTCTTCTTTACTCATTGAGCCTGCAGTTTAAGGTAACCTTATGATGACAAAACAGTGGGGAGGTTTTATTTTTTCCTTTCTCATCATGTCTCTGAACCAGATGCTCATAACTTTGTACCTTCCTTATCCATTAGGGAATTCAAGTGACAGCTACAACTCCCTCAATGCGTGCTGTGAGATTTGAAACGGGATTGATAGAATTGGAGCTCTCCAACAGACTGCAAACCAAAGCAATGCCTGGAAGTAGCAGCTACCTCAAACTGTTTGGAAAATGCCAGGTGGATTTGAATCTGGCACTGGGACAGATTGTTAAACATCAGGTCAGTGCTCAGAATCTTTGTATGTAATGTTCTTGATAGCACGTGATTTAAAAAATTATATAACCAAGCCAAGAGGTTGTTTTACCATACTGGGGTTTTTTTGTTTGTTTGTTTTGGGGTTTTTTTTACCCATACTATTAACATCTTAGAACTTCTTAGCCCTTTGGAACAGTGATAGCCTTTCTACTGAGTCAAACTCAAAACTTTTGTTGATATTGATGTGATTTTTTTAGAATATTTGAATGAAATAATAAGATCAGAGAAGATCCAAACTTTGCGAGACCTACATTTTGACCTAGTTTGTCTGTCTTGGTTTAACAGTTGTACCTCTTGTATTCTTAAAGCTGCTGTTACCTGGAATTGCTTGTTCTAGGATATGAAGTATTTTGTGATGCCTAGAAACATACAAGCAAATAGAAATCTTAGGACCTATAAATCAACTGTCACAATAGAGGATCTGGCTATATAAATAGTTATGTTAGTTAACAATTCATGATAAGTAAGGAAAATAATGCTGTGATCAGAACTTAATGCAAGAATATTGAAGATCCTCAAAGGGACTTTGGCTAGAGGAGAAAAAGAGGAAAGGACACAACTTGCTCATTGAATTTTGTCTTTTGTCAAATACAGTAGTTTGGGTTTTTTTCCTTCCCACTCCTCATCCCTGAACGCTTCCCTGCTGCAAACCTCTCCTTCTTCCCATTTTTTGAAATGTTTTAAGGTTTATGAAGAAGCTGGCTCAGACTTCCATCAAGTTGCCTATTTCAAGACAAGAATTGGATTAAGAAATGCTCTCCGCGAGGAAATCAGCGGCTCATCAGACAGGGAAGCTGTGCTCATTACTCTGAACAGACCCATTGTTTTTGCCCAGCCCGTGGCCTTTGACAGAGGTATTGTAGAGACAATTGCTACAAGTTAATGTTCATACTGAGGAAGAGATTTTTTTTTTCTCCCCAAGAGGCTTGATTATTCAAGATTCAATATATTTCATGTTAAGTAGATGAGAAATTTGGGAGATCTCCATGCCAACAGATTGATAATTCTGGCATCAAACATGAAAAATTCCATTTGTTGAGGTGATTAGTTTTCAGATGGTTTAGAGGAAGTTGCTGTTGTCAATTTTCACAGAAAAATAATGCTGAGAACAGCAAGACATTTTATTTTAATATATTAACTCTGATGGTACATGATCAGGCTTGCCCATCTTGTCCTTTGAAGCATGAGCCCCATCACTGCACCCTGAATGTGTGTGTGTCCATTGTTATACATCCTCTTACTTAAAGTAAGAGAGAACTGTAAAAAGGAGAAACAAAAAGCATTTGTTTAGTTGAATGTATGTTTTCTCGTGTGGATTTCAATGAAGCATTTTTGGTTTCCTCATCAAGCTGTGCTGTTCTGGCTGAACTACAAGGCCGCGTATGACAACTGGAATGAACAGAGAATGGCTTTACATAAAGATATCCATATGGCCACAAAAGAAGTGGTAGATATGCTGCCTGGAATCCAGCAAACATCTGCACAGGCTTTTGGGACCCTGTTCCTTCAGCTGACTGTCAATGACCTAGGAATTTGCCTGCCCATCACAAACACACCCCAGGTAAGCAAAAATGTCACTCTTGGAAGTCTGTTAAAATACCAGTTTGTATGTGGCACATATACAGAACCTGGTGATGCATGTTTCAGAAGAGGTCTAGTTTTATAAAAGGAAATATGTGGGATTTTTAGAAGGCAAACATAATTACAGATGTTCATACAGACAGCTAGAAATTAGTCAGTGAGTTTGTACACCTAAGATTGTACGTAATTGTATATATCAAAATAAGCACCAAAAAAAATCACATGAAGATTGAAGTTACTTTTTGTCATTGTTCAGTCAAGTCCTGTGTGACCCTTCTTTGAGAAAAGAATTGATCCTGGACTTGTGTTCTCTGGTCATGGGGCCATATGGATTATAGCCCTCGATCAAACATGGATTTTTGTTCCTTTTCCAAATGAGCTTGACTCCCACTGCCCTAATGAATTTGTAATGTAGGTTTTGCATTTAGGAAAAAGCAGTTCAAAGCATTGTGTGGGCAGAGGTGGTGCTTTTGAAGCTCTGCAGAGAAGGAAAAATACAAGGAGATATGATTAGGGGATCAGTTTTCTACCAGGGGAAGATAAATGGCATATAGTAAATGTACAATATCACTTTGACATTGCACTGACCAGTAAATTCTCCCTGTGATTTTATTTTCCAGTCTAACCACTCTGCAGATCTTGACACTGGCTCTGCTTTAGTCCTTACTATTGAAAGCACACTCATTACTGCCTGCTCCTCAGAGTCTTTAGTTAGCAAAGGTCATTTTAAAAACTTCTGTATCCGCTTTGCTGATGGCTTTGAGACAAGTTGGGATGACTGGAAGCCAGAAATAAGAGGAGATCTAGTCATGAATGCATGTAAGTGAGGGTGATTTCATACTGGATAAGAGTATTTCAGATATAAATCCACTTTTGGCCTTCCCCTTGACTTGAAAAATGGCTGGGCTTTCCCAATAAACCTAAAGAAAATACTTTCTTTGTTGAAAGTTGATTCAATACATACGTGTATATATATATATATTTAAACATAACATACATTTAGAATTTTGTATGTTCCCAAATGAATTCACTTTACTAAATAAGAGAAGTCCTTCAATGGGAATTAAAACTCCAACTTCTATCATTCTTTAATTATGGCAGGCAGGAGACTGAGGATGGGACTGGGAAGGGCTGATCTAAAGCAACTTTCACTGGCTGCCTAATCCTTGTATTTGCTTTGTACACTTCATGTAGGTGTTGTGCCAGATGGTACCTATGAAGTGTGTTCTAGGACAACAGGACAAGCTGCAGCAGGTAATGTGCTTGTTTCAATCAGTTAAGTCCTACATAAATAAAACACTCATAAAATATGAAATTTCAGTCTTTTAACTGTGTTTTCATTTAATTGGTTGGAGAAGAGTCAGCAGTAGTTGCCATAACAGTAATGTCCTGTTGCTTCCTGCCCTAGGGATTGCGAAATCTTCCAGTCTTTCTGATGCTGAGGCTTTGCACCCTGAGCTTCCATCCCTCTCTTACCTCTCCCAGAAAAGACTTCTATTTTTCCCAAACTCCCTGTCTGCCCAGTCTAAGTAGTCTGGACATTCTCCAGGGCACTCAGAATTAGATGTCACTCTCTGTATTGGTCATACTTCATTTAGAAAGAAAACCAGTATCCTATGTAGTTGTGCTTAGAGCAAGCTCTGTATTTTGATGCTGAAAAATCCTGGGAAGACAGGATATTCACTAGGCACACTACACACATAATATAACATCTTCCAGCATCATTGTTCAAGACTTGAATAAACAGGTCAGCATTTGTACATGCAGAAAGACATGTTTTATGTTTCTTGCTGTTAAAAATTCCATTTTGGAATAGTGTACTTGCCTGCATTTCTAAGAGCTGAAGCCTGAGATGCTCTCTCCTTGTCATCAGCTTGGCTGAAGGGAATGCAATTTCATTATGCCAACCTGTGTTATATCACTTGTTAAAGAAATACTGTGAAGTATTTTCATCTGGCATTTCAGTTGTGGAATATGTTTTTCTCAGAATGAGCAAAAAAGACAATTCTTTGTAACTGACAAGCACTGTCTTAGCTAATTAGTACACAATTCAGTATGGGCGGTTTTTTAGAAGAGGAAAAACTGGTTAAACTCATTTTTTGTTAACACAGAGAGCAGTAGTGCTGGAACCTGGACACTGAATGTGTTGTGGAAGATGTGTGGTATTGATGTCCACATGGATCCAAACATTGGGAAAAGACTGAATGCTTTGGGCAACACCCTCACAACGTTGACAGGAGAGGAAGATATTGATGACATTGCTGACCTCAACTCTGTGAACATAGCTGACCTTTCAGATGAGGATGAAGTTGACACCATGTCTCCCACTATACATGCAGTAAGTGAATCCACCAAAGTTCTACTGCTTGGAAAAAGTCTTCTGTCAAATGGAAGGGTCTTAGTCTTAAGTCCAGCATGCAAGTCTTTATAGCTCATACAAGTCGTGTTGCAAGTTAAAAACATTTGTGTGTGTGTGTGTGTTTTCTAACTCCATATTTCAAAGGCAACAAATTGGAGATCATATTTCTACTGCTATTATGTGGAAATACTGATCTGGATTTGAAAACATGGAGGAGACATGGTACCTAGCCTCAGGTACCTCAATTGTAAAAGCTGTGGCTTTCTTCTAGGTTTTCCTCGCAGGAGATTAAGTTACTAACATGAACAAATTTAAAACACCCTACTTCTACACAATATGCTGCTGACTTTGCTTTTTTGGTTTTCTAAAATGCCCTTCTAACAGCTGTTCCTTAATGTCTCTTGCCTGACAACAGTGGAAACGTTATCCCAGCACACTAATGCTCCTGTTTGTTGTTCAGAAATCAGGTGGAGGCTCTTTGGGTGGAGATGCACGCAAGCTCACATTTGGGCAGCGGATTGTAAATCACCTGCTGGGTTTGAGCCCCCCAACCCACCGATACTCTGTTCCTGTAGAATATCTCTTGGGCTCAGCGAAGCGGGATTTGCTCCAGTCTAGCACAGCACATATGAAAGCAGGCAGATCCTGCTCATGGGGACATGTATGTAGTAGTTATGGTGTGTCTAACTGAATGATGGGCTTTGGATCACTGGAAAAAATCCAATCAGCTGCCTGTTCACATGACTTGATTCTTTTGCATGCACTACACCAAATTTGAAGGTGTGAAATTCACATTGCCTATTGCCTAAATTGTACTAATGCCCAGTTCTTGATGAGGGCATTGATGAAATGTTTACTTTAAACAGGAGATCGTTGATCACCGGCGGCAGGGAGCTTCCAGTATCCAAACTGGAGAGCAGCGAGGAAGGAAATTCATGAAGCGTTTAGTTGATATTAGAGAGCTCAATGAGCAAGCAAAAGTCATCGATGACTTAAAGTAAGTGGGGTTTGTTTCATGTTCTTTTCATACCCCCTGTGGCACTGTTATGGTTAAATGCAAATTGTTGCCTTTATTTAAAAACAAAAAAAAAGTCCTTTTGCATTCCAGAAGAAAAAGCTATTTATGCATGTACTCTCTCAAATCTCTCTGGTTGTTCCATAAGTGTCAGATTAGTCTGTATTTTTCTGACTCTGCATTTTAATGACTGATTCATAATCCTTCTCCTATTGATTCAAAATCATTGTTCCATCTTGATTCATTATCATGCTGATTACTTTAGCAGAATATATTGCTTTGAAACTGTAATAAGCTTAGGAAGAAGAAGAAAAATATTTAAGTTGACCTTTTTTTGCATCTTGGACTTGATGTTTTCAAGATAAATCTTATACTGTACTTGAGAAAACCCTTTAGAAAAAATTACTTCAAATTTCATCTGAACTTCTGTGAATTTTATTAATGGTATTTGCAAGCATGGTTTGTTGGGCTTGTTTGGGGGTTTTTTTCCCGGAGACAGACTTAATATAAATGGATCTGTCTGGGATGGAAATACAGAGGTTGGTAATTACTTGTTAAGTAATGAAGAGGAGACTCGTTTTACTCTTTGTTCTTGAAATGAAATTGCTGTCACCATTCAGAGGGAAATTTTATTTGAAATTTGGATTTTAGGTTAAATGTTTGTTCTAATATTTCTGCTGCTGTATTTGGCACTGTTCCTAAGTATTGGGACAAAAGAGAAAATGGGGTAATTCCCAGGGCAAGCATTCTTACAACACACGTTTTTGTAATGGTGGAAATACTATCTGTAAGCTGACTCAACCATGCTTTATCTCCAGAAAATTAGGTGCAAGTGAAGGGACCATAAACCAAGAAATTCAGCGCTACCAGCAGCTGGAGTCAGTGGCTGTGAACGACATCCGCAGGGACGTCCGCAAAAAGCTCCGTAGATCCAGCATGAGGGTGAGCAGGATTAAGCTACTTTGAGAATATTGTAGCACTTGTGTCCCAAAAAGCCTTTTACTTTGCTGGCACTCCCATGTGCAATAGCATTTTAACTTGCCAGAGTTTTTCCTCTGTGTTCTCAGCTGTTGCACTGCAATGTTGTTTCTGGTTTAGGCTGCCTCCTTGAAAGACAAGTGGGGTCTGAGCTACAAGCCCAGCTATAGCCGATCTAAGAGCATTTCGGCATCAGGGAGGCCACCCCTGAAGAGAATGGACAGAACAAGGTGAGCCTCTGGGAATCTGGGGTCTGTGATAACAATAACAGCACATGGAACAGGGAAAATGTTGGACTTGGGCCTGAAGAGTCCTTTTACTACAGGCAGCAGCTGTTTGTAGTGGAACTGGATAGGAGGAGATAATTTTGTAAGACAGGCATGTTCTAAAAAGTACTTTTCTCATTTTTTTGAAAGCTCTGAGAAGATGCCACTTTTACAACAAGTTGGGGCTTTCTACAGAATCCTGCTTTCAAAACATAGTGAAGAAATGTATATAAGGAAACATGGCATAGTGCAATAATCTTGTGTTCTACACTTGATTGTACACACATTTACCTTTTAAAAGGGCTGTTGTAATGAGACAAAGAAAGGGAGATACTTATTTGTGTGTGAATAATTGTCCTATGTGGTAGATTACAAATACCTTGTTTTTCTGTAATTTCTGTGTGTTGGCTCAGGATTGAAAAGCTTCCATAGGGAAATAAGCAGAGATAGAATACTGGCCAAATCATATGTACCTTCCTTCTTCTCCACCTCCTTCCTTCTAATGTACCTAAGTGCTTCAATTATGTTTTAATACATTTCTCCATTACAAAGTGATAAGGATGACCTTATATTTGTGTAGTTAAATGTTTGTATGACCCTAAAATCCTGCTGTACAACTCAAGAACCTGTTTTGGTTTTGTTTTGCTTGCAGCTCTCGAATGGGAGACAGTGAAGACCTCCCAGATATCCGTGTGGATGCTGCATCTCCTGGGCCAAGAGTAACCTTCAACATACAGGATTCTGTAAGAATTACTTTACATGCCATATAATTACATCCCCTGTGCCATTTGGTCACAAATTCATGAGATGATTACATCCAGGCAAACCTTAATGATGTGTCTGCTTTTGTTAGTGCTTGCCTCAAATTACAGATGTGTTTTTGGAAGACAGACTTGTTTCGTTAGAAGACAGATGTATTTTGGTTTCTAAGCACAGAAATTAATTGACTTGTGAGAGAAAAATAGCTTAAAATGGTTAGATTTGGTTTTTAGGCTCACACAAGTAGTAATTTTCCGGAATTCTTGTCAGAGTTGTGAAAAAAAATCACCTAGGTTTTTTTGGTGTTTGAATCTATTTAGAGTTTTGGAAATGGATATTAGCCAGTTTGCTGTAGCTGTACGGGTTTATCCTCACTCTTGGAAATGGACTGTTGAATTGATTTTGGGGTGGTTTTTTTTCTGTTTTTCTGTTGCTATGTTTTCTCATGTTCAAAATGTTGATTTTGCCTGGCTGAGATTAGTGCAATTGTTTTAATTTCTATATTTTTTTCATTTCTATTAAGTTGAATCAAACATTGGGGATTTCACAACAATCCAGCTGTCCAGGGGAAGGGTATTTTCAGGTATTTCTGAGCAGAAAAAAGTATTCTTTGCCAGAGAACTAATTTATCTCATAGGGAGCTGCTTTTCAATATTCATCTCTTTTGCACTCAGCTAAACAGAATGTATATAGAATATTGAAAATATTTAAATTTAAATATGTAAACTAAGCAGAACAACACGAGTTGTTGTTGATGACAACAATCTAAGTACTTGTGAGATGAATAACTGGGGTTTTGCTTAAAGACTGAGCAAGGCTCATGTAAAGTGATCCAAGTCTAGCCTTGAAATGTGCTTTAGAGGATGATTTTAGTGTGTGTGCCTTCACCTGTTACATTGTGTTCCACTATAACAGCAATCAACACTGGAACAAAATAATTACCAAGTGGGAGGACATCTTCTCACACTCTTATTTCTGTTAAAATTATTGTATTTAATGTGGAGTAAGACATTTTCAAATAATAGCAAGTAGGGAATGTTCCAAAATTTAATATCCTGAGAACTAATGGAGTTTTGCAACTGTTTTCAAACACATGTTTAGGGAAGATAGAGTATTTTTCTTAAAAGAAAATTAACTGTGCAAACCCAAATCTCAAAACAAATCAGGAAAGGTACAACTAAACAAACAAACAAAAAAACCCAAACTTAAGAGACAGTAATGTACTTTTTCTCCCTTCCAACTCTCCTCATGCTCCCAGGAAATAAATTCCTGTTTCTGAGAGAATGGTAGAAGTGACACCTGGGAATGTGCTTTGCACATTTAAATATGTTCACATTCAAAAGCTATCCTCCCTATTGTTGTTGTTATGTAGAAGCCCAGTTAGCTTAGGTTCTGTTGGCATAGCAAAATGCTATCAAACACTTAAAGGTGTCAAATTTGGAATATTTTTAAAAAAATGTATTTTCCTAACATCATAATGCCAGTTGTTCAGCAGAGCTCTTACTCGAATTTGCAGACAGCAACTGTGTAGCTCTGCAGTAACACTGCATAGGAAGTGCTGGTGGTTAACACTTGTAGGTACTTTTCACAGGCATTTTAAGAATTTAATGTTGGAAAATTGCTTGTGCCATGATGTCTGTGAGAAGCAGGAGGCTCCTTTAGGACATGTGGTTCCGTGCTCGGGCTGGGGTGCCCAGAGGCAGTGCTGTACATTCTGTGTAGTGCCCTGCACGCCCTCACTAACGCTCCCTGCAAGTCATGGGCACTTGGGCTGCCTTCTGTCCTTTTCTTTCAAAATAGTTGCTACATTTAAATGAAATCTTTACATTCTTTCTAAATTGGTAAGAGCATGATGAGTCTTTATCTAGCAGGCTGAGCTCAATCACTAGGCAATGGCGAACATCTCCCTACCAAGCTTTCACTCCCTTCTTTTTCACAATCCCTCTTGCAATTCCTTTCCCTGCTCTCTCCTTGTTATGAGGAACTCGAAAGTAAGAGTTTCTCATAGCACTCTTGCTTCTTTATTTCCAGATCTATCTACTGCATTCTCGGTGGAAATCATATCGGTGGAAATTTACTATCTTTTTGTCTTTTCACAATCAGTTTCCAGAGGAGACAGAAATGGACCTTTTGTCCGTAACTATTGATGGTCCCTCCCATTACTCATCTACTAGTGAAGGCTCATGCTCGGTATTTGGTTCACCCAAAACTCCAGTAGGCTTCTCACCCGGCATTCCCTTCCAGCCTGAAGAAGGACGTCGGGATGACAGCTTATCCTCCAGCAGTGAGGACTCGGACAAGGACGATGACCATGAAAGGGAGAGGCCGTATTTTTATAGAAAACCACTGTAAGTAGCGGTTCTGAGGGACAACACAGAAATGAAGAAGATACCTCAATATACTTTTAGTACTTTCACTACTCTCAAACTTGAAATACTGAATTTAAAGCCACAGAATTTGTTGCTGATGAAGTACTGAATGCACTCAAGTGTGTGTATGGAAGGCAGGGGAGGTGTGTGTCCAGCTGAGGTGACTGTGTGGGAAGGAGGGATCCTGATCGGGATAGAAGGCAACTGTTAGAAATTTCAGGGCTTGAAACAGAATGAAAGAACTTGGAAAGTGACGTTTTTGAGGCACAGAACAGGGTTAGTTCCACAAGCTGGATGTAATAATGTGGGTATTTACAAATATGAAATTTATTGTATAAATATTTTTGTTCCTTTTTTGATTGAGAATTTTAGAAAGGCCTAATTTTTTGTAATACTCTATATTCAGAAATGTAATGTGTTAATGCAAGATGGGTCACTGTACTGCTGCATGTCAGATAAGTATTTTTCCCCAAATGTTTTTAGAAGATTATACACTGAGTGTGGGCCTAGTTTGGGAATGCCTTGTAGCCCCTGCTGAGGTAAATGTCTTGCTGATACCTGCCCCTGACCTGTGCCTGTGCAGGAGCACCTCTCGCAAGAAAGCCACGGGCTTTGCTGCTGTGCACCAGCTGTTCACCGAGCGCTGGCCAACGACACCCACCAACAGGAGTGTCACTGGCACCACCACGGAGAGAAACATTGACTTTGAGCTTGATATCAGAGTTGAAATTGATTGTGGGAAGTGTGTGCTGCACCCCACTATGCTCCAGCCAGAGCACGATGACATCAGCTTGCGAAGGTAAGAAACACAGCATTAGTTCATTGCCAGCACTTTATTTGTAGCAATTAGCACTACTTAATAACAGAACCATAAGTTGCAATTGTTCTGGCCCAATGTGACACAGGAAATTATTTTAATAACATGAGTATGTTCATTTTAGGAGCTATGATCGGAGTTCCAGAAGTTTGGATCAAGAGTCTCCTTCAAAAAAGAAGAAATTTCAAACTAATTATGCATCTACTACTCACTTACTTGCTGGCAAGAAAGTGCCATCATCTCTACAGACAAAACCCAGTGATGTGGAAACAACAGTGTTCTATATTCCTGGGGTGGATGTAAAGGTAAAGTGAAGGGATAACTCACAGGGAGGCAATGAATATGTTTTCTCCTGAACACCATCAAACTGTACACTCCCTTGGTTTTTTCATCATTGTTTCTATATCCTCGCATGAAAGGGTCTCAACAGAAATGTCCTTGCATGTTATGATTTAAAAATCCTGTGGAGTAAGAACAGGGAAAAATGTGTCACTGCTGAAGGAAAACTTCCTGCAATTCAGTTGAGGCAATGCCATAAATCAAATGCTCCTCACCTGAAACAGCTTGGCTTTTCTAGTCTTTCGGTGTGCAAGGACTAGGTGTGTCCCTTTTCCAGTATTCCAGGCTGTCTTCGGGGATCACAGTTATACCTCAGGTGCTGCTCGTTGGTTTTAGTCAAATTTAGGAATAGCTACACATTCTCTACAGCTTTTGTTAAGTTCTGTGTTTTCAGTAATAGTGAACTGTTGCACACAGAGGAGGTGTGAACTCTTGGAATATCTTATTTTGATTTTGTATGTCAATTTCTGCATGCCTGTGCTTAGTAGTGGAACAGTTCCACCACACATTAAGGCAGAAAGAAGGCTGTGTGCACAGGTGGCACAGGATGCATGTGATGTAACAGAGAGAGAAACAAGCTTTAGGCTTTGTTCTGAAATAATGCATTTCTTCTGTTTCTCTGTGTTTCATTGATTTTTAAAAATATTTATTAATTCATCTTTTTTTTTTTGTACTAAGTTTTCAGTTCTTAATATGTGTAGGACATGAACTGGAATGTAATGTACCTTCCTTACTGTGGTGGTTTAGTCACACCTGCAATGGTATTTCTGTAAATAATGAGAAGAAATAAATTTGGGAGGGAAGGAGTGACACCCAATGGCTGTACAGAAATTGAGTTCTTTGTGAGAAGTAACGTGATCTTGCTTTGCCTTCCAGTTGCACTACAACTCCAAGACACTAAAGACTGAATCGCCAAACACTTCTCGAGGTTCCTCTTTGCCACGCACCCTTTCCAAAGAGTCCAAGCTGTATGGTATGAAAGATACTGCCACATCTCCTCCTCTATCTAGCACTATCCACAGCAAGACTAACACCTTACTTCCTCCCCAACCCCCACCCATCCCATCAGGTACTTATAGACAAACTTTCTGTACCTTTCATGGATATATTTTTCCTTGGTGTAATCTACTGCCTTTAGATCTGGCTGCACCTTACCTGGAGCTCTGTATTTATCCAGTCTTGACTTTGGCTGCAGAAACCTGACCCCAGAAGCAAGAATGCAGTTCATAAAGCTGCATTTTTAGACACTGTTTACCAAACCAATCTCAGTAATATTTCTGTCATAGTCACCATGTTCCAGTGATGGGCTGTCACTGCCTTCTCCCAGTTTTCATTTAACAAAAGCATGTTGGAAAGCAAAGTGTAAATATCTCGCCTGTTGCAGGCCCTTGAATAGCCATGATTTATAGCAACATGGGTTTCAATACAAATTTCAGTTGGTCTCCAATGATGCCCGTTTTCAAGCAGGAGGCTGTCCTTACCTCATGTCAGATCCAGAGGCACGTAGATTGCACTTCCAATTTCTGAGACATTCACTCTTCTTTCCTTTGGCATTTGAATATTACTTTAAACACAAAGCTGAAATTCTGTCAGAATTTGATCACCAGGCAAAATGAATAACTGAAAATTGTGCTTGTGGGTTTTGTCTTAAAAAATCACCAGAGATGCTGAGAGAGAACAGTGAAATGAGGATGGATACCTTCCTCAACTCTCCATGCTGTTGAACCATTAGTTCTTATTCCTTTAGGTGGCCATCCTCTTAAAGATTACCAGATGCTGTGTAGTGGTCTATGCTATTTCTCTTCACTTTTGTTCTCTACTTTGCTATCTTCTTTCTAATCTTTGCCTTTGAATTCTTATCCCATCATGTCCAGGTACTGAGTCTTGCTGGTTTTATGTCTGTAAGCTCTGCATTTGGTGTGGAAATTGCACTTGTATGATAATATAAATGCCTTGCAGACTAGAAATTGGCTTGTAATTGCTTTATTTCGTTATGAATTGTATTTCTGTAAGTATTTATTAGTCCTGAATGCTTTTGAAACACATTTGTTGTCATTTATACTACTTTTTTTAATAGTACTTTTCCTCTGGAATGGAGACCAACTTGTATCATCTTTGGTTTCCAGTAAAAGTAAGATAGGACAGTGTAGTCAGAGACACGAGGCAGAATAGTTTTCACAGAATGAAAATTCAATGCTTGCTTTTCTTTTTTTTTTTTTTAAGCTAATGAAAGGATATTTAATCTCTTAGTAGTTAATTTTTATATTTTTCTTGGAGAATTTTAAATCCATATCACTGTTTATGTATATTCATTCTAATAGCTATATTTCATAGAGACAGTAATTGAACTGGTACTAATATCTTCTCTGCATTTTTATGTTTTGGTGAGCATGGATTCAAGATTGCTCTTCCACAGATTCAGAAGACAGTAACGCTTTTATTAGCTTATACTCTGGCCAGTTCCAAGCTTTCAAAAATGCTAGTTTAAGAATGTTCAGTTATTCTTTGCATAAATATGGTAGGACTTGCCATTTACAGTTTTAATTTTTTCACTGTATTTTCTCTATTTTAACTGACATTCTTTCCAGACTCGTGCATTTATTTTTTCCTAATTCCACTTGCATTTCCAGTCAGCTGCAGTTACTTTACACTGGGTATTTGGAGAAGAACTCTGTGTGTTTGCTTTCAGTGCTATTTTATAAAAAGTGAGATGGTGACAATGGGAACAGAGTGCTTGGTCAAGAACATGAGCAATGGAATTACTGCAATTAGACATTACAAACTAATGACTGTTTTTGCAGTTTATAAGTGTAAACTTAACGACTTGATTTATTCTAGCAGACCTGATCTATGTCTCTGCAGATGATGGAGAAAATTAGAGGGCACAGCTTGAGAAATTATGAAGTTACTGCTAAGTGGTATTACCTTAGGCAAATGTATCTTTTCAATGTTGCAGCCAAAGGGAAAGGGAGTGGTGGAGTGAAAACTGCTAAACTCTATGCATGGGTTGCGCTCCAGTCACTGCCAGAGGAGATGGTGATCAGCCCCTGCCTCCTGGACTTCCTGGAGAAAGCCCTTGAAACCATTCCCATCACACCCATTGAAAGGAATTACACAGGTCAGTTGCATAGTTCTGTTCTGGTACTCTGTGCTTTTTATGGCATTGAGCTGCTTTTCCTTTCAAATTGCACTTTCTAATGAGTTCTTGTACTTGTTAAAAGCTGTTAGTTCCCAGGATGAAGACATGGGACAGTTTGATATACAAGATCCTTTGGAAGAGTCCACAACATCCTTAGTGTCATCCTCAACATCAGCATATTCCTCCTTCCCTGTGGATGTGGTGGTTTATGTACGAGTCCAGGTGAGGTTTTAACTCAGCATTCAGAGTAGTAACTTACTTTAGTCACTGTCTTTTAAACAGTGCTTCTAAGTGCTTTTTAAAAATTAAAGCTCTTTCAAGTGTCCCTTCTGAATGCTTCATTTTCTTTCTGTCTTTCAGCCCTCCCAAATCAAGTTCAGCTGCTTGCCAGTATCCAGAGTTGAATGTATGCTGAAGTTGCCTTCCCTGGACCTTGTTTTCTCTTCCAACCGAGGAGAACTGGAAACTTTAGGCACCACCTATCCATCAGAAAGTCTGTCCATTGGTGGCAGTACTTCACAGAGTGGCTCAAAGAATTCAGCGGGTAAATCTGGAGCACCAGGTAATATGTGTGTGTGAATGTTGATTCTATACACAGAATATTAAACTGTATTGCTGCTAGAGGGCATAATTTGAAGTGCATTTGGTCTGTTTAATACTGCTGTTAACATGAAGTATTATTTCGTGTTTGAAAAAGCTTTCGAAATGTGATTTTTGCCCAAAACAATGACTCCAGGTTCATCGCCTGGCCTCGGCAGCCCTCTCGGCAGGACGAGGCACAGCAGCAGTCAGTCAGATCTGACAACTCCCAGCAGCAGCTCTTCAGGCCTGAGCTTCACTGCCTGCATGTCCGACTTCTCCCTTTATGTCTTCCATCCCTACGGAGCTGGAAAGCAAAAATCAGCTGTTACTGTGCTAACCCCTGGATCAGGAGCCTTGGGTATGGAACTTTTGTTTGCTTTCATGAACATTATTCAAGTGTGGCACAGTTTTCTGAACTGTAGATTTGCAAGATCTGAACACAGAAGATGAAAATGTTTCCTTCCTGCTTCTAGGGAACGTGGACGAGGAGCCAACCTCGGTCACTGGCCGGAAGGATTCCTTGAGCATCAACCTGGAGTTTGTGAAAGTCAGCCTGTCACGGATCAGGCGTTCAGGAGGCTCCTCCTTTTTTGAGAGTCAGTCTGCAAGCAAAGCTACCAGCAAGATAGATACCACATTGATCAACATATCTGGTAAATGCTGCTTCCATTTTAATCCTAGCTAATCAGAGAACTGTTCTTCCAGTGATGGACTTCACTCTTGGCAGCTTTTTGGTTTTTTTAAACATCTATGTACTTACTTTTTGCCCCTGCACATGGGATCCTGATTTACTGGGCAAACAGCAGAATGGTTGTGATTAATCTGCTATTAAAATCCTCCCATGAGGAGTCTGAGACACATCCAACACAAGCAGGACTCAACATAGTCTTTATTCTTGGGTTCTATCTTGCCTTTATGAAATGCATTTGTATCTAATATTTGGACTTGGACAAATGGCAACACCTCAGAAAAACTGTTTTTTCATGACAGCAGAATGATACTACTAGGTGAAGAAGAGTTTGACTTGGTTACCAAAACCTGTTATTTCTGGGAATTTACAACTGTGTGGATGTGCTTTTTTCTTTTTCAGCTGTCTGTGACATAGGATCTGCTTCTTTCAAATACGACATGCGCCGCCTCAGTGAGATCCTGGCCTTTCCCAGGGCTTGGTACAGGAGAAGCATTGCTAGAAGGCTTTTCCTGGGTGATCAGACAATAAATCTGCCAGGTAGGAGACTGCTTCTTATCACAAAACAACTTGTTATACACAGGGTTACAGTAGGAATTTTATAAGCATTTATTACCTGTATCTTACTACATGCGTGACTAGATGTAAATCTCTTATGATTCGCTCCATATGCAGTCACTCAAAGAAGTTTAATAGAAAATCCTAGAAGGAAGAAGTGACAAATTGCTAAAGTAGGTCATTGAATAGTTTAAACAGCATCTTCCAAGGCCAGGTTGGATGGGGTCCTGAGCAACCGAATCTAATAAATGGCATCCCTGCCCATGGCAGTGTTGGAACCACAGGATGTTTAAGGTCCCTTCCCAAACCATTCTATATTTCTATGATATATTAATGACAACAGTAGAAAACCTTTAGTTTGGTTAAATGAAATACATTTGGACTCTGTCCCAGTACTTCTTAGTATTGATATGGTTAGACACAAATGAAACAGTTTTCCTGTGTTTCCTGTGCTGCTTTTTCTCCAGTAGCATCGGGCCCTGGAACACCAGATTCAATTGAAGGGGTGAGCCAGCATCTTTCTCCTGAATCCTCAAGGAAAGCCTACTGCAGGACGTGGGAGCAGCCCTGCCAATCTGCTTCCTTTACTCACATGGCACAGTCACCCAACGTTTTCAGTGAGCACAGTGCCAGCAGCAGTATGTCACCTGGGACAGCATCTCACAGCCTCAAGTCTCCAGCTGTCACAAGATCCAGGAGTGTGTCTGACTCCTCAGTGCCTCAGAGAGGTGAGTAGGTTGTGACTTTTTTTTTTTTTTTTAATAAAGTATTTTCATCAGTTGTATGAAAGGAGTATGTAATTACTGCTTTGAAAAGACTCTTTTCCACAGTGCCTGGCACTGGAGAGTCAATGGCTTAGAGAAGGGAAAGCTTCTGAAATGGATGAATGAAAGTTGTTAGCATATTTTCCATAAAATTGTACTATCTGTGTGTGTACAGTGAGTTCATTTCTATGACAGCTAAAGCAATCCATATTGTAAATCCTCTAGTTCTCACTTATCTTCTCTCATGGTTTTATGCTCTTTAAATATTGTGCTTGTCAGTCTTTGTAATATTCACAATGGATATATTCTGCCAGTTTTTCCTAGTATGTGGAATAATTTAAATTTTTGTGGGGTTTTTTTGTTTGTTTGTTTAGATACTCTGTCAAAAACATCAACTCCATTTAATAAGTCAAATAAAGCTGGAAGCCAGCAGGGAACACCATGGGAAACACTGGTTGTATTTGCTATGAATCTAAAACAATTAAATGTTCAAATGAATATGAGCAACGTAATGGGCAATACCACGTAAGTATAGAACAAGATCCATCATGTTTTAACAAGTGGTGGTGTTTTGGGGGCAAAAAACCCAATTTTTTTCCCCACAGACTGTTAACAGCCTGTTGTCTTTTAGCTTTAAAATCCTACCTTTTTCAGTTTTGAACTGAGAATACCCTCATGAATACTGTAGTTACTTAATCCTGAAGTCACATATGCCTAAGCCACCTTATTTGCTGCTTTCCAGTAGATACTTTTCAGTTTCTCTTTCGACAGCCTGGCAAGTTGTTGTCTATTCTCACCTCTGTTCCAGGTGGACCACCAGCGGTTTGAAAAGTCAGGGCCGTCTGTCTGTGGGAAGTAGCAGAGATCGGGAAATCAGCATGTCTGTGGGCTTGGGAAGATCCCAGCTGGACTCCAGAGGGGGAGTTGTTGGAGGTACCATAGATGTTAACACCCTGGAGATGGTAGGTAAGTTGGAAAACCTCCTGCTGTTATTAGCATGTGCTCCAGTCAATAAAGGCGGTATCCCTGGAAAAACTGATTTTCATCTCTTTAATTCTGTATTTCTGTATTGATTTGGTTCTGTTGGTGGTTCTATTTCAGCTCATATTTCTGAACACCCAAACCAACAGCCCAATCATAAAATTGAAATTACTATGGGCTCTACTGAAGCACGTGTTGACTATATGGGATCCAGTATCCTAATGGGAATCTTCAGTAATGCTGATCTTAAACTGCAGGACGAATGGAAAATTAATCTCTATAATAACCTGGATTCGAGCATGACAGATAAAAGGTAATTATATTTCCTGTGTTTAAAATGTATGATGTTTGAGAATGTCAGATGTCTTCTGTCCAATATTGCTAACCAGAAATCTAAGTGTCTGCTAGAATGCAAAGGGTTCATTGTTGGGTTTTGGTTTTTTTTTTAATTGTCAGCAGGAAATATATTAACTGCTAATTTTCTTGCTATTTTTAATATCTAGTGAGATATTTGTCCATGGGGACTTGAAATGGGATATCTTCCAAGTGATGATTTCAAGGTCGACTACGCCAGACCTGATAAAAATAGGAATGAAACTCCAGGAGTTCTTCACTCAGCAGTTTGATACAAGCAAGCGAGCTCTGTCCACCTGGGGGCCTGTTCCTTACCTCCCTCCTAAGACAATGGCAAACAACTTAGAGAGAAGCTCACACGAGCAGTGTAAGTGCTACCAAAAAATAATATAATGCCCAGTTAGGATGTTTTAATTGCAGAAATTACCTGCGAGTGTCAATGAAATAGATCAGAAAATATCACTCCTAATTCCATCCTTTTCTAAAAATATAAACAGGACTGCAGTCTTTTCCTGTCCTGTGCCTGAAGTTGTTGTTCCTGTTTGCTCTGCAGTGTTGGATGCAGCCCATCATCGCCACTGGCCAGGAGTTCTGAAGGTGGTGTCAGGGTGCCACATATCCCTGTTCCAGATGCCACTGCCAGAAGATGGGATGCAATTCGGAGGATCCATGAGCCTGCACGGGAACCACATGACCCTGGCTTGTTTTCATGGACCTAATTTCCGCTCAAAATCATGGGCCTTGTTTCACCTTGAAGAACCCAATATTGCATTTTGGACAGAAGCTCAGAAAGTTTTGGAAGATGGTAATTTAAATTATTTAAATTATGTAAATTTCTTTAAATGTATTATTACATAAGAAGAAATCAAAAATTTATTTTCTTTGTCTGAATCAAGGTTATTTCCCAAAAATATACCGGTTACCTAAACAAAATCTCTTCCCTCCACAATCTTTACCACAATTTGCTATATCTGTGGAATAATGCAAAGTGCATTTTCAAATATAATGGATATGTCTCTGATAATACCAAGTAGATTGTCTGGCTTTTTGAGTGTGTAGTCCTTTCTAGCTGTAGGATGAATTTTGATGATCTTATTGCTTATATTTGTCTTAATACTGAGAAATTTTATTGTCTGTGGCTACCAAGGATTGAATTTCTCTATTGTTTGTAACCTTTATACCAGGTTTTATTCCACTGGCACACTAATTATTCGTGTTAAATATTTGTTAGAGAATGAAAAAAAATTCCACTGCCCTCACTAAGCTGCTTTTACTTTTTTTTTCTCCTCTCCCACCCCACACTGCCCACACCTTCAATGCAGGTACCAGTGAACACTCCACGTACATTGTGCAAACCCTGGACTTCCATTTGGGCCATAACACCATGGTCACCAAGCCCTGTGGAGCCCTGGAAAGCCCCATGGCCACAATCACAAAGATAACGCGGCGCCGCCATGAAAATCCGCCCCATGGAGTTGCCAGTGTGAAGGAGTGGTTCAATTATGTGACAGCCACGAGGAATGAAGGTCAGAGCCAGGTTCATTCTGTCTGGGGATTGGTCTGCTTGCACATGGAGCTGTTGAAAAGCTGCTAAATCTCCAGTGTATAAACAACAAATTTGATTGACCTGTTCTAGCCACGCTTTTGGGAGCAGAATAAAAGAGAAAATCTTCTCAATAATCATTCAGTAGCAGTTTTACAAGTGACTGTTCTTAACTTTTTTTGCCTTGTCACAATTTAACATCTCCAATTGTTCCTGTAGAGTTGAACCTGCTTCGGAATGTGGATGCCAACAACCCAGAGAGCAGCACAACAGTGAAAAGCTCCAGCTTGTTAAGTGGCTTCAGGGGTGGCTCGAGTTACAACCATGAAACTGAAACCATCTTTGCATTGCCAAGGATGCAGCTGGATTTTAAATCTATTCATGTTCAAGAGCCCCAAGAGCCGTCACTGCAAGGTGCAGTAAAACATAATTTAGTTTTTTCTTGGTCAAAAACTATTTCTCACAAATCAGGAGTTAAAGGCAAAGGTACTGTGCTGATAAAAGGATTTAATCTGAGAATTGCTGCAGATCTGCAAGAAGAGAGAACATTTTTTAATGAAGTGTAGAGTGAAGATCTAGTGTAGAGACTGGTCACTATAGAAAACACTAAGAGAAATTAGTATGAGCATTTGAGCTGTACTAGTATGGCTGTTTTCAGGGGTTTTCTTCTGTTAGTTAAAATGTTAAAGAAGAGGGCCATTCTGAAAAAGGGAATATGAGATAGGAGCCTAAATTTTGTGCTTTTGTTTTCAAAATGGTATCTTCAGACTGCAGTTAACAACTGGTGGGAAATAAAACTTCTCAAGGTTTAAGTAATTGGTTTAGACTTTATCTTGGCTGAGCTGGGGTTTTATTCTGTACCTGCTCTTGGAGAAAACTGATAGTTAATTCAACCTGTTGGGTTTTCCTTGTTATTTTAAGACCCAAGCAAGCAAAATATGCTATCAGTTTCTCTTATTGTCTAAAATCCTTCATTGATAGCATAGGACAAGCTAGTGATACCTCTCTGAGTTGATTTTCCACATTGAGGATGGTCAAGGTTTGTTACCTGGTGGTATTTCTTTATTTTCAATATCCTTTCTAAAATACCAGGAGTGACTCTGATGGGAAAACTGTTTAAAAAGTGCTAAACACAAAAATTACATGTGGTCCCTCCTCTCAAGAGTTGCTGGTTCAATGGAAGAAATATTATTTTCAAATGACTTGCTTTCAAATTCTATGTGCTTTTTACATACACTGTATGTACTTTTAAGTGTATTGATACTATTTTTATCTGGCTGTAGATACAAGTGTTAAACCAAAGGTGGAATGCAGTGTAGTAACTGAATTTACAGACCACATCTGTGTGACTATGGATGCTGAACTGATCATGTTTCTGCACGACTTGGTGTCTGCTTATCTGAAAGAAAAAGAAAAAGGTGAGTTGTTCTTCATGAAGTAACACTTGTCTGACAATCTGCAGTTGTCAGATTATTTGACAATAAATATACTCTTAAGTCATAATTGTGCTCCTATTTTGACACCTAACTTTCTCTCTGTAAGATGGCATAGGCAGATGAAAGTTGTTTCAGGAAGCTTTACTATTTTTACTTTCATCAGTGGAGTCCTTTCCAGGCATGCATTTCTCTGATTTCAGACTGATTTACTTTTCTACCTCAGTATGTTCAGTTGAAGCATTCAAATTTGGCATGTTCATTCTTAAGCAATATGTGGTCTTTTGCAGAAAATCTGTAAAACTGAGGTGGTTCTCTTCTTGTTGAGACTTGGGCTTTTGTGTTATTTAAATGATGTACAAAAAGAACCCAGGTGAGCTGCTCATCACTGACTGGTGTTTTTCCTCTCTCCCCTTTGCAGCAATTTTTCCTCCTCGCATTTTGGCTGCTCGTCCAGGGCAGAAGAGCTCTGTTGGTGTCCTTGAGGACAGCTCCACTGACAAAGAGGCAGAGGAAAGCATTTCCTACACTACAGTTGACTGGAGGGAGTTTATGTGCAATACTTGGCATTTGGAACCCACGCTCAGGTAAGAAGCACCTTTAGCTGCAGTCTCTTTGGCTGTGCCATTAACTTCTAGATTAGAATTTATGCAGATTAAAGGCATCCTTGGAAGCTCTTCAGAATTAGGGTACAGTAAACTTAAACTCATTAATTTCACTCTGTCCTACAACAGCTCGTTCACTTTCAGCCATACAATTTTCATCTTCCAGTTTTCCGTTTTAGTTTTTAAATGCTCACCTTAAAATTAAAAATGCAGGATCTACTCAGTGCCATATGGCTGTTTAAACTTAGCCCAAAATAAAGTGTGTATGGCAGCAATCCACTATTTTCTGTATATAATCATTGAAACTGACTTTACTCAGTGTGAGTTTGGTTTTTTTTAACCTCTGCTGACACTGCTGGAGGACCTGAGTGTTCATTCACATATCAAAACAACACATCCATCCAGGCCAAACAAATCTTGACACTTGTTATTTTGTGCTAGCAATAAATCAATTTAAACATGATCTGCAGGCAGCCCAGTAAGGTTTTTCACCTCCTTAAACATGCTCTTCCTTTGAGAGGATGTTCCATTGATCATCTTGAGCTTATCTGTCTAAATTAAGTTAGAAACAATGCCTGTTAGATTTAAGTAACACTGGGGAAAATGGATTTTTTTTTAATATACAAATGCCTGTTTGCTATATTTATTTATTTGAGACTGAATCTTCTATTTATTGTTGTTTTAGATTAATATCCTGGACTGGGAGAAAAATTGATCCTGTTGGTGTTGACTACATCCTCCAAAAGCTGGGCTTTCACCATGCACGGACTACTATCCCTAAGTGGCTGCAGCGTGGTGTCATGGATCCTTTGGACAAAGTTTTGTCAGTCCTTATAAAGAAACTTGGTACTGCACTACAGGATGAAAAGGAAAAGAAAGGAAAAGACAAAGAAGAATATTAAAAGTACAATGTGACAAACCTAACTCCATTTGATTTTATCAAAGTGTTTTATTATATTTTGAGAACTTCAATATGGTTTAAAGAGAAACCTAACAGCTTTTTGCTACTCTATTTAAAACTTACATTGTGAGTAACTGTTTACTGTGGTACTTGATACCATTCTGTATTTGAAGTTATTGCATGATGATGACGATGATGATGATGATGACCTATGTATATTCTGTGAAGGAATAGCTGGAACACTGTAAATCTGCTCCTCAGCGTCCATTTTATGATGTGCAATATGATCCTGCATCTTTACAATACTTGCAGATTAACTGTGAATTTTCTTAAAATTTTATTTGCCATAACACAAACCCCTTGTTGATGTGACCAGTAATTGATTTGTCAATGTAGACTGGTGTAAATTATATATATATATAACTTATGAAACTGTGATTGCCTTAGTGCTAAAAATCATGAACTTTATTACACTTGTAATAAAATTTAACTACTGTACAGGACCTTTTTTTGGTATTAATCGAGGAAGTTGAACAGCAAGAAGAGAGTGTTTTAAGTGTAACTTTGCAGAGTGTGATTTATAAGAGGTGAAGCCCAGCGGCCGGGCGCCGGGAGCTCGGGAAGCAGCCGGAAGGCGGGAAGCACGGCACGCACCAGAGGCGGGGAAGCGGCGCTTTCGCTCGGATCGGGGAAGCGGCCGCTCCCGCTCCGTGACGGCTGTGGCGGCTTCGGGTGCCGCCCTCGCTCGGCGGGAGCGGCCCGGGAAGGCGAGCAGAGAGCCAGGAAAGCGAACAGGGGGCTGGAAAGCACTCTTGAAGCCCAAGAGGGGCAAAGCCGGGCGCCGACCCCGCTCCCTCAGCCCCACCCTCAGCCTCCCACTGAGCCGCAGCTGCGGCTTCGCGCCTCGGCCGCGCCCCGTTGGCGGGGCGTGCCCCTCATGAAAGGGCGGGAAGGGGCTGTGGGGGGCCGTCCCCGGCTTTGAAGGCCCGGCGGGCAGAGGCTTGAGGGCTCTTCGGTTTTCGGAGCCCATCGCTTCAGGGCGGCTGGCACCTCCCCAGCACCTCCACCATTGTGCGGCCTCAGGCGGTGCTCCGCCTGTCCGCGGGCAGTCAGCGCTGAGGGACCCTCCACAGCAGGTGCAGGTACCAAAACCCTTCAACTCCAGCGCCAGCTTGTCCTGGAAACTTGGGAAGGAATAACTTTGCTGCTTTAGTTCGCCTCACTCCCTCAAGAGCGGCGTGAGGAGTTGGTGCGTGCCTCGAGAGGGTGGCAAGGCCAGGGGCAGGGCCGCGTTACGCGTGAGGGAAGGTGGTGTAACAAAAGGGAGAAGGGGCCACCCTGCTGGGTAGGACATCGGGCCTGGGTTCTACCCTAGCCTGAGCGAGTTTTTCATATTGTTTCTGTGAAACAGCTTGACCAGGAGAACTGCAGGGGTTTTTGCAGTGTTTATTACTCGCAGCGTTATTGTTAAGCTTCCTTTAGGTCGGTCTAAAATGGCGAGCAGCAATGGCTGCTTTGAGGGTGGAGCAATGCTCACCTTCCACTCGGCTCCTGAGGAGATTTTACCACCCGAGGTTCTTGGACGTCGAATTTCAAAGGATCTCTCCGAGCCTGTGACTGCAAAGCTGAATCCTCCGCCTGGTGTGAGGTGCAGTGAACCAGGGGTGATGAAAAATCCAGGTATAGTTTGCAGTTTATACAACAGGATTAGCTGTTAATGGTTTTGAAAGTAACTTTGCAACCCTCTGCTGCTTTTCCTCATCACTGTGTTTTCTTAAATGCCTTCTTTAGTATGTTCTTGAGCTTGTTCCTCCGTTTTTGAAGTCTTTTAGTGCTGGAAGGTTGTTAGTCATTTGTTATGGGGTGGCATATGTAGTCTGCAGCATTACCTAATTATAAGTTAAACGTTGAAAGTACTGTAGATTGACAAAATGGAGAACGTGTTCTGCTGCATGAATTTTCATAAATAACATTGTGAAGGGCTTTAACTGCAGTTCCAGATGTCCCAGGATATATTTTGAATTCTGTCACTTTGAGTAATTGTATTGGGATAAAGGCACCTGTTATGATATTTATAAACAAGGATTTATTCTAGTTCCTGACTGGGAACTGTTTGTGCCTGTGTATATCATACCCCTGAAGCTGATGATTTTATCCATCTAGTTGAAACTTTTATAGTGTCTTACAACAGGGAGTCCCACTGCTGCATAGTTTTGTGTGGAAAAAACACTGTTTGTTGTTGGTCAGCAACTTTGATTTGGTTGTTGATTTACAAGGGAGGGGAGGGGAATTTATGTTGTATTTTTTTGTAATACATGTCTGTATTTACTACAAGTAAAAGCTTTGATGCTTTTAAAAGCGGACTCACACACAATTTTGGAATTGCTGTTGTTGTTAACATAGGGTTCAGTACAAAGCAGTAATGCTTTACAGTGAATTTTGTTTTGTTTTGTTTTGTTTTTTAGAAGCGTCTAAAAAGCATTTACTATAAGCAGATTTTCAGAGTGTGTCTTCACTTCTCTCCTTAATTCTGTTTAAGGACCTTTTCTTTTTAAAGGAGTAGACACCACCACATTTTCAGCCCTTCCCTCACAGAAAGACCTAGATTTGATCGAAAGATACAAACAGGGAGTAATAAACTCAGTATCTGCCTTGCATCTGTTTGCCAAAATACACCACCTGCAGCTTGAATTGAAAGAAACCAGTGTGGCAGGTAAATTCTTCCGCTCCTAAATAAAGTAGTACTTGCTTGTCCTTGAGATTGTGAGTTGCTGCAGTTAGTAATTGATGGCATTGATACAGCTGATCTTTTTTACTGCTGATTGCACTACCCTCCACCACATGTTGAGTTTTGGCTGCCCTTTTATTGCCTCCACAGCTGTTTCTCATGATGAAGTGCTACAGAAATAGATCAGGTGAATTGTGTGTAATTGTGGCTGTTACCAGAACTTGGTGAAAAGTGCATGAAACGAAAGCTGCCAGAATTAATAGGGAGGTGAAGGAGTTGTACTTTGCTGAAATTGTCTTTTTGTTTTGTATTTGTTCTAGGAATTAGTATAAGGACATAAAGCTATGGATTAAGTACCTTATATTAATTTAACTGATTTTGTCTGCATTATTCTTCTCTAAAGGCGATGTCATAAGGCCTTATTTTGCCTTTTGCGCTGTGATAAATGGTGTGTCCTACAAGACTGGGCTGGGAAAGAACAAGAAGGAATCTAAATTAAATGCAGCTAAACTGGCTCTTGCTGAGCTACTTAACTTGGAGAATACAGGGGCAAAGTCTTCTGAAGGTTCAGGTAAATATTGTAGGAACACCTAATTAGAACTTGAAATGCTTGGCTTAACAGTATCCTGTGCTAAATATGTGTGGTTTTATTAAATGCTGTGGTATCAGGGCCTTTGAGTGGTTTTTGGATCCTTTGGGCAAATCTGTATTTTGGTTCTGCAACTGTTTTTTATTTTTGTCATTTTTGTATTAAGAGTTACATCAACTAATACCAGGAATATTGAAGGAATTAATTTGTTTTTGTTCCACTTGGTTTGCTACTCACTAGGTACAGCAACATGAAGTACATCTCAAGTGGGTTTGAATTTCTATGATTAAAAGGGTTCCCCACTGAGTTACTGCTTTCAATAGAATTCAGTTGCCATAATATTTTGTCTTCTTTGAAAGGAGTTTTGCTGTCGGAATAGTTCTAAGCTTACAAGGACTTCAGAATCAGAAAAGAAAATTCTTAGAGAATTAGGAAGTTTGACTTGCTGGAAACAGTGCGAGACTCGTGTTTAGAAATTAGGAACGTCCATCCCACTTAAAAATGTTGTTAAATTCTTAGATTTTCCCTGTGTTCCCGCTGAGCTCCGACCTCCAGCAAACTCTGCTTGTGTTTCCAGGACTGGTAAGGATTTGTCTTGTTTTTACTCTGTTGATGCAAATTGCCCAGCAAATAGTTTCTTTTTAATCCTTCTTTTAACACATTTAGTGATCTCTCTGTTACTATTATTTTAAACATCTTTGAAGAAGGCTGGAAGAGCTAGAATCACAAGGTTGGTCCTACAAATGGATACAATTTTAGTAAATCCTTTGAATTTCTATTAACCAGTTCAGGTTAGATAGAAATAGAAAAAGTCTTCTGTGTCTTTACTTGAGCTAGTGTGCAGTAGGTGATCCAACTTGGTGTATTATCCTGTTGTTATTTTAATGAATGGTAAAAGCATCAAGTGTTCAAGCATTTGTGAGCTTCTTCTAATCCTGAGAATTTTCAGAATCCCAAAAGTATGGGTGGTTGTGCTTTTAACCTGTGTTCAGGTTTATAATTTGGCAAGTTGCTCATGTCTGTTTTTCCCCCTACCTGCAAATTTGTGTCTTGCTGGCTTCTGTTGTTTCATTTAGGAGGAGAGCATATCTATCAAAAACTCTCACAAACACTTGAAGAAGTGTTCAACCGCCTGACTGCCGAACACCCTGAGTACCAGAGCTGTGGCAGTTCCTTGGCTGCCTTCATCATTGAAAAGGGCAAGTCTGGTTTGATAGTGAGTTTTGGGAAGCAGGAAGCCTGTTCCCACAGAGCACTGAGAGTGTGGGAGCAGCTTGGTGGGCAGCCAGACCAGCTGAACCTACCACCATCTGTGGTTTTAGGTGGGCAGCATGAAGTGGTGGCTCTGGGGACAGGAGAATGCAACTACAGCCGGCGCTTTGAGTCCTGTGGGAGGCTCTTGCATGACAGCCATGCCATTGTCACTGCCAGGCGATCCCTGCTCAGGTGGGAATGTCTCTGCAAATAGTTCCCTTGCAGCCAGTTTGTCTCAGTTCTACTTCTGCACTTGCATTTTATAGTTCTATGATCTAATAAATAATACATAATAATATAAATACATTCCTAGGTGATAGGTTATATAAAATATGCAATGTTATTGTAATTAATTTTTTTTTCAGGTATTTGTATAGGCATCTTTTGCTGTTCTATAACAAAAATCCAGCCAAGGCAGAGAGATCGATATTTTGCACTGCACCAGGCTCAAAGCTGCTTACCCTGAAGCAGAATATAACCCTCTCTCTCTACATGAACCAGCTTCCAAAAGGAACTGCTCAGTTAAAGTCAGAGGTGTAAGTACTGTGGTACTTCCAGAGATAGAGTGGAAGATCAATTTTTATCTTGTTTTGGGAATGTTAAATGTACAGGGTAGTAGTGATAAATATGAGATACAGCTCAGTCTGATGATATGAAAGACTTCTCTGTGGGTTATAGGATGAGCTTTTGTTTATTACAGACAACAACCTGTTAACCCCCTTCCCAAGATACTATTAAAATTCTTATAAACCGTGAATTTAACTGCTGAGCAAGTGGATGTGATCATCCTTTGCACTGCAAGATGGAAGTATAAAAAGCCTTGAATTGAAACAAAAGGCTCTGCTTGGACTTCTTAGCCGTGTGTAACTAAGGGGAAAAACTGTTTTGCTTCAGACAAACCACTGGTTTGTCTCTCCTATGCGTTGCGTCCTCTTGTTTAAATATTTTGGAGAATCACAGTGTTAAGTTACGTTTTCAAGGAGATTTTTAGAACCTTACAGCTGCTTTTTCTCAGGGTAACGTCTGTTGCAGTGTGAGTAGACACACAGTGACAGCTCTGTTTGCAGCTGACCTTTTTCATGTGTGCACGACTGGTGGCCGAGATTAGATTGAGTAGCTGTTTCCTATTTAATCCTGATTTCAGTGTTCTAGGCACTCAAGTAGCTCAATCTGGCATTTCTAAGAATTACAAACATTGAAGATAATACAAGGCCCAGATCTACTGAATATTCTTGTTCTGAGAAGCAGCATTAGATACCACTTACTGTAATTTCTGATCAGAATTCTTTCTCACTGAAATCTCTTCTCTTGTCCTGCCGTAGGCATCTTGGTCCCCAGTCTATATCTGCTTATGAAGCCAGTGAGGAACTGAGTCTGCACGTTGCCCTGGAAGGCAGGATTTACCTGGCTGTTTGCTGTCCCCCCAAGACTGTCAGAGTGAGCAGCATGTCAGCTGGTGACAAACTGGCAAAATGGGAGGTGGTTGGTCTTCAGGGAGCCTTGCTAAGCCACTTCATCGAGCCCATGTACATCAGCAACATTCTCGTGGGTATGTTCAGTGTGAATTGCTGTAGGGGAGCGGGTTGTGTGTTTTCATATTCCAGTTTGATTGCATTTTTATAAAACATCAACTAAACCACGAGCTCTTTAAAGAATTATAGTATTGTTCCTCAAGCTGCAGTGGACCAAAGTATATTTATTTAGTAGGCAGTTGGAAATGCTGTTGGATGTGGAGTAATGTGGGCCAGCTCCTTAGCATATTTTATTATCTGGAATACCAAAGTTCTGTTTTAGTGGTGCCTTCTGCAGGGAACATAAAGAGCTGATGAAAAACAATGGTTCAAAAAAAAGAAGGCAGGCATCCAATGAAAATAATGTCTGTGGAGAAGAAAGTGGCAAATCATGTCTGTTCTGTGAATTGAATATTGCACTGGTCTACTGATCTTTCCAAACATTAATTTTATGTGAAGGAATTACTCTAATACAATTTCTAAGAATGCAGAAACATCTGGATTCTTAACTTTGGGGGTTTTTTAAATTTGATGTATTTCTGTGTGACCGATCTTGTCCTGTTTACTAGGAAATGGAAGTTGTAAGGATACAAAAGGACTGGACATAACCATAAAGCAGCGTCTTGATGATGAACTTATATCAAAGCTTCCTGTGCCTTACCTGGTCAACAGATCTCATATTTACTTGGTGAAATCTGCTCTGCCAATCCAAACAGATCTAAACCAGTGGTCGCTTAGTTTGAATTGGACACTGTCAGATGCATCCCTGGAAGTTGTGGATGGATTAAGTGGGAAAACCACTGAGAGGTCAGCATTTATCTTTGTTTTGCTGGAAATGATGAGTTTGTGCTGGTTCATTGGCGTATTCAGTTTTTTAGCTGTAAGAGATTCTGTCCTGTGTTAGCTGAATGCATCCTCTGATTAGGTGTAGTTTTAGAGACCTTGTGAAGTCTCACAGTGAGATACCAAACAAAAGAGTTCTGAATGAAGATATCTGTAGTCCATTGTCTGTAGTAGCCAAAATGTTTTAGCTTTCACAATGCATAAAGCTAATTAGGTTTCTGATTGAGATGGACTCTAACTGAGGTGAATTCCAGCTTGATTGAGTTCACAGAGTCTAAGGAGGGAGGGCAAAACCCCTGTAAGGATGAAAAACAATCTCGCTGTGGTGTGTCTGTTCTGAGTTCCATCCCTGTTTCCTTGCTCCCACTGCAGCTCCCCGTTCCGCAGCGGCACCTGCCTGGCCAGCCGCCTGTGCAAGGCCGCCATGTTCAGCCGCTTCAGGATGCTCGCCAGGGAAGCTGGACGGGATGATTTGCTCCGGTTTGCAACATACCATGAGGCAAAGGTGAGCTAACTCAGGGAGGGGGAGTGGAAATAAGGAGTATCTTAGTGGCTACTCTCAAACCTGGTTTGATACCCAGGGGTGATTTTCTGTTTTGCTGAAGAGTTCACCTGAACAGCTTGTATAGAGTAAGCATATTTCTTTTTTTCCTCCTGTCAAAACATGGAAGAGAGAATTTTTTAAATTATTCAGAAACTACTTGAAAGTGAAATCGCTTGCTAATTGACTGTTTATGTGATCAGATTTGCATTGAATGATAGTGAATATTTATTTTGTTTATAAAGGTGTTACTAGAATTGAAAACACTGAAAAACTCAGAACAATCAGAGCAATTTTCTCATCCCAATAAATTCCCAAAAGGAATATGTTTTTGAGTCTAAAACTTCCCCTCACTGTCAGCAGCTGAGTAATCTGTAAGATTTATGGGTATCATTTTTACAGTGTTTGTGCTTGTGCTTATTACATGCTGGTGGTAAAGAACATGCATCTCTCTAACCATCGTTCTTGAGATATTTCAAGGTCTGCCTTTTTCTTTTTTTAGGTTAAATCTCAGTTGTACCAAGAAGCTAAAAGCTTGCTGCAGAGCTACTTAGAGCAACACAGTTATGGATCATGGATTGTGAAGTCTCCACATATTGAACAGTTCAGCGACTGATGGAGGTGGATTGGATGTGAAGTCAGTTTGAATTGAATCTGTTTCAGTAAATATAGTTCTGATTAGTAAAATATTCAACTTTAAGTTTGTAGTTACAGGAAGGAAACCATTCCAGAACTGCTTCTTGTCAGTTTGAATGCAGTTAGTAAATCACAGTTTGGTCTTTTCCCAAAATGGATGTTTTCTCATAGGGTGGGGCTGTCCAACAGCTTTGTGAATCTTTGTTCTGCTCTGCCTCCCCAGTGTGACCTCATTTCAGCTCCCTCACCACCATTCCTACAAATCCCTACCCCATGGCATTAATATGGGTTTTTTCCTGATAGTTTCAGGACTTCTGTATATTGATTTCTTCTTTTTCATAACTTTAAAAAAGAAAAAAAATCAGTAAAAGCTGGATTTCTTAAAAAAAAAAAAAAAAGCATACCCACATGAGAGTCCTTCACAAACAAAAATTGACAATCTGTGCTTTATCTGTAGACGTCCACGCTTTGCTAAGAGTTTTGTTTAGAGTGGATTTGTCAAGTGGCTTGTAGTTTATGTTGTTCTAGAAGAGTTAAAAAATAATTTCTGTACTTCCAAATATGAAACCTGGAATGGCCAGCTGTCACTCAACTGTTTTGTGACCATTACTGGGTTTGGTAGTGGATTTAAAGAATTATACAAATGTCAAAGCTTTAAATAAGAAAATAATGCAGTGTAACTACAGAAGTCACCAGAAACAAGGTTTCTTCAGCTTTTGTGGATTGCATCAAACCCCATCAGTGTTAAAGCTTATGGATGAGTTGGACTCGTGCACCCCCAGATGACTTCATCACTGCACTGACAAGTCCTTGTGAAATTGTCTGTATGCACGGTAACCTGGGAAATGGTGCCTGTCACAAGGGAATTTGCTTTCCTTGTCAATCTGGTAAGAACATGGTAGCACTGGGGAGGTGTTGTTTAAGGTGTCATGCTTGGAGTTAGTGTGGTGCTGTGAAACCCTGCTGTGTTCAAGCTAGACAGTACACCTGGATTATTATGCTCCTTGATTTCTGTAAATCATGGAAGGGTGGGAAGTTACGCAGTGTTATGTACATCAGGAATTGCGAGTGTCAGGCTGTAGTCATGTTTCAGCTTATTAGTGTTAGAGGATTCTCAAACAAATTCCTCCTTCTGCTGTTGTTTTTCCTTAATCTGTTTTTTAAACTAGTATGTTGAGTCTTCTGTGGGGATGATTTACAAGTTGTTGAAACTCGCTGACTTTTTACTGCCAGGTCTTTGACCTTTTTTTGGCTAACTTGCTCTCCTGTTTTCTGTTACTTGGGAGGTTGTGTGGTGGTTGTTGGTTTTTTGTGGCATGTGCTACACAAACTGCTTGTTCCGTGTAATGTTTTCCTTCTTGGGAATGGCTGCCATATTCCAGGCTAGAGCACGGTGTTGCCTTTATGCAGGAGTGTTAAAAGTTCAATAAATGTCCTTGACAGTGTCTTAGCTGTACCTGCATTCATACACATGCTGGAAGTGATACACGTGTCAAATCTGACATACCCATAGCATACCACTACTGTGTTTGCATTCTGTACAATTCTGGACTGTTTTTCTTTATGGACTTAGACTTCTGCTGAGGTGTCAGCACCAAGGGGTTTCCTAGTAGTAGTTAACCTAGAAGCCTTAACTATGTACAAGTACTGATGTTCTTTTGTGTACTTCAGCCATTTTATTAATTGAACAGCAAACTGAAATTTCCATGATACTTCGGTGCTGCCTTAGGAAGAGAGAGGTTTGTTAGTGGAAAAGGATTTGTAGTCTTGGACATGATCACTTGTGTCCTTGAGAAATGACTTGGATGACATCAGTGTGGATCCAGTTCTTGTATCTGGATTGTTCTTGGATTATATAACAGCATGTGCAGCACGCACTCAGCTAGTAAACAGAAGCATGGAGATGTTGCATACGGGTTTTTCCTTGGCTACTTCAGTAATTCCAAAACATAGGATCCTACAGCCCTGAGCAAGGCAAGAATGCTGCAGTTCCAATGCTGAGGCTGAAGCTGTATTCCCAGCCGGTATGATTAACAAGCTGTGTGTGCATCACACAGATGGGGCACAGAGCACACAGGCACATGAGTAGCAGCAGCAGCCTGGGGCTGAGCTCAGCCAATCCCCTCCGTGCTTGAGAAGAACTGAGCTCCAGGGGGAAGAATGCATGTACACATGGACATGGGGAAGGGTGGGGTGGTGTGTGGTGGTCTTTCCACTTCCTGCAGCTCTACCTGGCTCCCACATGTGGAGTGACGCACAGTGACCTTTAGGAATGGTACTTTCCCAATTCCGTGCCCACACTGAGACTCTCCGCATGCTGCTCTCTCACTTGACCATTTCCCCCTTCTCACCTCCCTTCTGCAGTGGGATGGAGAGGAGAATTGGAGGCAGAAAGGCAGAGGTCATGGGGTTGAGATAAGAACAAATCCCTGGAAGCAGCAATGGTTCATGTGGGGGAAGAAAATTCCCAGTAATTGGCAATAGTGGACAGCTCCCTCCACTGTTTTCTCAACCAGAAGGAACTCCTCCCTGGAAGAGTGTCCTTTTCCTCCATCCCTGGTAATGATGTGAGATGATATAGAATGATCTCTGTGGTTTGGCCGTGCCCTCTCCTGGATATTGAAAAAACCCTGTCGTGACTGGAACCAGAACATTAATATGCATATGACATTATACAGTTCAGCATTACAGACTTTTCTCACCCAAAAATCACCCTTGAGCTACACATTGTGTTTCCTTATTTCTCTGCATTACCCACCAAGTGGCCCTGGGTTTTTGGGCAAAAAGAATGCCGCAGATGGTTTTACCACAGCTTGAGGCAGGGCTAATAATAATGTCACACATTGTATCATGCCACACCACATCTCAGACTTCATACTTTCAGATGTTGGATGCATGTCACATGAATGTTATGTGCCACATATGTGTACACCCCTGTCGTATCACGTGTGTCGTGTCATAGATCTTAATTTCATACTGGAGCTGTGCAATCAAGCAGGAGAAGGCAGCTCAGGAAATCAATTTTTGTAACTATTTTAAGAGGTTCTGCTGAGGTTTTTTTGTCAACTTAGAGGGGCAAGGTATGTTTAGTAAAGCTTACCTTGTTAAGCATTTTCAGATGCTCTTTACAACATCCTTTTCCTCTGAAGACATCTTTTAAAGCTTGGGCAAGTACAGGAGCTGATCATGCAGACACTTTTAAGTGTGTGAATCTGCTTGTAACTAGATGTAAATTTGACAGACATAAATTGTACAACCGTGTGTAGCACAAGCACCTTCCTCACACCTCAGCTAGCTCTGTGTATCAGCAAGTCTTATGCAAGTATTTCTTGGAAAAAGTGTCTTGTGCTTGCTGGAGGTGCTACACTGGGGAGCAAACCAGCCTGAAAATGTTTTAAAAATCCACAGCAGAGCGTGCCTATTGTGCAAAAGTGATGTGATCCCCAAAACTAGAGCTAGGATAGGCAAAGCCTCCTCTTTCCATGACTGTAAACCTACAGCTGTCTCAGAATAGCCCAACTCCACAGCAGTTTGTGCAGGCCAGATGCCAAAGAAAGTATGTATTTTTTACCCTGCTTGTGTTTGTGAAATAGTGAGCTCCAGCATGTGCCTTTCCTTATGAATCCATGGGTGAGTATCTCTTTACCATCTTTTCCTGCTTTCTGAGCTATTTGACTGTTTCTACCTTACCTAATGCTTACTGTTTAGGGACTTAAAAAATGTTTTTGTTATTCTACGTGGGATGTCCAGCTGCACAGACTGACTCCGGGGTAGGTTTTACCCCATTGCCAAAGTTGAGGGCTCTTGTGCTTAAGGAAGTGATAAAGGAAGCTTCATTTATAAAGATAATTGTGTTTAATGAGAATGGCTCTGTCACCCGTCTGGTTGCTGAGAGCTGGGACTGGAAGAGGTTTGTTTGCAAAGCCGTGTGTTGTGTGTGATGCTGTTTCTGCATGCTGCTTTTAAGAATTTATGGAGTAAGAAGAAATCTGTGTAAGAAGAAGGGTTTTTCTACAAAGATTGACAAGGCAGAAGGTATTCTTATGCAGAAGTTTCTTGCCTGTTTTCTCGTCTTCTATGTCCTACTGTATTCAAGTATTTTTGTTATTCCTGTCATCTGTTTTGAAGAGAGGGTGGAGCTTATCTGTTTGTGGCTGAAGTGAGTGACAGTATTTACTTTTCCTGAGCCCTTGTGGGTGGGGACAGAGCTCTCTTTCACCGTGGGAAGAGAAGATGAGTAGAGAAACAGACGGCAGTGCTGTGAGTATTTTCCCAGTTTTGGCAGAAAGCTGTCATTAACGCCTATCTTCTCTTTGCAGCGTGCAAGGAAACTGCTGTTTTTTCCATTGTTAGTCTGGTTTTAAGTGTAAGGTGAAGTACTCCATACCACACCCACCAGGAAAACGCATCAAAGTCTAAACGATAGCTGATAGCTGTTGTAGTAGGCTCAGTTTCATCAGTTACAGCCTGCCTTGTTAGCATTGATTTGGGGCTTTTGTGTTGTAAAAGATGCTCTTACATTATCTCTTCCTGCATAAAATTACAGCGTCGTAACTTGAGTTCATCTGCGCTTGAAGTAACGACATTTCTGGGGTCCAGTGAAGGATTTCTGACAGTGCAGTGTGTTCACGTGGATTTATACATTGGTTATTAATTTTACGTCAGTTCTTGTTCTGAGACCCCAGTTACTTGCACAGTGGTTATGTCAGATGTGTTACTGTTTTCATAATGTTTCCCTATCTCTGAAGAATTTTGAGTATTGCTTATTTTGCTTACACCAATGAGAAAAGTGTGTCCTGCAGAAAGCTGGTGTAACTAAGTAGTACAGCTCAGAAAAAAGATGGTTTGGGGTTTCCTTTTTGGGGGAGGCAATTTGATACTATTACTCTATACTTTGTGCTGTGTGCCAGCATAAACTGACATTTTATATTGCTTAAAAAAGGTTATCTGCAGGTGTCTTGCCTTGAGTCTGGTACCTGCACACTTGCATGCTGCTAAATGCTTCATTGGGGTTTTTTTCTGTGTTTTTAAAAAAGAGTATTAAGTCACCTGTAAAAAAGACACTGTCATGTAACAAAGATGACTCTAGACATGATTTTTATATGTCCATGACATTTATTAAATATAACCTACAAGTAGCTTTTATTAGGTTTTTCAATAAATAGTTGTCTCAGGTTGTTGACAAAGTGACAATGAATGAATTTTCCAAAGAACGTTGAGCCCCTAGGGCTTACAGAAAGGATCAAGTGTGATCTTACAACAGAGTGTCTTACCACCCACATTAAGTACATTCAGTGGTCCCAAAATGGACAAGCTAGTAGTATGCCATGTGGCAAAGTATATAAATTATTCATAATTAAATACTTCAATAAATAATGTAGCAGTAAAAATAAAAGTAGTTATACAATTTGTCTGCGCAGAGATTGCAGAAAGCTGTTCAGTTCTTGGTGAAATTCAGGAAACTTTTTCTTCTCATTGGATTCACACTTCTTGCATGCCGGGTTTGAGTAATTACTGACCTGCAATACAGCGAATTTTATTGATTGGTGGTAACTCTTGCTAGCTGGTTTTAACAATGATACATCAACTTCTGTAAAGGTTTTGCTTTAACAAAAAATAACCCTTAATATTTGTAGCCTGAAGAGTACTCCTAGAATGCTATCAGGATCCTCTACACCATGGATTTTATTTTAGTAGTAGGTCAGGGTTCATCCCTGGGCCCTCCAGTCATAAACTTATGGCACAGTTTTCAAAGCTATTGCTGTGTAAATAGTTGTTATGCTCTTAAAAACAAGCTTTTGTCAGCATAAGATGTTTTGCATGATTCAGCAAAGAAAACAAATGTCATACTTTGTTAAATGTTGACTTCTATAACCAGTAGGGCGCAAATCTATTTTACTGTATTACATTACCATACAAATAGCTTTTCCATGTAGTTAATCTTAGCATATTTTTGTACAAAATCCTGTATAACACAGATAACACAGGTTTTGATGCATAAACACAGTGAAACACCTCCTTCTTTTTATATCCTTTTTATAAGTAGCACTTGTAAAAGACTGCCTACCTTAACATAGTCAAAATTCTTTTCGATATTTATAATATGTCTCTGGTTCTCCTCTTCCACATCTTTTTTCAAGACTTCCAGTTCTTTCAGGTAACATTTTAGAGTTGTCCAGTTGCACTCCTAGAACAGTCAGCAAAATTGTTATACATATGACTTCTTTTCCTCGTTCCAGTTTTCAACATCTCAATTCCCTGTTATTTTTACTCTCATCTCAGGAACTGAGCTGTTTGTTTTCTGCAGTGTATTACAGTTCATTTGTTGCCCACAAAGTTTGTATTGGGGGATGTTACGTGTGGCCTTAATTCTGCAGCTTTCGAAATGTGACTAATCTTTACAAGGCACTTGAAGTGTTACTATATCTCTTGGGGACACAAAGCTGCAATATTTATTCCTAGACTGAGCTTCACCTTTGGTTGCCGTCTGAAAATCATGTGTTAGCAAACAGGTGGCCTCCCCTAGCGGCATCTTCAGTTGTTGCACTTTGGTTCCTCTATCTAATATCTGCATCAGAGCTGGCTTTTGAACAGGCTAAAAAACTTTGTGCATCACTTTTGCAAGCTATTTCAGGCACTCACTGATGATATGTTACTGATCAGCCCCAAACATTTGCATTTAAGCCGTGGAGCTCTGAAGTAATCAGGTCTTAAAGCTGCCAGCACATGAGAAAAGGGACACAGATAAGGAAGTGGTTGCAGAATCTGACTTTAAATCTGTACTGAAACAAAATTGTTGTTAGGTGAGAAGTCTTCTGAATTAGAAACTTACCAGAGGTTCAAAGCCAGCTAACAGATAATTTGTGCAAAGCTTTTAACTACTCAGTACTGAATAATTCATGCTCTTGTTTATTGGGCTGTTTTGGTGCTGAATGAAAGGTAGTACAAATCAGCAGTCTGTCTGCAGTAGAGTTGTACTTGGAACACTCTGTGCACACTGATGTGCAGTGTTTTAGAGAGGGGTGACCACAGTGATGGTATTCCTGTGGAAATAAGTCTCAGGTTTTAACTCAGTGCCATAAAACATGATTTATAGCTTATGTGTCCAGAAGGGCTTGGTCAAGTTTTGTTCCTAAAGAGAAGTAGAGCATAACTGAGTTTCATCACTGGTGGGATATACAACATCTTAAACAGAACGAACCAGTGGCTCTGCCTCTAGTTTAGATAAAATGTGGGTGATTTCATGTGGATACTGCCTTTATCTATTTCTAAGTCTGGTTTCATTCTCAGAATTGTTCCTGTCTTAGAGTTAACACAACAGTATTGCCTCCTGCAAATCTTATACCATCTTTAAATTGTTCATAAACCACTTTTTTCCTGTGAATTCTATGATGTTGTAAGCAGGATGAATATGAAGTATTCATTTTGTGTTACTTATTGCACAGAGGCAATGAGATAATATTGCTTGTCAGCCTTTTAATGTTTGAGAATATAAAAGCAAAAGCAGAAGTTTCTTTAAGAAATTGCACTCCCTAAATTGAATTAAAACTAAATAGAAAATTCAAACTCACCTGTTTGTCATTCGGTGTGTAAAAGTCAAGAAAATTCTGTAGAGAAGGGGGAAAAATGTTATTTTTTCAGAAAAAAATTACACGGAAAAAAATAAATAAAAATGAATCCTCAGACAGAAGAAAATCACCACTTACATTCTCGATGTTTTTCAGCTGTGCTAAATCATTTATTGAAGCTGTAAGACGTTTCTCTTGTTCAGCAGGTGTTAGTTCAGTTGGAAGAGGCAGTCTATAAGCTGCAGTCATGAGAATTACTGCTGCAATACAGCCAAAGATGAGGACTTTGCACATTGTGTCAGTGTTATCTGGATGCCAATATTAGCGTTGGGATGGATGGTGAGAGCTGATAAGTTGTCATTAAGCTGTTTAGTGTATTTATACTCTTCTTTCTTGGGGGGGAAAAAGATGGGGGCGTCATGAAGAAGAGTTTTTATTACACATTTTTTCATATGTTCTACCTGTATGGCAAGAATCATTACTTTTGTTTTTCCTCCCCTGATGACACTTTGGAATTTTTACCAAGCAAGAGGGATTTTACCTACATTCACTGGTTTAAGAGAAGCCCACACTCACTTTTGGCAGCCTCTCTTCGTGCTTTCTGCATGAAACACTTTTTCCCTCATGCGCTGTCCTACTCCCCCATAGAATAGGCCATAGAATATACTCCTGACCTGCGCTACAAATTGTTCTCCTAAAGATGTATCATTTAATAATTTTATCTGTTTATATCTATCCTGTCACAAATCCTGGGCCATTACTTTAGTGAAGAAGAAAGAAGCCTTCTTATCTTAGTAATTGTTGATTAAACAACAGGAAGAAAGTTGGCTTCCTGTCTGAAGGTGGTTTTTTTACCTGTCATCTTTCACAAAGGCATTGTAAGCTTAGGTGCCTCACGCAGCCTTTATAGCATCATTTTTAAAGCATTTATGAAAAGAATCCAGCAGAATTCCTTGTTTGGGGATGATAAACTATTTCTTCTGTTTATCTTAATGCTGTTCTTTCTTCGTTGTGCTCAACTTTCACTTTTCTGCAGCTTAAAATGAAAATGCACCACTCTAAAATGTTTGCAGATTTTATTGCTGATACTTAACCCACTGCATCTTGTGGTGTGTATCACAGCACTGAAGTTGGGAATAGGCAGTCATTTGACACTGAATTCTGGCACAGGTAGTGCTGCTAAATTGTTTTTATTTTCTGCTTCAGGTGTCTGTTGGCTGATTTCTTCAGGATATGAAGTGTTTAAAATTCATGGTCTCTTCATTTTGAATGTAGTTCTGAGTCAAATACTCCCCCTGCTGCCCAGCAGGCTCTGAGATGATAGGAAACACGTTTCTTCTGCTCAGTGAATTCAGCTGCTGAAGCTGTGTGGAATAAATTCTGGTTTTGCACGCTGCTGTGGTTTGAAGTTTTGTAGCATTTAGGATGTACATAGCAGGACTGGGTGGGTAACTATTTCATCCACTGTTGCATTATGGAAACCCACAGTGCCTGTTCTGATCATGTAATCAGAGTGGATCTGTTGGAAGTTGGTTAGAATACACTTTGTCTTGGATTAAATACAGCCATTACTATAATTCTTTCTATTTGTGTGTGTCTGTCCCTTTAATGATTAACTTGGTGCTAATTAGCAGTGCAATCCCAGCTCTAGAGAACACCTTAATTTCCTGGTTTCGAAACAAACACAAACATTTCGTATGAAATATGAAGGTCATACAGAAGTCCTAATAGTGATTGTAGCTTGCAATATATAGTATTTGTGCAGTCTCAAACTTCTTCTGGCAACTTATATTTGTGTCTTGTATTTATTCTTGGTAGTAAACCAGTTTGTAACGAGCAGAGCTGCTGAGCTCTGGGTTGTCAACTTTTCTCCAGCTTTCTACTGTTTTCTTTTGCAGGTCTTGGAGAACTTAGAAAAAAAGAAAGCCTGAGCATTCTGTCAGAATTTTTCAGCAAGTTTGCAGCCAGGTCTGTACAAAGTTGTGCACAAAACTGTACAAAATTGTGAGTCTAGTTGTAGTCTAGCTGTAATTGGAATCAGCTTTTTTTCTGTTCTTTCTTTTCAAAGACCAAAAGAGGTTTGCGTATCCAGGCAGGAGGGTGGAATCTGAATATGCAGCATTTAATAAATTGTGCACAGGAGTTTGAGTGATTAATTTCTGCTTAATATGGTGCTGCAGGATTTGTGGTCCAACAGGGGAAAACAGCAGATCTTGTTTAGACCATTTTTATAGGATGCACCAGGTGAGGAGGAGATGGCTTGCAATGTATTGATGAACTGAGGAACAGCAAACCCTCAGTCAATGCTAACACACACTGTGCTGTGCTGGTCAGATTTCAGTCATCATGCTCAGTCTATGCTCATATTTATTACTGGGCAAGGAACTACCTGGGGTTTTATTCAGTCGTTCAATTCTCCCAACTTCACCACAGAGCTGATTGCATTTTAACAGGAAATGAAGTTAGTCTTTTAAATTGCCTTGGAATCACAGAGGATAAAGTAGTGCTACAAATGCTGAACTGGCAAATCCTCCCTTTAAATAGTGTTGGGGCCAGGTACCAGTGACCGTGTCTTACTATGGGGATTTTTATTTGGTTTTACTGCACTATTATAAAAAGTTAGTTGGTTAATATCTAATTTTATCTCTAAATTTAATATTGTTACACTAAAACAATGACGTAAGAAGATGCACCCTACCTGAGAAGCTTTATGAAATACTTCAAAAGCCTTGCCTATATTTTTCAATGAAGATTAATTAGCAATAAAGCACATATTTTAAAGGGAAACAGTGTTTGTGTATCAGGAATTTGGAAAGGGAGAAGGTTGTGTCCAGCTGTTGTTTTAGTGTATTGTTTATACTTTTGGTGGTACTTGTGCCTAATTTAAAGAATAAGGGCTCATTTTCTCCTTTAGGAAGTGACTAAAAGTAAATGACACTCACTGACTAAACCCCTAATCTGTACAACTTCAAAGTCTGGAAAAGTTTTTACATAGGATCTGACTCCTTTCAGTTTAGGCTTATTTTTTTGTGTCTTTCTAATCTGAAAACTTGCATCTTTCTTTTTTAATTTTTTTTTTTTTCCTTTTTTCATTTTCTGCCCTTGCGAACCTGATGACTGGTGACTTTTGGGGACAGGTTGTGGTTTCATTGAGGCATTTGGCATCTTGTTGATCAAGGTGCTTGCCTCCTTTCTTCATCCCAGAACAAAGCAGTGTTCAGCTAAAGTGAATGTTTTGTTTGGTTCTTTAGTTCATGTGCAGGTTTTTTTCAGACTCCTACTACAGTAGCATGCTGTACAAAATTACTGTCAGTAGAGTCACAGGAACCACAGCAGAATTCAAATGTCTGATGAAAGTGATAACAAATTTTTGATTATGATCTTTTGATTTAACTCTTTCTAACTGTGTGTAGAGAATTTTGGGGTAACAGAGGTTGATTTCTGCTTGCAGATCTCATCACTCTAAGCAATAACCTGTAGAAAGTAAGCCTTTAGTATTCTTATTCTGCTCAGCAGGGAGACTCATGGAAACATGTTGAAGATTTGAATAAAGGATTGAGTGACAGTTGTTCTTCCTATGATTTTAAGCCATCAAAAGGAGACATTTACCACTTTTTTTCTTCAGTCTTTTCTCAGTGTTTATCATCTTTTTGATAGATGCTACAAGTAGAATAGTTTCCAGGTAAATGAAGTGGATTCCATAATGTATTAGAATTTCACTGTAGGAATGGATAATGGATTTAGCTAGTTGAATATCGTCCCTGATTAGGGCAAGTACCTATTGTTTCAGGAGAAAATACCAAAAAACCCAAAGTGAGTAATTCTTAGTGAATTTTTCCTGCAAGGATGTCAGTGGGGATTTTTTTTTAAGAAAGACTTTTGGTTTGGAGTCTTAACTAAAAGGACCTGGAAATAATTGACAATTGGGAATCTCTTCATGAACCCAATGTTTAATGTAATTTTCCATTGAAAGGACCAACACTAAGAGGCAACACTTTAAAAATAAAAAATGCTCTAGTTATAGATGAGCCCATCCTTGGGAAAAGTAACTTTAATCTTTCCTTAGAAGCTGTGTGATACATGAGTTTCATCTTTCTAAAAATCTTGTTTGTAATTGTTGAATAGCTGTGGATTTAGTTAAGGTATGGGGAGCCCTGCTGTTTCCTGCCACTATAGGCTACTTTTCAGAAAGTAAGTTTACAAAGGCTATGAACTTCAGAATTGATGGTTTTGTTTTCTGGTAAAATTTGGGATGATGGCAAGTCTGAATGAGAAAATTGATTCCTGTGAGAGGTATGGCTGAATGCAAAGTTGGGAAGGTTGATCAACAAAGGGTAAGGATTAGGGCTGGGTGTAATGCTTGTTATGATGGTGTGCTGTGTTTACAGAGGAAATAGTTTAATTGTTGCAAGATTTCTGGGTGAATTTGAATGGCTTCTTTTTGTCTAGGAATAATCTATTTTCAGGAGGTCCAGCATATGCTTACAAGGATGATTGGTCCTATTTACTCATGTTTTTCCTCTTACATCTGAATGGACTTTATAAGAGTGACTTCACAGTGAAGTGTTGCCAAAAATTTAGTTACCAACTTCCTCTTAGTACAATATGCCCCGAACCTGCTGAAAGTATTCTTGGTATACCCACAAAATAATACAAGTGTTAACCTCTGCTAGTTTTGGTTCACACTTCTTTTTAGGTGCAGAGCTGTAGAGACCAATACAAATGTGCTGGTGATGGGGCACAGATCTGTGAGGGAAAGCCAAGTGGAGGTGTCCTGAAGAGATGGAATTGACTCAGAGCATCCTGGTCAGCCTAATAGAAAAAGATGTACTTTGTTGTGGCTAGAAAAAACCTGAGGTCTGTCAAATACTCTAGGGAGCTCAAATTAGAGCAATGCGTGTTTTCATTTTGGAATGAGAAGTGGAGAGAAAGCTCAGAGGCAAAAGGTGTCTGATTTTCAGTATTATTGTTTTGCAGAGGAAAAGAGGCTGGTACATATGCTGACAAGCCAGGTTGCCAAACTGTTCTCAGGGTATCATCAATAAGAAATGTATGATAAAATGTAAGTTGAAATTGCCCTCCTAGGTCAAAAGGCCAGTGTCAGGTTATAGCCATACAGGATGTTCACAGACCGCAAAGAAAGAGCTGTGTTTTGCCTTGCTGGATGCTGTGATAGTGCACGTGCTACACAGATGGCCTAGATTTGTCACTAGATAGGGACAAAAGGTGTTGAGGTACCCCCTCAGTGCTGATTGACTCGGAATTGCACACAGGCATTGTTACATCAGTGTTCCCATTTTCTCAAAGTTCCCTTTCTTGATTCCATTTTCCTTTTGCTCACTTTTCCCACTTGCATCAGACTGGATGTGGAATTTACTGGGGAGCAGCAGGGGCTTCCCCACACATAATTACTTTGCCCTCTGTTGTACCCAAGATATGATATTCCTGTACTTCCTTGAACCACTCTTAGGACCCACAGCACAAATGTTTGGCACGTTCCACACATCAACCTATTGTGGCTCTGCATGCTCCGATCGTGATTCCTGCTAAGTGTATTTGATGGTTTTAACCTCTTGGTCCTGGAAGTGGAAGAGCTTGTGAGTCTTCCTGTCCACCTGTGCTGTGACACTCAAAATCAGGTGGAACTTTATCCACAAGAATTGCCTCTTTTCTAGCCTTTCTTTACTGTACTACTTTTTTTGCTGAACAAAACAACAGAAATTTGATTGGTTTTGTTGCCCTTGCTTGAACCCTTTGAAGTTCTGCTGTTCTTTGGAAATGTATCTCTTTTCCTTCTTCACCAAAAGCAATTAGAAGTTGCCAGTTGCTTTATTTTTGAGTGAGAGTTTTAAGGAATATCCCACAGAAATAATGAATACAAATGCAAATTTAATAGTAATTACAAGGGGAAATTTCCATTTCACACGGCACGATGTGAATTTGAACGTAAAGCTGGAGAAAAAATATCTTTTGCTAGGAAAATCCTCTGTGTCAGTGGGATTCAGAGCTAAGGGAGATTCCTGGTTCTTTCCCTTTTACTCGTGTTGAAAATAATTTTATTACTATAGGTGGAGGAGAGCCATCTTTGGTCCTAATGCAAATGCTGTAGTAGAAAACCTGAATTTCTTGTGTCTACAATGCTTTGTTGCTATTAAAATTATTTTCCCTTATCTAGATGGCAGTTTTTATGAGTTTACATCTCTTCCTATTAGGCACAGCAGTTCAGTATCTCTAGTTCATCCAAAACCACTCAACACAAGTGTTTCATGTATAGAAAATTATGTTCAGTTGATTTGGCACAAAAACAGCAGTACAGCAATCCGAGCTAAAGTTATACCCTGCCCAAAGTCTCAACAGTATGTGTGAGACATCATGAAATTTATACAGTACAGTAACAGCATATTTCATAATCCAAGTCCTGTGGTGATTTTAGAAGTTCCTGCCCCTGGAGCTGCATGTCTGCCCCAGCCACGTCATGACCCCATAGCCGAGCGAGCCCCGTGTGTGCGTCACCGTCACCCTCCCTCCTGCAGCTTGGTTTTCTCAGAAAGGAAATGCATTTGCGTGGGCTGCAGAGGAGAGTGGGTGTTCTACCTCGCCTCTGATCTGGACGATTGGGGTAGCACCTGTGTCAGCTCATGCCCAGCTCTCGGCCTCAATGGAGAAATCAGACATTACAGTCTGGTTTTTCCCTTTAGTCCCTAAAGAGTGTCATAAAAGGCCCTGGAAAATCCATGGATCTTGGTAGAGGCAAGTTTTTCCAAGGTTGTGTTGGAATGGGGAGGGTAAGTTTCTGCGGTACTCAGCCAGTTAGAGCACTGAATTCCAAACCAGTGGAGACTTCTTGGGTGGAAGAAGTGCAAAAGATGTGAAGCACTTCATACCTAGAACATATTTTCTGTCTAAATGCATGCACTGTTATTGTAATTCATGTTATAATTAACGCCCAGCCATGACCAGTGAAATCCAAATGTTTTCTGTTCACTGTGTAAATACAAAAGGAGAGAAGCTGCTGTTGTGTTACATAGAACATGCTCCTAAGTAATGATAAGTAATAATAATTCCTAGAAAACTTAATGTTGAGCAGGATTAAGGTGTGAAGTCTTGCACATCAAGGTTTCCTGAAGTTTGGGGAACATGCTTTCACATTTCTGCAGCTCTGGAAGCAGTTTACAGCAAGGCAAAACTCAACAGCACAGTAGCAGAAAGAATATGACTGATTTTCACACTTGCTATTCTGAAGCAATGGAATGTACTCTTAAGGAGAGTGGGTTAAAGTATCCTAACACCATAAAACCATTTGGTCTGTAACCTCATCACATTTCTTACCATTTACTTTTGCTCACTAGTATTAAAAAGTGCAGGAAATTGAAACTTTGATCATGTAGTTAGAGGTTTCATAAGTGACCACAGTCATCTGATTAGAGTTTGTACTCCTCCTTTGGTTTCTGAAATCTTAATAGAATAGGAGAAGTCTATTAAACCACAGAGTACAAGTTTAAATTACACAATTACAATGTGTTTTAGATGATTTGCTGCCTCAATAGCCAGATATAAAGGTCAATAGAATGTACTGTAGAAAACGAGGTTGAAATTCTTGTGCTGAGCTCTCACTTGGTCTTTGGACTTCCTTTATGACAAATTTGGCAATGGAAGCAAAAGTGATGGAGAAATTTGCTGGCGTGTTGGTCTTCCCACCGTTATTCAAATTACTGTACCTTTCATTTTCCATATCTTGCTGAAGGAAAGATTGACAGTGATTTATTGGTGGCAAGTGCATCATAGCAACTTCAGTCATATATTCCATAACCAAATGCACAAGAGTAAGCATTTGGTCCCCTCGCGCTGTCTAGATCCCAGTTTAAAAACTTAAGTAATATGAAGGGTTTGATATCAATGAACAGGAGCTAAGAAGTCCCTGAATGCATCATTTTTGTGCCTATTCCATTTCAAAGCTTTTTGGAAAAGCATCTTTTGGATTTGGCATATCAGAAGTACAGTGCATGAGAAAGGCTGGCTTCCATGAGGCAGAGTGGGGGCCAGCGAATGTGTGATCAGTGAGAAGTTCCCTTTTTAACCACAGAAAACGCCAGTTGTGGAACCAAGTATGAAAATGACTGTGGTTTATTCTACTGTAATTGTTTAATTATGCTGCTGGCCATGGAGTGGCATTTGCATCCAAATGCTAAGGTGTTGCTTTCTGGAAGGGGAGAGACAAAGGCGGGAGAGGTTCAGAAAAACCCATGTGAAAGCAGATAACGTGTGTGCACCTTCCACCTGTGGACAACGGAAAAGCAAAGGGATTTTAGGCTGCTGCAGAATGTAGCCCATGACTATCACAGAATATTCTCAGTTGCAAGGGACCCATCAGGATGGATTCCAACTCCTGGCAATGCACAGGACACCCCAGCAGTCACCCCCATGTGCCTGACAGCGCTGGCCAGATGTTTCTTGAACTCTGTCAGGCTTGGTGCTGTGACCGCTGCGGTGGGAAGCGTGTTCCAATGCCCAACCACCCTCTGGGTGAAAAACCTTTTCCTGAGACCCAGCCTAAAACTTCACTGCTTCACTTCATGCCATTTCCCCAAGTCTTGTCCCTTGTCAAGAGAGTGAAGAGATCAGTGCCTGCCCCTCCACTGCCCCTTGTGAGGATGCTGAAGACCCCAGTGAGGTCTCTCTCCTACCTCCTCCAGTAAATAGGATGTAAATATCTTGGACACTTGATTTCCTGTAGGGAGAGTTACACCTTAGATGCTCAGTCCATGAAACTGCTACTATGCATTATCACAATAATACTAAAAGGACTTTTCACTATATTTGTTTCAGATTTAGGCTGCAGGAAGAGAAGTGAACGTGCAATTTTGTCATTATTTTGATTCTAGAAAACTGCTATTATATTTATGCTAAATTTATATAATTACTTCTTATTGCAAAACATTCTTTTTTTGGCCTTGAATTTCCTTCTGGAAAAGGAATTGCAAGCCATTTGTTTCTAAATTGAGGTATAAAGATTTGAGCCAACATTGAAATAAAGTACCAGGCTTTTCTCACTGGTTCCTAATCCCTACTTTCCAGAAGCCTTTTCTGGTAATTAGCTTTCCATGCAAAATAAGAGCCTTTGATCAGTTTTTGAGTACCCTAGACAAAGCTCTGGATATTTCCAGAAGGAAATTAAACATTATTTCTAGGAAACATCCTGTACTCAAAAGCTTTTGTGATTATGTTTTGGTGTAATATAATTTTTATTTATTTTTTTCACATTTTGACATGAAGTTACCATCAGATTTTGAATCTTGCTTTTCTAAAGAGATTAAATGCTGATGCTTCTTCCTGATCCTGTCAAGATAGAGTAATTGGTTATGCAATATAAAAATTAGCCATTATTAGCATGAGCATCTGAAAATGGAAGCTTAGTGATAGAATTACATGTACTTTTGGTCATTTTTTTCCCTTTCTGGTGAGATGATTTTGGTTTTGGAATTCTGAGTCGGTAAAACACTACGGCTGAAAATTACATCCCCTGATGGCAGAGGCAAATCTTTATACACTTTGAAAAGGGGAAATGGTATCAGCTGATAATACTGGACATTAAAATCTCTTAGAAATACTAAGAATTTGAGAAAATGAAAACATTTACTGCTGAATTAACTGACCAACTGTTTCCTAAAACAAAGTAGAGGCAAGAAGCACATATGTAATGGATAGAAAGGAGTTCTTGGGAAGATGTCACTTTTTAGGATGCTAACATCTAAGGATAACAAGAGGATTTTCTGACTTTTTAAATCCAAGAATCCACTTCCTGCTTTTTTAGGAGGTGTGCAAATGAGCCACTGAGTTTTGAGTCCTACTACACCTCGTCCATTTTTGTAGGTGTAATAGCAAAATTTATACTGTGCTTTCTGCCAAAATCATCAGAAGTGACTGAGAAGTGATCAGAAGTCAGGTTCGAACAACTGTGGTTTGGATTTATGTGGAAAAGGACTCAACTGCTACAGACTTTTCTGAAGCATGTTGATACATCAATACAAAAGTTACAAAAGGTTGTGATAGATTGTTTGTGTGTTTGCATTTACTCCTAAACCAAAAATGTCTCTCCTTAGAAAACACTCATCTAGGCTTAAAAGTTCAGGAAAAGTTTCTTGCTTTTCCCCTCTTTAAACCTAGACTTGGGCTGTGTTGCCAGATTCATGGAAGAGCCCAGTTATGTTAAGAAATTCTAGTTGATAAGGCACAGGGTAGTGGAAATGCAGAAATGGCACACGGTAGAAATTTGGATCAGATTTCAGGTGGAGTTTCTCAGCGTGAATCTTTCTGCACTTAAAATTGATTGCGTTTGTCTGTGAAGTAAAAAATCATGGCTCATCTCATGCTATTCCGTGGCTGTAATTTCAGGAGGCTCATTTAGGAAGTGGATATGCATATGGGTGGTGTGTAATGTAGGTATCTCTAGTACAGGGAAAGATTTTTGGGGGTTTTGTTTGCTTTTTTGCACATTTATTATCCTTTGAGCAACCTGGTCTTATGGAAGTTGTCCCTGCCCATGGCAAGGGGGTTGAAACTAGATGATCTTTAAGGTGCCTTCCAACCCAAAAACATCAATGATTCTATGTTCCTTGACCTAAACACCAAGAAAACTATCTGTCTAAAAGGTTGCTTCATTCCAAATACTTATTGGTGGAAATGTTAGGTTATCTTCCCATGGCAAAATTGATCTCCCAGTATCTCACAATCTTAATGTGCACAGCCTGTGAGATGGATTTCTCTTACAGCACAAGAAACAATTCTGACCCCATTTCCTATCTTTTTAACAAAGAAAAAGTTAGGATACAGAATACCTTTCGTGGTTTGGGTTATAATTTCATTGTTTACAGATGTGATTCATAGGTAGAACCTGGGGGTTTCCCCCTATGCTATGTAGTAGATCCTTGCTTGTGGTAATTCAGGGTTTTCTCTCTCCTGGCTTTTTAGCTGGCTTATATAGTCTTAATTCTTCCTGTTCTCCTAGATGACTGTATATTAATTTCTTCCTTTCTGCCAAATCCTGATGGGTTTTTGTAGGATTACCTAGTGTGGTAAAGTGTGACCTTCAGCAGGGCTGTGGTTCAGAGGCTCCCATGTTGTCATTCTAGCTATGACACTGCCTCCCCCGGTCCTTGGGGAAGTTGCTGACTCTGCTTTAATCTTCATGAGTAAATGAGAGTGAAATTTCACTGCTGCATTTTGCAGGAACTTGGTGCCTCCTTCTGAATAATCCAGTGTTAATCCTGATCTCACAGAAACCAAGAAATGATTTGCATTGGTGACTTTCTTCATTTTGATGTACAGCTTTGGAGCACTTGTACTTTTTGTCTCCTGATTTTGGCTCATTTTTCTCCCCTCAGTGGAATTGGTGATAAAATAATTCACTTTGGCTTAATAATAGTAGTAAAGATGACACATAGTTCTGAAAAAACACATTCATCTCCAGAGCATATCCATTCCCAAAGTAATTTCATTATTAAATTAAGTCCTGTATTGCCACGTAGCTAACTGATTTGTCCCTAATGCTGCTTTCTATATCCATATAAAATTTTACAAGTGGTCCTTTGTCTGGTATCTATGGAAATGTATACATTTAGATTCTACATTCATAGAAACTGGGGGAATGTTTTATGAGACATTGTGTATTTTATCATGTATCTCATAAAACAGAATTATTACTGCCTCCAGAACTTTTAGCTATCTGTGGCTAAACAAAAATGTCAAAAGATTTCACTGAAATGCCTAAGGAAAAAACAGAGAGTGAAACCAAGATCTGTGGGAGAGAAATTTCTGATGTTAAACAGGAAGAACAAATATTTAGCAGAAGCATGTACAGATGTACATGTGTTCATTTTCTTACTCATTTTCCCCCTAGGATTATCATTTTATCTATGGGAAACTTAAAATTACTTAAGCCACCTCATTTAATAGTTAAACTGGAAATTACATCAGTGAAAAGCAATAATAATCATCATCATCATCATCATCTTTGTGTGTTTGCCAAACAGCTGATAGGAGGAATATCAACCAGTCTTGTAGCCATATAGCTTAGCCAATGTTAAAAAAAAAGTTGTGTTTATTCTTTGACAACTTCAGCCCTAATGTTATATGAAGTTCATGCTCTATATGGAGTTTCTTATTCTTGATGTTCTGTAATAATACCCAACTCTTAAATATCAGTGTTAATTGGACAATTAGTAATAGTTTTCCTGTTTTCCACATGTAGAATTTGGACACAAAGGTCCAAAAACCCCTTTTAAATCTATGTGTGCCTGGACATTCTCTGTAAATCAGTTTAAGCAGAGAGGGCAAAAAACCAAACCAACAAACTGCAAGTTCAGGATCATTGTATTTGGGAAAACTCCAGATGTGCTATGCAGTGCCCTGAAAATGAAAAGCATTTCCTTTGCTGCTGTAGATAAAAGGATTGTGTGGGGCCTCTTGCACTGCAGTACTCATGAGAATCCTGAATTCTAAGTAGAAATGAAAGGACTTTTACTTGTGTTCTGAAACTAAGTTATGTTTTTTTCCATCCAGAAAATGATTGAAAGGTTGTAAGGACAAAACAACAAAAAAAATCAGAGCAAGAATATGAGTAGGCCTTGACTTAATGTTTTATTGTATTTAAAAAGTACAGGTGCATTAGTCATATTCTCTGAAGGATTTCTTGTAAAAGAACTTTGCTGTTTGTAGGCTTTTCCTGTGATTACTTTTTCAAAAAATGAAAGTATTTTTTAAATTAGATGAATTGGTACTTTGGAGATTGATAATGATGAAAACTGAAATCTGCTCCTGACTTTCAGGGACACTGAGAGCTGTGCAGAGGAAGCTGTTTCTGCCGGGGCTGGGCCAGTGTGTGGTTCTCAGGAAACCCCAGGTGACACAGGACCTGTCGTGAGGCCCCATCTGCTGGTGCCTCCTCCGCTGGCTGCTGCCGGTGGCCGTGTGTCAGCTACGAGGTGCAGTCTGTGCTCTCCTTGGGGTCACAACCCTCTCCTTTCAGTGAAGGGAACCTATTTTCACCTTTAAATCTTGCAGGATAAGGTAAGAATTAAAACCCATGCAGTGCAAAATAAGGGAGAAGTATAGGGGAACAGGAAAGCTGGTGCCATGTTTGTTAATGTTGCAAAGCAGCTCAACTACATCAAATCTGTATAAATAATAATAATAAGAAGGTGGGCCACACCTGGTATGATTTTGGGTATCAAAAGTTTGAGATCTAATCACTGTCAGACTCCTGTTAATGTCATGTGCTAGAACCCATCAACAATGGCCAGTTTTTAGTTGGTCATCTTTAACAGCTGTCAGCTGTCAGAATAGTTTTTTACGTATAAGCAACATTCAAATAGAGCAATAGAAAGAAGTGGAATTTTTATCATAGTTTATGATGACAGTTATAAAATAGTGTTTTACAAATGTATGGGGCTATGTATCTGTATTAAACTTAGTTTAAAATATGTTTGTCATATCTTTTAAGACATGGATCATGGTTGTTTAACTGAAAAACTGAGTGAGCATGAATTATCCAAAGCCATGTGACTGCTGATATCTGACTGTTGGTACAGAGCAGTTTCACTGGAGTGAAGTAGTAGTGTTGGTGCTTTGTCTTGATGGAAAATAAGGAGATGTAGGGCCTGGGAAAGCACCCTGGGTGCTCTTGATTCTGAAATGGGCTGTTGATGGATCAGTACTCATACAGAAACTTTCACAGAAGGAGAAGTTTTAATTGAGATTACTATCCATCTTTGTTCTCCCAGTGACTTTTCAACCTACAGTTTCTTTCATTCCACAGAGGGATTTACTGTTTGCTGTGTACTTCTGCTGCTCTTCATCTGACCTTTACTGCTCTGCTGCCCACTGAGTTGTTCTTAAAGCCTAAAAAAAGCTTATGTGTCAGACTGGGAAATTTGCTGGAGAATTGCCTCAAACACTGAGACAAATCATAAGAGAACCACATAGAACTAACTAGAAAATATTTCCCCATCTCACAGAAGTCACCTTTTCAATTTTGATCTTTATCCCCCACTGTGTCACTCTGAAATGTTGTTGAAAACTTTCAGCTGTTTTAATAAAAAAGCAGTCAAAAAAATGTGAGACTGATCAATAACCCGTGGAGTAGGTACCTCCTCTGGCACCTTGGTGGAGTTTGGAGAAGCCAAACCAAGCAGAGCAGGGGTTGGAGCCCAACTCCAGTGGTCGCTTTCCATCCCAAAAACCTGCCCTCTGCTCTGCTTATTTATATTCTTTTGTTTTTAACAGAAATTCCATCCTGGACCTGAGAAATGGTTTTTGCTTTGAATTCTGTCAGACTGTTGCAATGGAAGTCAAAAAGTTTCAGTTTCAACAAATTGTTATCCTCCAGTGGAAAAACTTGCACTGAAAAATTCCCAACCCAGTCTGCTTCTGAATTTGCCTGGTACAACATCTTTTTAAAGGAAGTCTTCTGATGCAGAACAGTTATGCTTCAGGAGGATGTGTTCTAAAATGCAGAGAGACTGCGTCAGAGAACTGACCCAGAGCAAATATAATTTGCCTCCTCACCCTCTTACCCCCAAAAATGCAACTGCTGGGGACCGGTAGGGGGAAGAAGTGGGAATGGTTTAAGCAAGCCCTGTCCAGTGCAACAGCAGGTGGAAAAGGAGCTTGAGGCAGTAGCTTCCCAGTGTTGTGTTCTACAGTGCCATAAAAAATTCTTAATGCTAGGTCAGGTTTTTGGGGATTTGTACTGCACCTTTCCCATCACTTCTGGCTGCACCAGCTGGTGTGTTTGTTCAGCTCTTTGTAGGGTGTAAAATAGGAAATGGAAAGAATAGATAAAAGTTAAATGGAACCCCCCCACCCCCTGCTCCCCAAGCTATTTTTAACCAGAATTATTTCAGGTTTGAAGATCTGTTGCAGTTAAACCTGCCCAGCTAAGACTGTGAACACAGAGAAAGGCTGGGATTGAGTGAGTCAAAAGAGTGGAGGAGGGTGGGGAAAGGAAGAAGAATTTCTGAAGATATTCTCACCAAACAAAGCCTATGATTGTCTCAAAATATTCCTGTAAAGGTAGGGATGGAAAAAAGTAGGGAGGTAATCAAGTATAGCAGCTGTCTAACAACATATGGGACACCTGAAGGGAGAGGCAGTAAATCCATAAGGAATGCTTAGAACTGTTCATCTGTAGGTACTGGGTTAGCAATTTATAAATGGGCTGAGTGCTCCATAGCCAGGAGAGCAGCAGTGCTCCATGTTGAAGGGAAATTTAAATCTCCCAGGAATAGCACAGATCATGTAAATATTTTTGCTTGTTCTTTGTTTTCAGGTGGGGCTTCTCCTAATGGTACCTGTGAGATAAGGTGGGGCAAGATTTACCAGTGCTTTGCCCTGTCTGTTGTCAGTGTCAGGCACTGCTGAAGTGGCTTCCCTAAAGGAGAAATGGAGGGTGAAAGGGAGTGACTGAGGATTTAGTTGCTTGGGAAGGAACAGAATCTAGGAAGAAGCAGAAATTATTAAGTAGGTGGCATTTGAACTGTGCCTGTAAAAGAGAACACAGAAATGGGAGTGTTTTTAGTTAAGTTCCCTTTTTGAACAGTATTTTCCTACATTTGAGGGTTTGTAGATTAATTTCTTATGAGCTGGGCGGGGCCAGGAGGAGGAGGAGGGAGGGAAGACCTCCTTTCCTTTCTCAGCTACCTGCTGCCCTCTTGTGCAATGATACACTGGTGCATCTCCCGGCCATCCCTAAAGGCTGTGATAAATTTGGATTTGCTTCTCAATTTCATAAATTCCTGGATTTGGGGTGCCAGCATCACACACTTTTCAGTATTTGACCCCAAGCAGATCCTGTCTTCATATCAGCTGGCTCTGGCCTTGACCCCTTTTTCCCTCACTGTCTCTACATTTTTACAAAGGATTTAAGGGAGGATGGAGAGAGCTGTTCTATCATAGTGTTTGTCTGATCTGTTGTGATAAGCCTGGTATGAAACATACTGTATTTTCTGCTACAGCTGGTTTGTGACGGCTTCTCTCACTTCTTTGGCTTAGAATGGAAAATCTTTGTGACTTCCTTGTTGTCAGGATGTTCTCCCGTAGATGGTGAGAAATTAAACTTTATATGGGTCACTAGCATTATGTTCAACTCCTTTTCCATTGTAATGGAATTGTGCATCTGCTGATCATGCACCATCTGAGTGTCTGAAAACTCCCTGATAACAGAAAGGAAGCTGGAGCAAGTGTAATAGAAGGTAGAAAATCAACTGGAGTTGGGAGAACAAGTATGGGAAATTAGAATGGGAGGAAGATGGAGAATCAGGGGTGGGCATGGAGAGGAGACTGGACACAGTTAAGAAGTTTAAAAAGTGAAAAGAGATGAAAGTAAGAAGGTCCTTTACAAAGAGTCTAAAAAGAGCAGGGGAATTCCTGATAGGTTGTTGGACAGTTAATGAAGGGACACATGGGCACAGTATCCATTTGTACAGCCTCTTGCAAAGGGAAAGGAGCTGCTGAAGAGCCTAACTCATGTGGTAAGGGATAGTTTTAAACATGCTCTTCATGATGTCACAACAGCAACACAACTGGACCTTCAGCTGTGTAAACAGGAAAAGGGAAAACTAAAGGGGAAGTGGAGAACTTAGTTGTTATGTCTGTGTGGTATTTCAAAGCTCACTGTCATGTCAGTGATGCTCAGCTTGCTTGTTTAGTGTCTGGAACTGCTTTGAATCCAAACTGCCATCAAAAGGTGGCAGTACAGCAGTGGAGATCAGCAGCTTGGGCCAAAGGTGTTTGAGTAGGAACTGTTCACTTTCACCTTGGCTCCTGTTACAGCATGGATCATCAGCACAAGTGCAAAGCAGAGAACACTGTAGGGAAGTTTTATGTTTAGCTGTGAGAGCTGTTCCCTGTGGGTTTTCCCACTGGATGGAGGGATCCCTCCTGTCTTTGCTGAAAACACGCACAAGAAAACAGCGGGAGTCACGAATGCTGGGATTCATCCAGAATTAACTGTTAGGCAAGTCTGAGTCATCTGCTCTCTCAGTGAGAAGCAGAAATACCCGGGAACGATTCACCCCACTCCAGACCAGGTATGTGATACAGGTGACCGCAAAACCCACAGGGCATATTTCTCACACAGATAACTACAAAAATAAGTTTTTAAAGAAAAGAACAAGAGAAAATTGTGTTGGCTAAAATTGTTTAATATCACAGGCATATAAATTAATCAGACCACATAGTCCTTAGTACAAATATTTTCTTTACAGAAATGCAATAAATAATTAAATTAGGTTAGTCAATTGGTATAAAAATAAAGAATCTTCTCAGGAAAAGTAAATATTATACAAAATTGTATATACCATGCTAAAACACATCTCAAAGTGCCTACAAAGGGCACTTATGATCAAAATCATAAATACATTGTAAAGCCTCCCTGGGAGGTACTGAGCTTTTATGGCTTACACGATGTACTCTGTTAGTGAAAGACACATTGTTTCTGCAGAGTGCACTTAGTATAAAGACAGTTCATCTCATGAAAGGAAATAAATCAAGAGGGTGTACACATTTGCATTTGTGGTATCTGGTCCTTCTGAAGGTCACAAGTTCCTTCTTGGTGCATCTTCATTTTTCCTTCTGAGAATGCTGGTGCAGAAAAGGATGATGTCTTCTTGAATGCTGGTTTGTCCTGCCCAGATTTCCTGTTCTTCATTCATCCTGTTCTTCAAATAGCACACCCTGAATAATACACTCACTCTGTGATAACTCTGACAAGTCAAAGAGTGAGCATGAGGCCACACATCTTGTAAATCAAAGCATATTTGAAGTGCACGGAGTTGCCCACATTGATTCTGCTGCCCAGAGGTGTGGTGTTGGGCAAAACCAGCTGAGCTAATTTTGTGATTATTATTCTCCACACATAGCTGGACTGGATTGTCAAATTATTTCAGTTTTCAGCAAGATCTCAGAGCAATTAACCCTCTAAAGTTACTGTTGTTACAGTTTCTCCCTAGGTTTTTGAATACTACAAATGAGCGTTTTAAATTAAGTTGTTCTGCAGGTACAAGAAATAGCTTCAATTAATAAACAAGCATATTATGTTTAAAAAAAAAATAAACCTTAGCACTATGTTTGGTGTGATAAGATCCATAGTTAAAAACAGTGAAGCAAGTCGCTAAACAGAAGTGGGTGCATTACTTACTGCATTACATGCTGCCTCTTGGACAAAACCCAGACATGCTGCAGTGTGGGCAGGAGTACCTAGTTAGCTTATGACATTCCTGTAGGGAATTGTTTTCCCTTCATAAATTATCCATCCCAGGTACAAAAGTTCCTTCTCAATGCTTTATAATGATTGCTAATAAATATGTAATACACAATGTTGTCTTTGTCAGGGCATGCTAATCCTATTTCATCTGTGTAACAAGGATTTTAACAGGCTTTTTTAGAACAGGGATTTGAATGCACTTAGTAAGCTACTGGAAAAGACATTTATAAATAAAGAAATACATACTGTATTCTTGGTACAAAAAAAAAAAGAAGCTCTTTTCCCAAAACCCTGCACATGCAAATATTCCATGGAACTGTATGAGAAGTGCTGGTTTATTGGTTGGACTTCTAGGACTCACCTAAAAAGGCACTTAATTAATAGTAAAGGCATTCAGTTAAACCCCTCCATAAAAAACATAAATGTAGAAACATCAGCAGGCGCTCTGCAACTGCAGGACATGCTTCAATGTTTTCCCAGTTACTTTTATCCAAATCTGGAATTGAATTTTACCCTGACTTTCTCCACTTCTGTAACTTTAAATCTGTTGCAGTTGCAGCAGCAGCTTGCATATTGCTCACCGATTGGTGATGAGGGGACTTCATGGGTAGGTGTGTCAGAGAAACAGGGATAGAAGGTGCAGAAAGAACATAATGTAAACTCAGTACTTTGATTACTTATATATGAGTGGTAGTTCTTTTTTAAAATGTTAATTCTGATGCAGTAAGGTGGAAACATTGAGGTATGAGATAAAATATTACACAGAGGAAAAGCGGATTTCGAAACGGAAAAAGAAAAGAAGAAGAAAAAGACACTTTAAATCAAAATGGCTATCACCAGAAACAAGGATAGTTCACTTAGTTTGTTGTGCCCTGAGGATCTTCCTTCCTCTTTCTGATGTACATTTTTGAGGAGGTTCACGTTTCAGGACAGTGTAAATGTGGAGGCAGCAAAGCTTTTTGTATTAGTTTTCCTTTGGGCTGATGGCATTGGTAGGAATGGAAATATTTTTAATACTACCTTATTATTTTTGGAGGTAACTAAGCTTGTCATTTTCCATCCTAACACTACATGCAGTTTTCCAGTTTCCTCTCTCTACCACATTTCTGCTAAGTAGAGAGAAAATTAGATGAAAGGGTAATTTTTACTGGAAGGTTTATGCTCTTCTCCAAGATGAGTTTCCTCCTGTGGGGCTAATATCTGTTTGGGGTAAATTAGCAGTTACTGCTCAGATGGAAGAACCTGGAGGTTGAGAATCACTGCAAGCAGAATATGGTGGTATATAATTAAGCTGCTGAAACTAGTTTTAAGTGCTGTGATACTCACTTCAGTTTAAAAAAAATTCAGTGGTATTTCTGGCCATAGTCCAACAGAAATGTTCAGGATTCAGTAGCTGTGCAGGAAGGTTTCCACAAAATAAAAACTTGACAGATTTTAAAAGAAAAAATGGCAAATAAAACTTAAACTGTTACAACTAATCAGCAGGAGAGAGAATGAATAGTGTTAATGGTACATGAATATGAGGGTAAGTGCTGTCCTCTGAGAAAGAGCAATATGCATTAGGGCTGTTTCACTCTGACTAATCATCAATTACTCTGCTTATTGAACATTTTGTAGTGGCTGGTTGTACCAGCCAGTCATGCCTCTGCTGCATGTATCATGTTAGTCTGGGGGAGTGGAGATGAAATTCCATTTTCTGAAACAGGATCTTCCCCCCAGAATCCTGTATCTCCACTTAGAGCATGTGAGTTACATCTTTCACTATTGAAACCCTTGGCAAATGTGCCATTAACTTCAAGATGTGAATCACAGCCATACAGTATGATTTGCAAATGTTTTTTCCAGTATTTCGAAGACAGTTAAATGCAGGATATTTTTCCATAGTTAGCTAAGATACAGTCAAAGAACTTAGAAATAAATCTCTGTGTGTGGTATTATTGCAAATAAGGGAATCAGTCCAAGTAGATTCCTTTGAGGCTTCAAAGCCTCTGATAATTTTTCTGTTGATTTTCTTAGAAACGTTGCAGAACTCTTTGCATGGCATTCAGTGAAGATCAAAGCAAAAATACAGAAGTAACCATCTCATGTATTTCTAGTTCAGCAGAAGGTGACAGTTAAGTCCCTTACAAGTCCCTATTTTTGTGAAATTAAAATTTAATTTTCACTGTAAGGTGGGGCTAGAATCACTTTGAAAAGAGCATTCATCTTACAAATGGCCATCCAAATAAGACTTCTTAATATTATGGGAGAAGCTTTCACTTACCACACACAGAGAACACATCATAATAACACTGGAAAGTATTTACGTTTTTCACATCTTAAATATAACATAGTGTCTGCTTTAAAAAGTAGATTTTCAGTGGCCTTCAGCTCTGGTGTGTCTTGTATTAGTTCTTGAATAGCTGTAAAAACAATACAATGTTAGTAAGGATGTAAAATAAAGATATCTGTGATGGTTTGCAAAATGTCAAGAAGCACCCAGGAGGAATCAACTCTGCTTACCATTTGCATTAGATTTGCAAAGCCCTTCAAAAACTCTTTGGGTGTTTTCTTCTCATAAGATTCACATGTAGACTCACAATGCTGGAAGATAAACAGAATCATGGCACTTCCAAACAGCACATCACAATCCTAAATCAAACCTCAAGCTTTCTCACTGAAACATTAAGAGTGTTGTAATCAATGCCTTTTCTGTCTGGAAAAGCTTAGACACAAACCCTTTTGAAAGGGAAGGAATTTAGTAATGACACTTTTCATTCACATTTTTTTACAGTGATCCCCATCCTCTGTCAGCACATCATGTGGTTGCCAAGTGCATGCATGGGATTGACTAGGATCACAGGGAATGCCTCTCCCAAAAGTGCAAAAATTGGACTTTTTTATTTCCACAGTACTGCAAGGCAGATTGCTTTTTCTAACAGATTTGCTTTCTACAATTCCCCCATTGCAGGGGGCATCTGCTATAGAAAATAAGGAGCAATGATCACGATTATGAGCACTGTGAGGAAATCCTACCTCTCCAGGGTCTCTGTAGGTGAATTTGTTCATGAGTCTAATGGCTTTTTTGAACTTTGTATTCTCTTGGCTCCTCACTGGTTTTAATTTCTGGATGCCCTTCTTGAAGCAGGTCACAGCTGTGTACAGGCAACCCTCCTAGGGCAGGAAAAGAAGGAACTGTTTAAAGTTAATGTTGCAGCACTTTTTCCTGCATGTGTTAAGTTGTGGTCCATGTGCAAAAGAAGGTATCCAGGATAGTAACTGGGAATATGTACCTTTTTATTTTTTTAAGTTACTTTTAGATATGCAAGAGATCTTGAAGCTTTACTGTGCCTGTTCTTGCATAATTAGTTATGTATTTCCTAACGAAATGAATGTCCACTTGGCTATTAATCATGACAGCATTTGAAAGAAAATGCTCCTGAAGAGGAGATCAGTTACATGTAGTAGGTTTTCACCTGCTAAAGCACAAACATTTTATTTTTAAAAAATTTCAATTATCTCTCAGTGCTATGTGTGGGAATACAGTTTTTCTCTTCTTCATTTTTGTTCCCTTTCTAATATTGCCTAGTCAATAATTATAATTGATGTAGAACTGTGTGTTTTCAAACACTATTGAAATGTTCTTATGCAATAGCATCGGAAATGATATAGAAGCTATCCCCAAATCTAACCTAACAGTCAGCAGAGAAGGAAAAGCAATGTTTACTGAAGGCAATTTCTGAGTTGCTTTCTGTTTTCCAAAGAAGGAAGCACCTAGAGCTGCTGATTACACATATTAGAAAGGCTCCAAAGCCATCATCCCTCTTTTGCATACCAACTGCTACCCAAGCTAAGTCTCATCTGCCTTATGAGGTGCTGCAAGCTATCTTTGCTTGGGCAAGGATGAGGCTGCCTGCATGGATGTTGCTTGTAGCAAATTTTACTAGCAATATTCCATGTTGGTCAGATAAAACATTTTATTTTCCTTAAAAGCCACACGTTTATGTTAGTTTCAAGCATCTTTACCGTAACCAGCCATGCTTACTGGAAAAAAAAAACTGCTCGTCTTTTAAAGAGATTGATTTTCCAGCTGAAACTGAAAACGTTTTCAGTCTCATCCGTGCTGAGCTGAGAAACAAGCATTTCTCATCTGTGCTGCCTTTTCTGTTTTGCTGAGCTGTCAGTTATAGCTGGGGCAGCCAACGGTCAGGGCACCGCAAGGATTGTGGGGCCCGGCGCGTTGTCGTGGGCTGAGCACTTTGGGGATGAGGCATGAAAGAGCACAGACCATTGGAAATGTCTGAGGGGGGGCTAGAAACATGTCAAATATTTGTACCAGAGGCAGCTGGCAGCAGTACTCTGCATCTGACTCAAACTAACTTTACAGATGAGCCCAGACTTCTGGAATTAGCGATCAGCGGGGTTAGATATGGATCCGGGGTACATCAACATCGTGTCGCTGAGTGCCACTTCAGCTGCAGTGCCAGTCACCAGCAAGAGAGCTCATTTGCCCTCCAGGCTGCAATCACCGCAGCCTTAACACTGCTTTTTCAGCCTCAGGCTGTTATCCCTTGAGTTGATGTCCTCTTACTTCTCTTTATGCAAAGGAAAGGATACTTCATAGTTGAGGGTAGAAGGAAATTGTGTGGGATTGAACTGGAGCTAACAGTCCACACAAAGGAACCTCAAGGAAGCCAAAAGAGATAAGGATAAACCATCTAATTCTGAATGTTATAATAGGTAGTTTTCTCATTGAATATTCATGACCAAATACAAATCTGTCATGAGCAGGTTATAATAAAAGCAATTTCAAATATTTTGATACTTGAAATGCAGTTATATGAGTTACTTTTTATTAAATTGAGTTTCACTAGAGTGTGATGGCACCTAATCACCCTGAGTGCCACTTTGGCATACGGTAATTCATATCTTAGTCACCTTGTAGGATGATAAGTTTGTTCATTTGGATGCTGGTGATAATTACTATTAGCACACTAATATTTTTTACATGTTTTTCATCAGAAGCTTAACTTGTCCAACTTAATACCTCCTAAATACATGAGTTCTCCATTTTCTCTAGTATTCAGCGGAGGCACTTAGGACCTCCCAGAATCAGCCAGTAAAGCCCTAAGCTGCAAGTGAACTGCTGTCTTCCTTCCTGAGGTGAGCACGACTTCAAGAAAAAAACCCCAAGAACCTCATCAAGCAATTAGTCACTAGTTGTATTTGCTTAGTTTCAGAGGCAGAGGCCAACACTGGAGTAAAATGACAGCTAATAATCTCCTCCTTTTCACTTTGACACCACAAGTTAGAAAGAGTGTTAGTGAAAAAAGTCCAGCAATGAGTCTGTGCACTGCACTTGTTTCTAGCAATGTGGAGAAATGTATCTGCTTTGGCCATGGTTCTATTTTTTGGCACGTAAAACACGCACCCAGCTGTAAAGCCTAGGAGGAGGCTAACCAAAACCTGTGTGAAATCAGGTGAGTTTTTTTCCTTTCTTCTTGTAGTTGCTTTGCAAGGGAGTTTACAGATATGCGTAGATAAATTTTGAAGAATGCCTGCAGCTTTACACACAGTGATGCATAGTGATCATTTTTATATGTCAATCAAAATTGTTTGCGCTACAAAATAGATGTCAGGGCTCAAAAATTTAAGACAGCTGATAATACAAGTATAATATTAGATAGCCACAGGTTGCTCTAGACCTTAGTTGCATGTTGGGGGATTATCACAGCAGGATGTAGTTGCCCTCTAAGCTTTTAAGACATGATGTTACTATGACTGGCATTTAATGTCATGGTACATCCTGCCACTTTTGAGAATGCAGAGACTTGGTGACTGCTGGTGTATATCAGAAGTTCTTAACCTTGGAAGATGCAAAATATCAGCACTAAATAATGTTTAAAGAAGTAGCTGTATTAAAAAAAGATTCACAGGGAGCTGCTTGTATTTTTAACTAGTTATAATATGAAGAAAATATTTGCAGATGCAGTTTTGTCTTCCCATTGATAGCACAGCCCCTGCACAGATGATCTCAGAGAGAGCAGTATGACTGCAGATGAGAGGAAGCACTCTGTGACATGGCCTTGCAGTGCCTCTCTTGGCATTTAGCTGCACTGGGAGGCAAGGGGGCCAGCTCAGGCATGCTGGAGCTCATGGCAGCTGAAGGTACTTCCACTCCAAATACCTGCACCCCCAAAAGCACTGCTGCTCCTCTGGCTCTTGTATGAATCCTCACTTTTAGCAGGATTTCTTGAGCAAATGGAATATGTGCAACTCTGGATCTGTTGGTGGCTTATGGTACACGTACAATAGTGAAATGGTAATTGAGAAGCCAAAATAGAAACACTTTGGCCATTAAACATCCAGAAAAAAAGGAACTTTTATGAAGTATTTTCTTATTCGGTCTAGTTTGCATTAAGAGTACTAGGTCAGAGATGTGAAGAAGACATCTGCCATTTGTCAGTGGAATAAACAAGTACAAAATCAAATTGATATGATTATGAAAAAAATGTTAAAGCAGTCTCACCACAGGGTTTTCTGGTGTATGCAGCAATTCAGCATCCTAAAATAAAACAAATCTAAGTTAGAAAAGTTTTAACATTTGAAAGTGACTTCCATCACAAGACAAGTACTAAACAATACATAATGCTTGAAAGTAATTTGAATATTATGACAAATACCTTATTATGACTTATCTTACCTTATCTTTCACCATGGTTTCTAACTGTTCAATTGTCTTGAGAAGCTGTTTGTATTTTACTGTTCTGGGTGAAGCTGCAGTCAGCACCATACTGGAGCAGAAGAAAAGCATGCAGAAAATAATCATCCTCTTCATCCTGATAGGTTCTGTTTTAAAATGTGCTGGGAGCTAAGTTGTGCTGTTCAAGTGTAACACTCCAGTCTGAGCAGTGCCCAGGTATGCTCTGCACCTACCTATATATTGCTCCCTTCTGGAGATGGAGACCCCACCCATTTCAGTTTGGAAAGCTTTGTAGAATGGATTAATGAGTAACCCTTTTTTCTTTTCCACTGGCTAGGTGCCTGTACGTGACCTTGTGCGTGGGGGAACAGGGATTGATGGACTGAAAGAAAATGTGCCCCATCTGCACATTGGACAGGAAAAGAAGAGAAAAGGGTGAATTCCCATTTTCATTTTGAGTCAAGAAATGAATGTACTAAAAAGTTGGTACTTAGAAACCACAGGCCTAGGTAAACAAAGATTCTGCTTTTTTTTTTTTTCCTGTGTCATACAGCAAAGAATCTCTTCAGTCTATCTGCAGCCTTTCTGTACTGTTCTGGAGAAATATGCCAGGACTCCTTTCAAAATATAAATGTATTTATGTTTCTTTATGGCTCCAAGGAATGTTAGCTAGTTCCTCCTCACATGTATGAACCTTGGCTTTTTCATTCCCATCTTGGATTCTGTTAGAGCTGTGAGTAAAAGCTCATCTTAGAATTTAAACCAGCTGAAATCTTTATATTTACTTGGAACCAGTAGCAGATTTATTAAAAGCATTGTGGAGGGCATGTCCACTGGGAATGAAGGTTGCAGGGAGAGATGTTCTGGGAGAGATGAATCCCTGGACAACGCCCATCACCAAGACGGGAGCAATGCTGGAAGCGCAGGGACTAAGTCCTGGTGAGTCAGTCCCAAGGGACACTATTACTTGTGACAGCTAAACACGTTCAATTACATCCTTCAGCAGCTAGGTTCGAGGTTGGTTTTGGAATTTAATCTCTTCAAAGAAGATGTGATACTGAGACCTGAGAATTCTCTTGGGAATCTGGAAGTGCACTTGTTCTGGACGAAATCCATACAAAAGTCTCTGCAGGGACTAGGGACGTACTGGACTGCCACCTCTAGGAATCAGTTCATTTTAAAATCACTGATTGTAATATTTCATCACAAAGAGGAAAGACAACTTTAAATGCCTCTTACATATTATTATTAATTAGTTATTATCAACACCATTAAAAGGTTCCTGTTTGGAATTAGTAGAAGGCAGTTAAAGTCACTTGGGCACCTTCACTGTGGGGAATAAAAAGATGGTCATGTGTCTTTCAAATTCAATCTTTGTCTCTGAAAATCTGAAGATTCCAGATGGCTTTGGAGATGCTTTGCAAAATATACACAGTTTGGACAGCAGCTGGGTGTGGTAATCTGTGTAATATGCTGACATTGTATCAAATGCACCTGCATCTGTCTGGTGGGTGAATCTGGGCTGTCAGGCTGGGTCACTGGTTCATTGTTCATTTAAAAATGAGTGCTTAAACTGGTGAGAGCTGTATGTGACCTACTCTGCCATGTTTGTTTTCTGTCTACAAACAATTATTTACGCTATGCTGTTTATGTGCTTAAGTAATTTTTCATCTTTCAGAAAAGGAATAGCTTAAAGGAATGGATTTTACAGGTGTGTGTAGATACACATATGACCCATACACAGGGTCTCATGCATGCGCACACACAATCTCTTCCTGGTGAAAGGGGTAGCTAGTCATACCCCATAGAACAGAAATTCTGAAAAATGAGAACTGAAACAAGTAAGAAAAAGTACTCTTGTCTATCACATAGTCTGAAATTTTATTTCTTGAAGAAAATTAGTGTGATGATTTTAAAATTTTTTCCTATGGATGTGTTGTGAAATAATTTTAGATAAGCAGCACAGCTGCACTGTGAAGTACAGAGGATCTCAGTAGGTTTTATTTGAAATGTCTTTTAATGAACTTTAGCTAATTTATAGCTAAGGTTCATTTAAGGAAATCAACAGCATCTTTGGTTTGAGCAACCACATGGTCACCAGTACTTTTTTTTATCCCTCCTCCCTCCATCCCAGCCCTGTGGAGCTTTGCAAAACGTTTTTTGTCTGTTATCCAACACCTCCCTGAGGCTGCAGAGAACACAAAGAGATTATTTCCAATAGTGGTGTTCTTTACATGAAGAGGGTACTTGGATCTGCTCCTCTTTACCATGACTTTTCTGTAGGTTGTTGCCTGGTAACGTGGATGAATGTTCATTTATCCTCAATCCACTTTTTGATTTATTGTTGTAAGTGTTCATAGTAAAGAAACAGGCTGGTGATAATGTTTGCTTTTACTTCTTACTGTCAATATTTCAACTGCAGATTCTTTGGGGAAACCTCTTTGAGCCCAGCTCCGGTAGGTGGTTGTGCTTGCACTGTCAGCCCGTTATGCATCTTTATTTGGTTGATAGGCTGGGCACTTTCCATTTGGATGTGTAATATGACAAAAAATATGACAAGGAAATCTGTGTTTTCAGAAGCACAGGACTTTAAGGGACGGAGGCAGATCTCCACCAAAATCATGGGAGGTGAGATGCCTCTTTCTGAGCTACTCCAAATTAAATCAGTTAGATCAGAGATCAGTTTTAAAGCTGGTGGACTAAATAGCAAGTTAAACAATGGGCATTTGACAATGTGGTAACTTTGTGTTTGCATATCAGGTCTCTAAAACTGCAGTATAGTCTTCTGGTTTGTGTTAGAGGCTGTAAGGCCACAGTAGTTGCTTCAAGGAAGGCATGATAACAGAGGAAGTGAAATGCAAGGACAGAGGAGGACTTCCTCATTGTCTAGGCAGTGGAGAAAACTCCTTGATATCCCTCTTATCAGATAAGAGCGAGCAGCAAGTTTTTTATATACGTCACTGCTCTCTTGAGGCTTAGGAACGTGCTGAGTCAAACAATGACACCTCTCTCACACTGTCCCCGGCTCAGCCCCACAGGCATGGCTGAGAAGTGGAAATGTGAGAAACCTGCCAGCCCAGCCCCGCTGGGCCGAATCCTCCTCTTTCCTCTTTGCGATGGTGCCACCCAAGAGCTGCATGACTTCGACCCCGAAAGCCCGGTTCCCCCACCCACATTTTCCTTTACAGGAGAGCTGAATGGAGGCTTTTCCCATGGCTTAGTCATTGCTATGGCTCAGCCAAAAAACTCTGTAATGTACAGGGCTGCTTTCAAAGAATTTTTATAATTTAGGTCTGTGAAATTTCGTGTGTGTACTATCTGTGACTTGGGGGGATTGTAGGGAAGAAGGGGAGAGAGTTATGCTGGAAAATGGGAGACTAGGAGGAAGATTCCTGTAAAACAGACTTAGCAAAACTAGTCTTCAAAATATTTCTGACAACTTTGCAAGCTAGTTCTACCCCCTTGCAATCTTATTTTCCTATTATAAGCTTTGGTATAATTCTTTGGTCTTTTAACTTTGCTTTGAAAAGAGAAAACCTAACCTGGGAAAAAATCTATTCTTAACTTGTATTTGCTATAAAAATCAGAGTAAATATAACTCTTAATAGGGAGACATAGGTATTGAAATATTACTAGGCAACAATATTGCCATTTACATTCTCCATAATGTTCCTCCAGAGTTAACTTGTAGCCGATTTCTTTCCCATCCTGCTCCTAGGTCAACCCAGTAATGGGTTTTAGGCACATAGTTCAGTGTGCTGGTGTTCTTCCCAACCACTAATGACAAACTGTACTGAGAAAACTTCCTGTTAACACCCAGAGCCTGAGACAAGCTTAGACCCACCCTGCAGAGAGCCAGATATTCAGAATTGTCCTCTTGTGGACACATCTCTTTAAGTCTCCTTTAATGCTGGGAGCAGCCTCCCACCTCCTGGGTCACGCCTTTCTCTGAATGTAGGATGGAAGAAGCCTCCCTTGTTCACCAGGTGTGGTCTTCTGCCACTGCAGTCATTCACATCATGCAGTTCCTTTCATATCTCTGCTAAAAACTCCTGCATAAGGCCTGAACAGTTTGATGTCTGTAACCAAGAGCTTAGAGCTGTGCCTGAGCTGTGTTCCAGTTTTTATAGAGCGCTTCATTCTTCTTTGCACTGCAGCAGTGCTCATAATCTTTCTCCACTACCAGAGGACAGCCACGTTCAGAAGACAAGGTGCAGCAGCTGACAGGATGTTCAGCTACCACAGTTCTCTTAAAAATTTGAGGGCAGAAAGGAGTTGTTCAGCTGAAAGCCACCGGAGGAGAGAGGTTGGGGCAATGAGTGAGACAAGTCCTTGCTCCTGCTCTGTGTGGCAGCCAGGACTTACCCTGCTCAGGGGTTTGATGCATGGCAGGTCTGCAGGTCTCCTTGTGAAGGATGGCCCACAACCATTCTACCATGCAAGTGTTGTCTGTTTCCCAACATTCCCAACATGTTTCCCAATGATTCCACTAAGACACAGGCGTACAGTGTGAAAGGCAGGGATGTGGTAGTGCTGAAACCCCACAGCGTGTGTCATGTTCATCCCAAATGTTGAGAAAGGAAAATCAGAAGAGATGCATGCAGGTGTTGGACTGTGAATGGAGGATGCCAAGTGGGCACAATGCAAAATGCTTGCTTTTTTCATTTACTCTTGTGAAGGAACAGAAGTCTGAAGAGAGTCACTTCTGTGTTACACCATCAGTAGTACAAAACAGATAACCTCCAAAGCATTACAGGCTCAAGATGGATGTGCACAGTCTACTGCAGCCTGTGGGAATGCACTACATAGGTAACATTCCACTGGCAGCTGGGGCTTCCTTTATCCTGTCATGCCTTGCATGGTGATCAGTATGACACTACAGCTTGAATTTTGATGACAGAATTAAAGGTTTGATGTTACAGATTCTTCTGGAAGTCACTCCCAGGGTTTGGTGAGGCTGCTGTGCTGGTGTGGGATCTCCCCAGCAGTGCAGTTGTTCTCCTCTTACACAGTCCAAAGCTAAACACAGGGCACAGCCACTGAGGGGCTATGGCCCCTTTTCCCTCCTTCAGCAGATCTGCCCTGATTTTGCCTTATTAATACATTCTATATAACTGTATCTTCAAAATAAAATTCAGTTTTCTCCTTTTTTTTATGGTTATTGTTGGTAGAAGCAGATGAATGAATACTACTTATTTCTAATTAGTTCTGCTTTCTGCTTCTCAGGTGCTACCAAAATACTACAGATTATAGTCTCATTCATCTATGGGTATGTGTTTGCTTTTTATACACAGTTTTTATTGGAATTATTTTTAATGATAGTGTTGATTCTAAATCCTATAAACTCAGTCGCATTGTTCTCCTGCCCTTTTCTTTTGTGTCTTCCCAGGGATGGTATCCTTTCTTACGGTGCTGGGGCACCTCTGGCACAGCAAGAAGTAGTGAGGACAGAGGAGCAGTGTGACATTGCACTGGAGGATGCAGCCTCCCTTTGGAGTGACTCCACATTCCTGCTTGCACACCAACTCCTCAGCTTGCCCTGACCACCACCCCTGTGTGTGCTGCAGACCACTGGGTCAGCCACCAGATGTGCTGCACTTCAGCTCCTGCAGCGGAGAAGAGGCTTTGGTGTCACACTGTGTAGCCTAAGAGAAGGCTGAGGCAGAAGCCACCTCTGCAGTTCTCAGGGTGTAGTAATGCAGGTTTTTTTCTTCAGCTGCAAAGCCATTTAAAGAACCTTCTCCTCAGGTCACTGCTGCTCTGTGTCACAGTTTGTCAGAATCTGAGGAGCCTCTGTTACAGGGCCTTGGGTCATTAAAGTGAAACCCCTCTTGCAAAGGCCTTGAGAGCTTGTTTGTTTAGCTTTGTTTTGATTGCAATCATTTCACTATCAACCCTACTTTCTCCTTAGTGTACCTGACAGATTTGCAAATAGAAATGAGTTGCCAGAAGTCCAAAACTCCCCTTCTACTGCCTTTACTACTGAACACAACTGCGATCGCCTACGCAACAAGTGCTTCCTTAGCACGCCAGGCTGAGGGGGCCAGTGGCTCTCACTCAGCAGCATCGTTCCAGGAACAGCAATTGGGTGCCAGGGCAGACAGCACTCAGCCCTTCAGCAGTGGCTGCAGGGCAAATTCATTATTCTGGCAGAATCATTTAATGGAAGAGTATTTAGGGGAATCTTAACTCTGCACCCTGGCCTACATTTAAGACTCCTGCAGGTATGATGGTATTGTGCCAGCAGGATTTGTTGTTACTTTTCAGGCAGTTATATCAATAAAAGCCTTGCTGCAGAAGTAGCTATACCCATCTGGAATTCTCTTAAATAGGAATGCTATTCTGTTTCTCATACATTAATTGCTCTGTGAATGTATTGCACTTTGTTATGACTTTTAACTTCATAAATAGATCTGCTATTTAGTTGTTTACAGAAGGTTAAAGACTGCTGCATGGCTAGCTCATGCTACCCTTAACAGATAAAACTTCAAGCTAGTAACTTTGTAAAAACAGCTTTTTGTAATGACCTTTTTTTCCAGATGTCTCTGTCTTCATCTATAACTAGATGTGTCTAACGTAGGAATGCGTGTGCCTGTGCACACAGGTTTATCTGTTATGTGCACACACATACAGATTTGAGAAGCTGTACAGCACAGTTGTTTGCATAATGAGTTTCATTTCTCTTCACAGGTCAGCACCTTAAGCGAACCTTGGAAAAATTACTGTGTGAGCAGTCAGCACACCAAGGCAGCAGCACATGCTGGGTAGAGGTTGTCTTGGATAAAAAGCTGAATGCTGTGGTTTCAGTGACTTGTCGTTGAAACCTTGCGGTTTCTGTGTAGGAGGCTGTATAGGCTGGACATGTTCGACATCCTTGTTTCTGAGCTGTGAAATCTGTACATCTAATTTATGAAAATTATCTCTGGTTCAATTTTATTCTTTTTTTCTTTTTTAATGAAATCAACATATTTTCCTTGCATTCAGTGGAAACGGTAATGGAAATGTTTTAAGATGCACTGTGAGCATGTTTTGACCTCAAAAAATGAGACAAGTCAAGGTATTCTTGGTTATGATTAAGGTCTAGGAAGGAAATTTTAAATTAAATACAAAAAGCCAGATGTGAGAGGAAAGCATTTTCTCAAGTGTGGAGACAGAGTAAGTAACTGTGAGAAATGACAGAGGACTTATGAAATAAAAATCTTCCACCTGAGAATTTGATTTAAAAATCCTCAAACAGCTAAGTAAGATAAATTTAGAATAAATTATGTTACTGGTACCATTTAAGGTAATCAGCAGTATCTGTAGTCTTTCAGGTGGTCTAAATAAATGAATTTGCATGTAAGGTAAATCCAAAACTAAAGAATGTAAAGGTAGGACAGAGAGGGAGCTACAGCAGAAGCAGTAGCAATCACAGCAAAACATAATTGAACAGTTGATGAGTTATTTGCTTTTCTCTTTCATAGCTGAGTTCCATGCTGAGTTCAGTGAACTGATTCACAGTATCACAGAATCATCACTTAACTGGAGCCAGGAGAGCCATGGACTCACCTGTATGAGCCTTCATTCCTTTCCTAGCTCTCCTCCCTTCTACTCTGGTGAGTGCCTCCCATCCTGTAACTCCCCAGAAAGCTGAGCTGTAGCAATACAAGACACCTGAGCCTCTAATAGTGGCAAATCCCATTCCCTTCACTCTCGGGACCAGTGACTGCCCAAACTTTTGAGTCTTCACCAACAGCAGTTTTGCCTCTGCCGCTCAAGTTCCCAGAAGCAGGTACACCATTCCCTCTGAGTGAACCTATGGAAGTGTATTAAAAATGAGTAAAGACCTCTGAATAGAAAACAAAGGAGAAGAAAAAGAACATTCAAGGTAATAAAACAAAGTTTCTTGCTGAAATATAAATGAAATTACTATTTGTGTGAAAAGAACTACTCAGTGTGTTTGTGGGAGTACCAAAATCTGTCTGAAAACATTCGTCAAAGACTTCTGTGTGAATAAAGATTGAAAGTGTGATCACCCACTTAACTATTTCAGAGGGATGATTGCAAGATTCATCTTAATAATCATCAGTAATTTCCATATTGAAACATCAACAGAAGACCACAGATTTTAATTCCCTATTACTATTTCATTGGTCCTCCCAGGAGTTGTTCCTTTTCAAGGAAAAGAAAATAACCAAAAGTGTTACTCTAACACTGTACCTTTGGAAAATTAAGGTGTCTTGTCCTGCTTGTGTTTTCTTTTCAGAAACCCGAGGTAGTAAACATGATGACTACATCTGTAGATGAATATACAAGAAAAGAGTACAATTGGTCTCTATAAATACTCTTCTGGACAAGGACATTTTTCTTGCCCGTTACGTATGAGCTTCTTGCAGATTTTACAATTGCTATCCATCCCTTGAGCAGGAAAGTGCTGTTTCTCTGAACTAACTCGAGGGAAACCAAAAGGCAAACAAGGAGGCACTGAAGATCCTAGCTCAGAACAATGGAGGCCTTTGAAAATCACATTTTTCTCATTATCACTACAAGATGTGCAGACAGGCAGATAACCAAGGATTAACTTTCTTTTAACTTCTTTTTGAAGCACCCAGACTTTACCCAGAAGCAATATCATAGGATTCATCATTCCTTCCCATATAGCTCAGTTTCCACTCCTGGATCCTCCTCCTCTGATTGTCATAAGGATTACATAATTACTTGTTATTCAACCCATGGAAAAACTCTGTCAATGCCTCTTTTATTTGGTAGCTAAGCCTCCCAGAATAGCTACATCCCTTAAATCTCCCCGTCTGCAGGTTTGAACCCTGATGTTGAGGGAACAGCTGAAAAGTCAGAAGAGATGCTGGTGGCACTCCAAAGGCTGCAAAATAATTGTGCTTGATACTGCTGCATAAAGGGCAAAAACGTGAAGGGAAGTGGAAACATTAAGCCTGAGAACAGGAAAACTCACGAGAATCTCAGAAACAGCCTGAAGAAAAAGGAGACAAAGATGTAATTTCCAAAACAATACCCGGAGATCAAAGGAGGCCGATGTGCTTTCAAACACTGTTTGTGGCGGATCTGCAGGGAAAGGTTAAAGAACATTGTTTTCAAAGGTGCTGAGGAAATGCAGAGTGTGGCAGAGAAACATTAGATTCTGTAGATTTTTTCCTGTAGATTTTTTCTTGTCTCTTTTCTTTGCCATTGCCCTTTACACGACTGATTTGGCCACACTGGGAGAAATGTCACCGTTTATTTCACTTTAAATTGCCTTTAAATTGAGCAGAGATAAACAGTTCTACTCTCTGATATGATCATGTGCCATGGAAACTCTCCTTTCTGGTTGTCTTTCTGCCTTGTTCTCTTCTTTATTGCTAGACCTAGTTCAGTGCACAAACTTTCCCTCTCAGCTCTGTTCATCATATCCTGATTGATTTTATTAAGTTTGGCCAATTTCTGTCAAAGCTAATAAATAACTAGAAATATTACAATGTTGTGTGCTGACATTTCCATGTGAATATTTCAATTTTCCCTTAATGATATTTAATTATGATGTTTTATTTGAAATAGTTTTAAAAGCTGGGGGGAAAAAACCTTTCTTCATCTTTGTTGTTTGATGCAGAATGTCCAACCTGAAGTGAGCTTTTTTTCTTAGCCATCTCAGTAATTGCACTGTGTTTTGTGCCACTTCATATGGTTTCTGGCAAATTAAAAAAATCAGATGCTCTCCCTCTTTGAGGTGATCAGCCTAACACTTATAGTCATTCTCTGTGCTTCCTTAGATATTTATGATTCAGTACACATACTCTGACAAGTTTTTGTTTTTTCACAGGTGAGAAACAGTGCCAGGGTTATATACAGTTAGTAACCAGTATTCCAGAAAATGGAGGATCAAGGAAGTAACTGTAAAATGACACAAGTAAAACCAGACCTTTGGCATAAAAAGCTTGAACTTGGTCCTTGTCCTTCCTACTTGATGCAGAAGGGTTGAGTGATCTGACAAAAGCAAGGTCAGTAAGCCAGTGTGCCAAAACAGAACTAACTACCTAGGCACTTCAAGGCAGTTCATAAGGGGCAGGGATAATGTTGGTTAAAGGTAAAGCAACTTCTGCCTTAATAATTTTTGTCTGCTTCTAACAGGGGCAGGGCAATTTTAATTAACTTACCAGGTTAGGGAATCTGGATTTGCCAGCTGTTTGGACAGGTAGTAGTTTCCTTTTTCTCTGGCAAAAAGGTAAGTACTGAAACTTTTGGAATTGAAACTGTATCTTTATAATTGTGCTGCTCCTTGATGTTTAAAGAAAGAAAACTTCAATGTTTTTATTAAGGCTAAGAGGATGGCCAGGAGAAGCCAGTGTTTTATCCATTAAATTTTCTTCTCTATATAATATTGTATTTCACAGAATACATTGTCTTCTCATTAGTGTAAATCATTCTTCAGTGTTATTTTAAATCTTCCATAAGTTAGTGGAAAATGGCCTAGTGGAAAAATATGAGTTGCTGTGGACTGCTGTGCCTTATTAGTTCTTTAGACCTACAGGGTACTTTATTGCACCTAGTGAAACTGGGGTAAAATAACCTTATTTAGCTATTTTTCTGTTCCCATTTTATCCACTGACTGGAAAGACAGTCCCTTTGGCTGCCTTTTGCTCTGGACTTTTTCCAAAAAATCTGTGTATTCCTTAATGAAGGAATTTAAGGGAACTTTCAAGGTGTTGATTCATTTTTCTTCTCCTATCAGCTCAGATTTCTTCAAGAAGGACACTGAGCATGAACAAGAGCAGCTCAGTGCCAAGGGTGAGCATTCACATACCCAGGTATGAATCAGAGCAGCTGAGTCCACACCTCCATTGCCTCTCAGTCTAGTACTGAGAAAGCTTTCCAGGGCTGATTAGTCATTTGAGTGAGGTGCAATAAATGTCAGAGAAATGAATTAAAAGAGAACCTCACTGAGTGTGAGGCATATCTGCTCTCTAGTGGACTTGTGAATAGTGTCAGCAGCTCTGAGTACAGTTATCCCCAGAAAATAATAGTGTAGATACCCTGCTGAGAGGCAGAAGATGAAAACTCCCTACATCTGTGAGTTCACCTGCTTCACTTTCTTGCCACCTCTTCTCTCTTTGTAGCTGACTTACATCAGAGCTACAGTGAAAAAACAATGCAGTAGCAGCTTTAAAAAATATCTCCTGTCCAGTGCTGTGGAGAGACAGTATTTCCTTGTCTCTGTGTTGTGGGATTGTTTGCAGAGGGCAATGTTTCCATTTAGCATCGCGTGAGAGTGACAAGAGCTAAGGAAAACATTTATTGGAAAAGGGGGAGGTATTCAAAGTACAAGTCCTTATTTCCTGAGGTGGCATGAAAAGCAGATGAAAAAATACCTGCTGCACAGAGGAACTTCGCTTTTGGGATCATGAGATTGTCTTGAGCTTTCTCAGAAGAAAAGTGAATAGTTTCCATGGGATTGAGGTCAACTAACTACATGCACACAGAGGGTCTTGGAAAGGCAGGTCCTGCCCATCACAGTCTGGGGCTGGATGTGGTACAGAGCAGTGCTCAGCCTCCAAACACCCCCAGGGACAGCACTTCTATCCCTGACCTTCCCAGCAGCTTCACTGACTCTGTTTAGCCTGCTGTCCACTACATGTCAAGGAACTCTCCTACATCCACCAAAATGGATGTAGGCAATAACCTTCTGCCTCTATTGGTTTATCGATGGGTAATCTTTAAAAGACTTCCAGAACAAACCTATCAGGTTTACGTTCTCTTATTGCAATAATTTCATCAAAGTAAGTGACACATTTCATAAACAGCCCCTGAAATAACTTAGGGAGCAAATAACGTGATTCAAACCCACTAAAGGTTTATTGGAAAGACTGAAAAATTAGTCTTTAATACTATGAACAAAATTAAGTGTGCAACAAAATGTTTTCTGAAGAGAGCCTTGGTGCTGTGCAAGAATTGTTCAGCCACAGACAAAGCACTGGTGAGTTTGTGACTATATTTTAGCCACAAATCCAAACCACAGCCTCAATGGCACTGCTGTGAAGAAGGTGAACTCCATCCTCGCTGGCACTGGGACACTCACAGTGATAAAACTGGTTTGGTTATGGATCCTCTGGTTATACTAAATCACATTCATTCTTTTCTGACAGGGACAAAGTCTACAATTTCTCATTGCTAATCTGCTGCTCATCAATAATTATTTGCATCTTCCACTGGGAAGGAGTTCACTGAGTCCTTCTGCCATCTACATACCTAGCAAGAGTGGGTATGTGGTTCTGTGCCTGAAGTGAGGAGCTAAGCTAAGAGTCTGGAAGGGCTTCCACCTCTGGAGAGCAGAGGTATTAAACATGCTGCTTTTATTGAAACTGAGGAAAGACTTCCTTACCTTATTAAGTAAAAAAATCTGGATTTTGTCATCTGTGTCCCCAGGTAAATGGGGATATTGTCCATCGCTCCTTCCATTGTGTACATGTTTGAACATGTGCTGATCTTTGGCATTACACAAGCACCTAACCCTTATAATTGCAGTATAAATGATAGCAGAGAATGGAAAGAAAGTCTCACTTTTGCTACCCTTATGGACCATCACTTCCATCCTTTAGTGGGGGTGAGGTAATGGTGGTTTAAATGAAAAAGGCTCAGACTTCAAAAGTAGGAAACACATTTTGTCTCCGTAGGGAGACAGGCACATCTGAAGGACCACCTTGATCTATGAAAATATGTCAGTCTGGACTGTGCAGAGGTGAAAATGCATACATGAAAAGGAATATTATCTATTTCCTTTTTGTTCAGCTTCCTGTATGCAGAGCCCAGGTTGTTTATTCTTGTGAATGATGCAATGGGTTAACGGGTAGTATGTGGGTTATCAGTAAGGAAATCTGAAGGTACAAGGACCATAACAGTACCTAATGTTTCACTTTGATTAAACTGGTGGAATTCTGTCTAAATGGAAAATTGTGAAGGCGTACAGCCCTCATTTCATCAAGAGGATACAGTAGGAAGTAACTCAAAAGACAAATTGTCATATTATTTATAAATCGTTGTCATATTGATTCTAAATTATTAAATGCCTTGAGGGCTTTCAATTCAAAATCCATGCAGTCTTTTTAAAAAAGATAAAATACATGCATTGTCCGTCCTTGCCAAGGCTGAGATTTAGGGAGGGAAGGGGAAGGGGCTTAGGGGAAGGGTTTGGTGGATTTGCTTGGGAGCCAAGAGAAGTCACTAGGAGGCTGCCATTCTCTAACTTAGCTTGCACAAGGGAATGATGTTTCCTTTTGGATACTGCTTTCCGTGACAAGCAGCCTTGTATAAGCACTTTATTTGCTCTAGAAATCTAAGGAAATTTAAAATAATTTGTATCAAAATTTAAAAAATAAAAAACCCCTATCTCCCTTTTTGCTTCTTTGCTGATTTGTAGAGTGTACAGCAATGCAGTTGCTCAGTTGCCTTTTAGAAATAAAAAGTGCTGGCACACAGTGAAGATGCCCTTAATCCCCCACCCCTGAGAGCTTTAAGGTGCATGGCAGAGCTTCCCTCATGGGGATGCACACCAGGCCAGCTGTCACTCAAACCCTCCATTCTGCTCCCTTCCAGGTAAGCCAGGAGAGAGGCTTGAGTATCCATGCACAGGGAGGGCCAGCAGTGGGACCATTTCAGTAGCTGCATTCACCATTCTCAGTGGTTCTGGAATGTGCATGCATGCCCTTTTTTGTGCCTTTTGCAAAAATATTTTATGCTTTATGTGGGCAGCAATCAAGATTTTCTTTGAGATGGGTCTAACAGACGTTGTTTCTGTGCCCAACTGCTCCTGCTTGAATAAAGATCAAGAATAATGGTTTGTTAAAAATCAGTAAGGGAGGGAAAGCCCTTGGGTTACCCCACCTTAGCACTGCATGTTGGTGTTTTGAAACTAGGGTGGGGTGGTTTATATTTCGATAGACCATTATCTAGGAGGGAAGCAAATAAACTGAAACTTGACCTGATTAGTGCCTTGCTCCTCAGCAGTGTTGTTGTTTATGTGCTGCAAAACAGCCTGTGAGGGCAGCCAGGAGCTAAAGATGGTCCTTTACACTAAAGGTTGGCAAACAGTTTTCCTGGGATGACTTCACCAAATACATTCAGAGCCTTGGGTAAACTAGAATTAAATGGACAGGCAATATTTTCCTCCTAAATTTATAGGAGAGAGGTACCTGAGTGAGTGACTTGAGTGCCGGCCACGTACCTCCTGCTGCAAGATGCAAGACCTGCATGGTGTTGGCACCAGTAAGAATCTCTGTGGCATTAGTCACAGCTAGTGGCTACCCACAGTCACTCTGGCTGTCTGAGCAAGAAAACCTGTGGGTTTGTTTCAGCTTCCTTGCTAGAAGTCTCAAAGCCAGACATCCTCATTTTGGGCAAGAGATACACTCCCAAACATGACTTATCCTGCTTATTTCTTGCTATGCCCTGTCCACATCACAAGCCCTGCACTCCCCTAGTGGTGAAGAAACAGCTTCCAGGGCCTCATTGTTTGTAAAGCCCGTATCTCCCAATTTCGTCTTTTTACCTAATAACTGACCATTTCCCTCTCTGCCTTCAGAAACATTGGCTGACTTTTTTTTAAACAGATTAATTTTGTTTCCCTTGAGAGAGGCTTTTTTGTAAAACTCTGCCTCATTGCTGCTCCCCTCCTTCCTAAATCTCAGATGGAAAATGCCTTCTTCTAGCCCCAGACTTGTTTTTCTCTTCTGGTGAGAGTGATTTAATTCTTATTCTCTCTTCCAATATTTCTCAAAAGATGTTGCAGGAAACAAAGTTGTATTGTATTGAAACAGAAAACAATTTCAGAATGGGATGAATCAACCTATGTTCAACCCCTAGCTAAAAATAATTTTAAAAAGGATGATTCACAGTAGAAAGTCTATATGAGGTTTCTCAAATTCAGTTCTGGTTTATCATCTGTGAGGCAATTCTGTGCTTGTCATTCTGGCAATGTGGTATCATTTTACTTGAAAATGGCTTGGAGGTTTTACTGATTCATTCTGGGAGATGACTTTGTTGGTAAATTAGAAGGTTATTTTTGCTTCTTTAATGAAGTATTTGAAGCATATTTCAGACTATAGAAAATGTAAGTAAATAAAAGTAAACATATAATAAAACATAAGTATAGTCAAAATGCAACACGCTAAAAGCCAGGGTGAGGCAGTGCTTTTTTTTTATGTGACACACAAGCTGTGGAAGCTTTTACCTCAATATCATCAGAGGCAAGACTTTTATGAGGTTGAGTACAATTAGGCACACTGGTAACATCATCTCTAGTTAAATTACAGAAAAGGGATGAAAAGAAAACATCAGACCTGCCTGTCATGCATTCCTTTGGATGCAGGAGTAGTGCCTGGTGCCACAGGCTGCCAGGGCTACCCCAGTTGGGTGCTGGGGCTGGTTCTCAGTCCCCTTAAGCTGGATCTCAGCTTGCAGTTCCCTTCAACTGGGCAAAGGCTGTGACTGTTTCTGCAGCCTCTGTAAGGCGTGGCAGGCCGGATTGATACCTGGATCTGGTGTGCCTTGGATTCCTTGTGGCTTTAGAGGACAGTGGTCCCCCTACCTACACAAAAATTCCTGTCCCTCTTCATCAAATCAGACCAAAAATCTGGTCTGGTGTGAAGTCTGTTTCCAGTTCCATATGGCGAGCAGAATGAGGATTTTGTAATCTGGCTGAAAATGCACCTTGTTCATATTCTACCTTTGTATTATCAAATGATCCCCAAAGAGGGAGTCCACAGAACAGCTTTGGTGGAAGCTGAACTGTGCATCAGCAGCAGGAGCACTCTGGAGACTCAGCAGTGTTTGGTGGACTGGCAGGACTTGGTGCATTTGAGGGATTGGTCCATAAGGGTAAGGGAAGTTCCCGAGCTCACAGCAAATTGCAATGGATTTAAATACAAAAATGTAAGTGTAGTATGGAATAAAGGGTACTGAAGTAGTCTTTATTTTCCATTTCCCTAACAGGAAATAGTTTCTTCAAAATTATTGCAAGGAAGATTGCGAAGTAACCAAGCTTTGCTATGCAGGCGAGAGCAATGGAGCAGAGAAGTGGCACAAGCCTCCTCCTGAGCCCCTCCTGCTTGGCTGCCAGCTCTGGCTTCTGCAGGTCAGTGCAGTGCCTGGTGACTCCAGGAGGAAGAGCGACTAAGAGGGTGACAAAAGTTGGTGGAGGCTGCCATGAAGCCCTGTCACAGTAAGTGTGACATTTATGGCAGTGCTGACATACTTGCTGTGAATTGCAGAGAGGGCACATGAGGTCGAATGGTCAAGCTCCTTGGCTCTCTCACTGAGGGCTGCCTGGACTATAAACCAGCTGCTGCCTGGTGAAAGCGTTTGATGAATCACTTTTAATTAATACTCGTGAAGGTGGTGGGAGGGGGCAGTGTGAAGAGGGATCAGTGCTGAGTGTGGCCAGAAGCAGTGCTGCTGACAGGGCACACTTCCCATGCTGGCACAGGCACAGCGGCAGCAGCACTGCTCTGAGATCTGCAGCTGCACACAAACTCCATGTGCTGACAGTTTCCCCAGATAGGCTCTGCAAGCACTGCCAGCCAAACTGCCTCTGGAACGAGTCCAGAGGAGAGACACTGAGTTCATGGCAGGGCTGGAACACCTCTGCCTTGAAATGAGGCTGAGAGACTTTGGTTGTTCAGCTTGGAGAAGGAAGGCTCCAGGGAAACGTTGTAGCACTTTTTAGTATGTAGAGATACAAGAGAGCTGAAGAGGGACTTTTCACAAGTGCATAGGACAAGGGGGGGATGGCTTTGAACTGAAGGAGGATAGGTTTAGATTAGATTTATGAAGAAATTCTTTACTGTAAGGGTGGCAAGGCACTGAAACAGGTTGCCCAGAGAGGTTGTGGACTCCCCATTCGTGGAGGTGTTCCAAGTCCAGGTTGGATGCGGCTCTGAGCAACCTGGTCTGATGGAAGGCTTCCTGCCCATGGCAGGGGTGCTGGAACTAGATGAGCTTTAAGGTTCCTTCCAACCAAAACCACCCTATGATTCTATGGATAACTGAATTTTCACAATCTACACACTTTTTTAGAACTACATTTGATTTACCTATCAACCACATTTACTGTAAGACACAAAAATGGTAGACATGATTTGTTTATGATTTATTTAGAAATCATTTCACAGGGTTAAACTAGTGTGCTTTGTTTGGGGGAATTGACTGTTCTTTTAGTATATAATAGATATTCTTCCTAGCGTTCTAAGAGTAGTCATATTCATGTGGGGAAAAATGAAATCCCCTGTCCATAACTGAATTTCAAGCTGAACACATCACAGAGAGAAAATAATATATGTATTATGCCTTTGGTGTATTCTAAGTCTATGAGCTGTCACACCAGCAAGCAACCACCTCTTAGGGGCAGAAATGAAAACTTCCCTTTACAAACCTGAATTCACTCACACCCATAGGTCACCACAGCTACAGCAACATGAGTACTGCAGTCCCTACCAGGGTGCTAACAGTTCCTTTCGCGTGCACATTGGTGCCCCCTTTCCTTGGTGACAGGAAACCTGTGACCAGCCAGGAACTCTCTGTCTACAAGTGTCAGAACCTGCCCCTCCAGAAATCACTCTGGGCTCTGTGGTCACTGAACTCACACCTGGGCACATATGGGTGTCAGTCTGTTTCCTGCCAGCACACATCAGTGTGAAACTTGTGCTGCTTTCTGGCAAAAGAGACCCTGGAGACATTCACACGTGCTTTCTGTGGGTGCCCAGGCAGTGTGTTCAGCATAGAAATGTACCCTTTTAATGTACATCTCTACCCAGATGATGAGTAAGATATGACCAAACCTGTAACTACCAACAAGGACATTAAGCCTGGGAATGACAATAAGGCAGTGTTTTAGAAAGAACAAGGCAGCAGAATAAGGGATTTAAAGATACCTTGTTTTAATGAAGTGAAATATAAAAATGTAGGCTGGTCTCCTGACACTTCTGCTGTTTTGCCTTATGTTTTGGAATCCCATATATGAATAGCAGCAAATTTTTATTCTAACATCAGTTTGCTCACAGACTTGTATTTTCTGAGGGTAATATAGTCAGGTGTTTTGTAGATTTGGTCTTAATTACGGGCAAAGAGAGACTCGTCTGCCAAAGCAGTGTTCAGCCAGTGAGAGTTTTCCAGCAGCAGGTAATTCACAGGTACTGAAAAGGTCATCAGATTTCAAAGGTTCTCATTTAAGGCTGTCTTTAAAATGATATTGTCTGTCTACTGCAAATGTTTTATTCCTGAAGACTTTATTTAGAGGGTGTTTCCATAGGTATTATTTCTGCAGCTGGGAATGGCCTTAGAGAGGTTTTTACTTGGTTGCCTTCATAGAAAGTCGAGTTTTGCTAAGCAGACTAGGACTCAGATATTCCATGAAGTTCTGAATTGAATAAAATAAAGCGACTTAACATCAGTGAATGTGAAGTGAATTTAAATTTACATTTCTGTTAATCAAAGGTCTAGACAACCTAAAATAAGAATTTTACTCTTAGGAAGTTAAAAAAAAGCAGCGCTGACTGTGTGCTTTGGAAAGCTGTCCTGTAGCATAGCCAAATGAATCCCTTTCCATGATCAGGGTTAGGATAGAAACTTTGATTTCAGACTAATTATTTCCACTAAAAACTTCAGAATACTTAAATTTGTAAGGTAATCTTTGTACTTCTCAATGCTGCTGTAGTTAGCATAATGTGGAGTTTACTTTAGTAATTGTTTGTATAGATCTGCCCATTGCTCCAAATTCTACCCAAGTCACTTGCTGTAGCAATGATCCAAATTTCTGCAATTTCTATACTCATTGTTTAAGTGGTTGGACAAAGTATCAGAATCCATCTGTTTCATACACTCAGTAATAAACAGAGAGGGATAGCAGAAGGCTTCTGCCAGAGCAATGCCACCTATGTTGTACGCCCTAAGGAATGACTCAAACAATGGGACAGGTTCATGAATACAGCAAAAAGCTGTTGAAGAAAAATGTCTTTATCCACATACTCATGGAGTAACATTATAACATGGCCAATCTCACCAAGTTTCACAATGAATCGTAGGTGGGAACTGAAAAAAGCAAACTGTTGCCCAAACATCATTACCGTAAGTGTAAAGGAAAAGAAACATTGTAGGTGGGGATCATAGTTCTGAGCCATTCCTTTGGTGTCTTATATGTAACTGTCCCAGAAAAACCCCAACAGGACTTCACCGTCACAAATCTCCCGTTCTGCAGACAGCCTGCCTGTTCTTGCCTGGTTGGCCACAACCCCTGAGCACTTCTGACAACAAGAAAAAAATGAATGCCATTTGACGTATTTCACATTTCCACTCCTGTTCCGTGATCTTTTTCCTTCTGTCTGCGGTTGTTTAACCTTGATCCAGTCATTCAGGTGAGAACAGAGAAAAGTGGAAACAAGGCTATGTGTTTTTCCTCCCGTGTGTTGAGACACGGCACAGTCAGGGATGGACTCAGTGGCCTTCGACCTGAAGTGTTCTTTGAAAACAAAACAATATTTTCATTACGGCTCAGTGACATTTAATTTCTTCAGCCAATAGTAATTATTTTACCATCTGGAATAGTGACTGTTGAATTTTCCCCTGGGGATGGCTGAACCACAGAGGAGGTTGTGGGGAAGCACCATCCAGGTGCCAAGCTCCAGAATTCATGGTGCAGCCAAGGATCAGTCCTAGATTTTGCAAAATCATCCTTTGCCTGTGCGTGCTTAGACTTTGTTATATGCAAGCTGTTCAGCTGCCACAAAAATTTCTGTGGAGTAGGGAGCAGGGAAACGTGTTTTGGGATAAAATCCAGGCTGCTGTTTCCAGCCTGTGAGCTGCCTACATTGCACCAGCAGCTACAAATTAGGTGACTCAGTCCTGTGTGGTCACAGTCAGTCAGAAAATAGCAATGCTTGTGGCACGCAGGGTGCTGTGGCTGGTCCCGTCCTATGGAGAAAATCAGTGTTTACAATGACCACTGCACTCTTCCTTTCCCTGGTACAACACCCAGAGCAGCTTGCTTGATTTTTCAATAGCCAAGTACATCAATGATACCTGGGCCCATGCCTTCAGAAGGGAGTCTGGGAAACAGTGGGTGAAAATTGCCGCCTCCATTTAGACTTGTAAATAAAATGCCTGCCTTCAGAAACGCGTTCTGAAAGCCCCGGACCTTATCATTAGTGACATTTCATTGAGATCTGTTATCTGTGTGGTTCCACAAGTGACCTAGAATAAGAAGAGAACAATTCTTGTTTTTAGAAGTGGAAGAATTTGCCCTTTAGGGAGTCCTCCATGACGCAGAAATATTTAGGCGGTCTGTCGGCCTTTGCTTTGACTATCATTGCATGGGATGCTCTTTCTAAGCAGTGTGGAATTGCCCAGTGGCAGTCAACAAGCAGAAGCAGCTGGAGATGATCCAGGATGGTTTTGTTGGCCGTGCAGCTTTCCCGGGGCGAGCAGCGTTGGGGCAGAAAATCCACCGCAGCGCAACTGTGCAGCGGGAAAGCAGAGCAGGGGGAATTCACGGCACACCACAGCAACAGCAGTGACTGCTGCAGGCCGCAGCCACAATGTGGATTGAGGTTGCCCTTGGACTTTTCACTGATTTCTTTCAGCATATCTGCAGCCAAAAAAATCAGGTCTGGCTTTATTTTAGCTTCACTTTAGCAGAGCCAAAGCAGACTTCCTGCTGTCGTCTGCAGCAGGGTGCAAAGGCTTGTGATAGGGTCTGTTCTCAGTGTCAGGGAGTAGCACACAGGTCCTGAGTGCTCAGCACAGTCAGGGGACTTGGGTGGGCAGCTAAGAGCATCAGAGGGGTTTGAGCTGTGTATTTCTACTATTTCTATGTTGCACAGGGTCTGGCTGCAGATTTATATCAACTGGGAGTCAGGAAGCATGAAAGTACCATACAACATTTGATTTTCTCATTATTATTATGAAGACAACAGCCCAAAGACCCTAATTCTATTTTATAGGAATAACTAGAGCCTAACCTCATCTAGGATTTAACTTCAAGTTAGCTCCAGTGAAAAAGAACTTCTTTTTTCAGAGGTATGCTCTTGCCAGAAAGAGTAGTTTCCTTGAAGTCACTGGATTTAGATGGATGTTGTAGGACTTGATCCATATGCTGAAGCGTTGGTCTAAGTGGACAAAGGAAGGGGTCTTTAGTTTGGATTTCTATCTCTAGGTATGATCTAGGCAGTTTCTCAAACATCATCCTTTTCTGATTGAATAATGAAGGGGAAAATGGTTTTCTAGAAGGGCTTATGAGAGGCTGAGCACTTCTTAATTTTATAATATAAGAAAAAAAAAACTTGCAGGAGACTCTTAAACCCTTTTTATGTCAGAAATATGCAAAAAGAATTGCCATGCTAGGCAAAGTCTGTCTACACATCCTAGAAGTTCAGTATTTAGTAGAAGTAATAACCGCTGCAAGATCTTTTTCTCTCTTTTGGTAACCTCCACAAGAAAGAATAAAAATGGATAAACTATATGGGACACATCAGTCTTAACCCAGAATACACCTGTGTGCACGTGGAGTTATTCAGAAAGATCTGATCTTCAGCAAATCCAGATTCCACTCTTAGAAATGCAGAGCAGGAACACTACCTTACACAAGAACTAAAGTCTTCCCAAAACTAAAGAGACACTATTCTGTAGCCTTACCTTTTTTTTATTGTGCATTCTCCTTCCAAATTAAGGATCCATAAAATTGCAAATGCTAGTACTGAAATGAGAGCTGTGCAAGGAAATAAAAAAAGATTGAACAATTTTCCTCTGTCAATGGCTTCAAGAGAAAAGCTTGTATCTGCAGTTCTGCATTTTGCTGGTATAAGAAGAAACAGGTCTGCAAAGAGGCTTCTTAAAATAAAAAAAAAAAATCAGCCTAACTGCTGGTTCTTCCTGTGTATTAAATACATCTGTTGGCTTGTGGGGGCTTCTCTTACTCAAAATTGCAGTGAGATTCACAGTAACATTTGTTTACTGCATGTCTGATCAACCACATATAACCTTTACCAAGGCAACTAAATTAGAAAGAAAAGAACAATGCGTTAGGATAGTACTGGCATTTGCAACATAGCTTTTAAGGTCTGTTTAAGATGAAAAACATACACAGGTCATAAGCACGTGTTACTGGAATGCAATTTTGCAGGAACCCGAAGACACCTGCTTTTTCAGGGCAAAGACTGCTAAAAGGCATGGCATGACAGTGAAAAAGATTATATATAAAAAATAGAGAAAATCAGTACAACAAGATGTACTCTCAGAAGTCTCCAGCTACAGGTCAGAGACTTTACTGCTTAAATAATTTGTGCTTGATTCCTCTAGATTCAAATTTGCAATGACGGACTTCAAAATTCCCAAAATTTGCATGAAATGGAAGATGTGCAGCTCAGTGCATATGTCATGTCAAATGAAAAGGAGTTCATAGTCAAAGACCCTGCTGAGAAAACCTGGCATCATCCTCAGGGAATATTCTTTCCTAAAATCCTTAAGCCTGTTTTGGAATGATTTATTCTAAACAGAAAAGTAAGGGGGTTTACTTTTGGTGGGTAGAAGAGGATTTTTTGGGGTGTGGTTTGCAGCCAGCACAGGTTGAGATGCCAAGCATTTTGTTTGCAGCTCACACTGGCCAAAGCTTTTATGTCAGGCAGCAGAGGGATTATCACTACTGTTAATCTTCACTTCCAAGCATTTTCCTGTACTTTATGAATAAAACAGGGAAATAGTGCAATATTTCCTATCAGCTGCCTGAAAGTAAATGTGCTGGTATTTGTAAGGAATGAGGACATTTGGATGAGCACAGCACACAAAGGAAAGTGGATTTTTGTGCAAGACCTCATTCTGGATTTATCTGGTGTACAAAATAATGCAAACAAGGAAAAAGATCAATGAACTGAGTGCTTTTTCTGTCAATAGCAAGAATCCAATGGGAAAATCTGTAAGATCATGCAATTAAAGGCTAATGGAACTCAGCAACATGCTGAATGAAGGTTGGACAAGTGAATATAGCTGCTGCTCTTTTAATTATGAGAGTTAGGCTTTGCAAGTGTTCTGCCCTTACCTGGCAATTTTCTGTGCCTCCAGAGAGATATGGACTCTGTTTGATGACAGGAGATGAAATAATCATGCATCTCCTGGATTCACAGAGAGATTTGTTTGAGATTCCAGTTTTACTCTGAAAGCAAAATGGTATACTCTTACATAAACCTTATGGTATTAAATCAGGGCATAATGAGATCTAACAAAGTAGGAAGTATAATTCTGAAATACTGTGGGTTTTCATTCTTGCTCTTCTCAAGGTCAGTTCCAAAATCTCAAAAACATCTCCCTCATTTTCAATTATATTGTTCAAATTTTGCCATTCCTGTCAGAACCTTCATTTTGGGGTCCTTTGAACTGCCTAAACGAGGCATGTTGGTATCAGAGTCTTCTTAGGTCTGTGAGCTCTGAAATGAGATTTGTCCTCTCTGAAGATAGGAAAAACCTGTGTGTTCACAACTTTCATCCCTCGCAAAAACAAAACCTCCGGATACATCACCCAGCATTGCTGTAGAAATGCCTCTGTAGTGAACCAGATTCTGCTGATGCTGAAGCTGTTCTGTCTCTGGCTTTTCTCTCCAAGCTGTCTAACCTCATTCACAGCTGAGCCACAGGCAGAGGTGTGGTGCGTGCTGGCACGGTCTGCTCTTATCAACTTAGTTTCTGCATTCTCACTACTGACTCGTGTTTTCCTCCACCTGCCCATGCTTTTGTACCAGAGCAAATCTTGGTGTTGAGAGACAGGGACTAAGAGGAGGTGCTTGGAACTGTTTCACAGGGTTTCTATGCACAAAAGCATTTCTGAACCACTTAAAATCCTTTGGTTAAAGTTGATCAGTATCTGCCAAAAATAAGCCATCAGGTGCATTTCCACAGCCACATAAAACAAGCAGCCACCTGTGACTGAGTTGTGCAAGTTGCATAGTACCAACAGGATCCTGGTTTTCCTCATCTTTTGCGTCCTCAGCTAAGCCATGGAAGTTGTATTTGATAGCAAGTGCTGTGATGTGATGTAAACAAATCAAACCTTGCTTTGGTTTGCTGAAGAAGAAATTATTTAAGGGCTTTGTCCTGGTTTGAGACAAATTTGGAGGAAAACATCCGAAATGAACGTATCCTCTAATAGAAGGCAGATTTCAGCAGCCTCTTCTCTACCAGGTTTGGAAAGAAATTCCTTGGAGGAAAGTGAAAAGAGTTATTTATTTAACAAGCAGGGTGCACACAGGCACCAAAAAATAATGGATAATATTAAATAATAAAACTTCTCACTGTGGAGAAAGCCTGAATCCTTTCTGTAGACATGGCTTTGCTCTCTCCAGAGCTGGGGTGCAAATTGGGCCGCCCCAGGGCTGCAGTGTAAGGCCTCCCAGTGACGCTCTGGTGTTGCTGAACAGTCCAGAAGAAAAGAAGAAGCCAAAGTCCCAGGGAAAAAACGTTCGTGCCTCAGCTAACAGGCTAGCTAAAAAGCAAAGCATTTTAACTCTCCCTCTCTCTCCAGAGAAAACAGAACCGAAAGCCAGCTAAAAGCAGGGAGGCGCTTTCCTCGGCACACAGGGGAGTGTGTGTGTCCTTTGACACAAAAAGGCTCTGAAGAATTCGCTCAGCTTTTTTCCCCCCTTTCTTTCGGACCCAGCTTAAAGATACGGGATTCATGTCTGGGCATAGAACAGGCGTTAGGGGATACAGCATCATAAAATCACCCCAAGACAGGATTCTGTCTTTTGATCATTAATGGTGAGAGACTGACTTAAATTAGAAAGGAAACAAAGAGCACCGATGGAAGATTACCGCTGACAGCCCCATTGTCCTGCATGCCCGAAGACTTTACTGGGTATCCAATGAGCTGCTGATTTACTAACACCAGACTCTGGGCTGCAAAATTCTCTGCACAGACTTTGGACCGAGGCTGTGTTCTGGTGTTTAAAAAGTCAAATGGAAAGCTTGACAACTCATAAATTTATCACACAAGTGTGCACTTTTGTGCATAGTCTTTAACACTGCTGTTAGAGCCTGCTCCCTGTCCCTTTCCTTTAGTAATTGAAGGCAAACCCTTCACTGCATGTGAAAGCAGCTGTCAGCTTGTTACACACGAATAAAGGTAGTGTCATTGAAGATGTTCAAGAGGTGAGCTGAACTGTACCATGCCTCTACTTGCTGCCAGATCAAAAGCCAGTCCCTGAAGTCGTGTGGTTGCTGTTAGTTTCAGAACAACACCATGTTTCCCTGGGCTCTGCCTTGTGCATACCTGAACGAATCAAAGGTGCCTGGGCACAGGTGGGCAGGGAAATATTGGCATATGGGCATTTACATTGGAGAGGCCCTGCTGGAGGAGATCATCTTAACACAAAGCAGGGAGGAGGAAAGATGATACTGAGCTGGTTAAAGTAGATTGTGTCTGCCAAAAATATCTCTCATAGCTATTCCCAAAGTCACGTAAAACAAGCAGCCACCTGTGATCACATTGTGCAACACGTCCTGTGTTTAAAGACATTCATGTTTTTGTGCCAATCTGCCCATTGGGAGGGATTGGGATACAGAACTTGCACTCTAAGCCTTGGAGGAACGTCCTCCATTGCTCTCTGGTGTATGCCTGTCGTTTGTGCCTTGAAATGGTCCTCTGTTGTGTTATTCTTCAGTTAAAGGTCAAAATGTATCCAGATCTCTTAGAATTCGGCTTTTAATCTTTAAAAAGGAAATCTGGAAAAATGGTGCAGATGTTTACTGTTAGGAGTTAGACTGAGGATAAGCGTCATCTTTGTCTAGGACTGTTCTGTATCCAGGTGATGCTTAAATCTGGATGTGCGTACTCAGTAACATGAAGATTTTATTCACAAGGTTAAACGTTCCTCTTGTATCTCTGTTACTGCAGGATTCTTCTTGGCTTCCACATAGTCCTTGCCTGCTACTGCAAAGCTAATTTTCCAAGCCTACCTCTCTGCTTAAATAATTTCTTTGGTGTCTCTGCTGTATCAGGTGCGAGTGAAATGCCTGCTCCTCCGAGGCCAGCTGTGGGGTACTCTCAGCCTGGTGATCATCTCCCACTTGCTGCTGGTACATTCCCTTCCACCTCTCACTGACCTGTGCTACAAGGCTCTGCAACCTTCCTGTTACATATTTAAGAGTGCACATTTTTTGGTGTTTCCAAAGCATCCCAATTTCAGTCATCTTCAGACGGCTCTTCTAAGAAATGACTATTGCAAAGATCTTAACATTCCTTGGATATGTGGCCAATACTGTCTTATGTGTCATCTGTCTTCTGCTGAGGCTGAAAGCTTTCTAGGGCATGGGGCTATTAGAGTTCTGCCTGGATAGTCCCTAAAACAACTCATATGCAAATAAAAAATAGTGGTAATTGTTAGGAAGTCAGTGAGCGTTATCAAGTAACATCTACTGAAGTTGATGTAATGTTTTTAAAGAGATGGTGCCTTGAAGAAGCCAGCCTCTCAATGGAAACTGCTGAAATAAGTGTGAAATTATTTCTTTTTGTCTAAGATTTATGCCACCTTTTGAACTGCGAAAGTTTCGGGATGGCAACAATGCCACAAAAAATTACTGTTCAAGCTCCATTTTCCATTAAATACCTAGATTCAGTTTGAATCAGTGCTTCACTCCTGAAAACAAATCATTTTGTATCTTAAAAGGAGTTAATCTGACACCTCGACATTTGCAGGTGCTATTCAAAAACCACCTTAAACTTTTGAACTCTGGGATAATGAGCCAGCAGCTCACATGCGATTTGTTGATATAAATTCATTCTGACTCCAGCATGTAGAAGGAAATTCACTCCAAGAATGCAGCTGTAGATATTTAGAAATGCCCCAGATGGCCATGATAGATCTATAAACTATCACTATAAAACAGTTTGCGTGAAAAGGGACATGCTGAACCAAATAAAGGAAGAACCAGTGGTGTAAGCAGGCCCATGGTGGAGCCAACCTGTGACACCTCCTCAGAAGAAAATGCTGCTGTTGAACACCAGTGTTAAAACATCCGAGTGGTGACCCAATCATGGGAAAGGATGTGTGGGGCCTTGTTCCTGCCTTGTTGGCACAGATTACGGGTTCAAACTCTGGTCTGCCCATCAGGCTGGGCCAAAATCACTTGGTCTGGTAAATGGATGCATGCCTAGACTAGGAAGGGCTGGTTTGTTTTTCCCTTGACACGTACCTATTTTCTCCTGTCTGTCCTTTCCCCTGTTTTGGTCAATATGAGCATGGAACAAATGTGACAGGGAATGGATGTCAGAGGAAGTTTCCTCTCCTTTATTTTCTGCATGGTCTTGGTGCTTAACCTTCCTAGGAGAAGTTTCAGGTAGCTAAACAGAAGGCACAGGGACAGCAGCTTTGCTAAGGAGGCACAAGGAGGAGGAGGAGAAGCCTCCAAGGAAGCTTGGCATTGGTGAAGAAGGATTGTGTTAGGGTTGTGGGATTGGCTGGGGTACTGATTCCAGTTCTGATCCAAGTGGTCTATAAGCCATTGGAGACTTGGGGTGGAAAGGCTTGTACTGCCTAGGGCTGACTGAGGCTGTTTGATTGTGAAAGCAACCTTTCCCAGTGCCAGCAGAGCTCTCCAGTTGCCACCTCGGTGCAAAAGCGCACGTTCAGGGATGTCAGGTCTCTTCTTGTTCCCTTTACAGGAGCAGCTTCTCAAAAGAGCTTTTGTTTGGAGCAACTGCCCAGACAGCTGGGCAAACCCATGCCAGTCTGTTCCTGCATTTCCTTTCCCAACAGCAATACTCAACCCTGGAGCTGGAGAGCCAGGCATTGGCTCCCTGGCCCAGGATACTTGTGGTCTTCCCAGAATAACACCACCCTCAACACGAGCTTGGCAAGTGGCACAGGGAACACACGGAAGGAAACAAGATGGATCTGCAAGCAATATTTTGGGTTGCTCTCCCAGCAGGATGCTTGCAGAGCCATCATCTGAAGCAGTGTTGGCAGTATTCAGCCAGTACTGGAAAACTCAGGGTTTGAAGCTGCCCTGGTTGGTTGTACCCAGCTCTGCAATCATGGAATAAGGCTGGGGGTGAGATGGATGGGAGGTGAGACCAGCACCTCGGGTGACCCTCACTGGAGCCACAAGTGCTGTGTTGGCCACAGCAGCACAGCAAGACCTGAGACTTCCGTAAGCCCCTGCGCTTGAAGGCAAACAGCCTGGGCTGGGGCAGACCAGAAAGGGCAGGGTATGACTTGCTCCTTGCCAAAAATCAGAGAGACAGGATGAGGTGGGACAGCAGAGGCCATTTGCTGGTGGCCCTGGCAGGTCCCCATGCCAGGAGGTAGAGCTGGTCACACACCTTGCAGTGTTGGGGTTGGCTAACCAGTGGGGCTGTGGGCAGGCAGTACTGGCCCAGACTCTGCTCACAGCTCACAGGATGCTGTCGGCAATGTCCTGGCACGCTGGCCCTGAGCCCACAGCCACCGCCTGCACCACAGTCTCCCCTTTGTTTTTGATGCCGACACATCCAGAGGCTGTAGCTGCATTTCCTACACCCACTGGGAGGATGTGGGATTTTCCTGGCTGCGATATGCAGCAGCAAGAAGCTCTGCAGGCTGGGCCAGTGACTCAGCTGCCGGTGATGGGCAGAGCACAGGACAGACGGGCTCTCCCCTCTCCGTGTGCGCAGCAGCCCAAGTCACGGTGCCCTTGCAAACCTTAATCCTTTTGTTTTCCACCCCACTCCTAATTTTGCCACACGAGAGGAGAAGAAATTAATCCTGCCAGCAGGAGATAGCCGAGCTGGTTTGGAGAAACAAACACATTATTTTTATTTTAAAAATATTTCATTCCTTTCATCATAGTCATTTCTGCAGAAACACAGTCAGAAGTTGCTGTGTAGGAGTATGGATTTCTGGTAACAAGGCCACCTACACAAATCCACCACAGGAAATAGGAAGTCCATACCTAAAGCCTCTATTGTCTAAGGCCCAGTTTTGCAGCAGTGCTAAAGCCCCGCTTGGTCCCACTGCAGACAATGGGAATAGATGTTGCCGAGCGCTTGGCAGGAGGGGGTCAGGATTGCACCATCCTAGACCTTGACTCAGTGAGTCACAGCATTGCAGGGCGTTCGCTAGTCAGAAGAATTCTGAATCTCGGCACCATAAATAATATCCTGTTCATTTCATCTATTGCATCTTGGATTGGTATTAGGAAGAATAAAAGTACCTGTTTCTTCCCTCCCACCTTTTAAAAGCTCTTTCATTTCTGGGAAAAACTCCTTTAATTGTGATACATAAGCATTTTCAACTTGTATTTTCTCTTGGCTTTGTAATATTGCTGGTTTTAATGCTGTAAGCAATAACAGAGTTGTTTTTTGCAGAAAGATCCTAAGCATTTAGCCCACCCAGACACTGACCGAGTTTATCAGGGCTTGACAAAAATATTTATATATTTTGCAGCACAAACAGAGATAATACTCAAACCTGTTGGTCATTTTGATTAATATTTCATTGGTTCCTAATGTTAAGGAGGAGGATGAGAAAGAGCCATGTAAAGGGATATGTTTACCCAACACTAGTCTCAACTACGGTAATTTTCTGCTTAGAGAAAATAAATCATTGTAGTTTATCACCTGTTTCATCTGATATCTGCTCTAGATGGACTCTACCTTCACTGACATGGATTTTTTTTTCATCTAGGAAAAAAATCTCCTTTTATTTCTGCAAAAGGTACCTGTTGTTCCACAACTAACATCAATAACTTCATCAATAATTCAGTTAACCTGTCAGGATAAAAACCCAAAAAACCCCCAAAACATTGTTAAATTTGTGGCCTTTCCAAAAGGAGCTATTCTGCATCAATTCTCTCCAGCCTCATGAGTGCATTATGGACTGATTTAAACAAAACATTCGAAAGATTTGTGGAAATCATACTTCTGTGGATTTCTTTGGCCAATCATATCCTAAGCTCTCTAAATAGGAAACATGGAGAACGGAGTTAAACTGAGATGATCTGACTCTTATTTTTTTTAAAGTTGGTAAAATGTTGCCTTTTTGTTACTGGAATACCTTCTAACTCAATCTACAATGTTTGTGGTCACTTTTCCTTCATTTTTAGAGCTTTCATGGTACTTCTCATTTGGACATCTGAAAAAATTTAGAGGAAAGTATGTATCTGTTTTCTCTGTATTGAGGTAGAGATGGAACCATTCTAGGAAGCTGTATCAGACAATGGCATGGGTGTGTGAATAAAGCTGGTTTTGTTTCGTTGCACTAAGCTAGGTTTTTGGGTAGAGAGTGGTTCAAAATAATGCTGGAAATGGGTTAGGTTAGCTGTTGCATTTGCTTCCTATGGAAACCGATTTTTATGGCTTTATTTAATGTGGAAGGGTTCTTTTCATAGTGAAACTTATGTCACTGCTAGAACCAGTCAGAAGCTTTCAAAGGAAAAAATGTGGCCTTGAGAGCAAGGGAATTTTACACCTTTGCAGCTCAGGCTTGACAGTTTTGCTTTGTCGATATTCTCTGTGTTGAATCTAATTCAGACAAGCAAAAAAAATGCCTTGAGTAATTTCAAGTTCAGTCATTAGTGGCAACCAGGACTGCAAAGAGGTCAAGAGCTGTAGGTTTAGGTCCCCACAAGGCCATAGGAATTATGCCACATCCCAAAAGGTCAACACACTCACCTTGGGGACAAGAGTCTAATTCTCAAATCCTTGTTCCTCTTGACTCGAAGCAAGGCCACGCTTCCAGCTTTCCCACATCCCAAGGGAGGGCCACAAGCATCCTGCAGCGAGCCTGGCTCTGTCTGTCTGCTGGAAGTGGTTCCATTTGATAGCAGTATTCCCAAAGGGAGAAAGTAACTCTACAGAGTGGTCAGAGCACTCGGGGGGACTGTGTGAAAGGCAAGTTCAGTTCTCTGCTCTCCTGAGAGCGTGTCTGCAATTATTGATACAGAGTGGGAGTTTCAGAAAGTGTGGTTTGGGGGTTTAGCTTTGAACAACTGACTAATAATCACAGTTTGGAAAATGGGTTGTGAGAGAAGCTTTGTATTCTTCCTTTCAGAGAAAATAATTGTGTATCCAACCACGTATTTCAAGCCCAGTCTAGATGGTGTTTGTGAGACTACTTTTCCTCGTCACTGAAAGTCACAGAGGAGGCAAAGAAGCGCCAAAGCCTCACTCACCTCACACGTCAGGAGCTGGATGCCCTCTAGCGAGGCTGCTACGCTCTCAGATCTATCGGCCCTCATTTGTATTGAGATGTGTGACACAAAGGAAGCTGTCTTTGCAGATTATCCCCTCAGGGTGCCTTTCCTCAAATGCCAAGGCTCATCTCAGCCTGTAGACAGAGCAGTTTGCTGCCCTGCGCCCTGCTCAAAATCCACTTAGGCTATCCGGGGGCATTTAAAAGCCGCTGTAGTGTGGCAATATTTGATTTATTTAACTCACTGAGGAGGTTTCCAGGGAATTAATATTTAACATTTCAAATACGTAGTGTGACTTCACCAGGCAGTTTGCAGGAAGTGAGAGTTACTCTTCAAAACTGTAAACGATCAATTTAAATATTTAAATATTAAATACCTCATCAGTTTATTGAACTATTAGGACTCTGTTAGTAAGACTCCTGGTATGTGGAAGTCACAAATGTTTCCTCTGTCGCTTCCCCTCATCCTCTTTTAAATGCCAAGATTTGGTGTACCTGAAAAGAAGCCTTTTTGCTTCTGCAATGTTAGAAGCTGATCCTGTGCTCATTGCTCTGAAAACAAACTCACATCTAATGAAGTGAGAGCACAGCACTCCTTGGCAGTTCTGTGGGTCTTTTTTCCCTAAAGCCAACTGAAGATTTGCCTTAATGTGGGACTGGCAGGACTGTGGGACTGCACTGTGGGCCTGAGAGATGAAAACTTAGAAGTTGCATTTGGGAGATAAAACTGCTGTGGGATTGTCATATTTTGGAATATAACTTGTAAGTGATTTTTGTTCTCTTGAACTATTTTGTATTTTATTAAAAGCCTGGTACTTTTTCATTTCAAAACATATTTCATTAGAAGTAATTTGCATTATAATCTCCCAAACAGCTATTTATTGCCTTTAACAATGCTTTGATATTTAGGTGTTTGCCAGACACAAACTGCAGTTCCACTTTCCTTTCTGTAAAGTAACTGCCTAGAATGAACAATCAGAGTGAAAATCAGGTTTTGCTAATGGTGCAGAGGAAGGATCTCAGCTGGGTGCACACAGTGTATGTCTGAATTGCAGCCCCCTGAGGGGTAAATCTGCAAATGCCAGACATTTAAGGACCCACTCACCATGCCAGCATGAAGGGGAAAAGGGATGCCAAGGATGGGCTGGCTTTACAGTCAGCTGCCAGGATGAAGAGGGGATGATTTCCCTCACTGTCCTGCAAGCTAAAGCACCACCAGACACTTGTTAACACTTGAAAGTTTTGTGCTCATCCGGACACTGCTTGACATTCCAGACTTCAGAGATTAATGGGCAAGCCAGAAATACCATTTCACCATTGTAGTACACATGGCAGGTATGATTGTGTGGCTTTTTCCTACCTTCAGTGCAGCTAATGGGATTAGAACAGGAAGAGAGAAGTGACATGCATCATAGGTAAACCACAGTCATCAATCTCTTCCTGTGGCAGCATAAAAAAAAGTACAATCACTCTGATAGGCTCTGGGATTCCCCATAATCAACTAGAACTTCAAATTTCCCTTTCTGAATAGATGTGGTTAGTACTAGAAACTTTTAATCAGCAGAGTGGAAGAGGAATTACGTGACAGACTACTGCACCTAAGAATTCCTCTCTTAGAAAGAAGAGATAAATGAAAGTGAAAATGGTGAACCATTTAAGACTTTAAAATTTAAAAAATACAGAATAAGCATGAAGACTCTGTAACTTGCAAAACAGTTTTATTTCACACTTATACAAAGTTAAAACATTTTAAAACACTTACGGTACTATAGATTACATCTACTGCCACTATGTTAACAGGGGACTACTCGGGCCTCTGGAGCTTTACAGGATTTGAAAATTTTGAAGCTGATAGTCCATAAAGGACAAACCCTCCTGCAGAGCCACATAATCAGGTACCAGGCTGCGTGTCACTGCTCTGTAACTCAGAAGGAGATGTGGCTCTCCAGTAAGTCCTAGATTGACAGTATATGTAAGAAATACTAAAGAAAACAAAGGTACTCTTAAAAAATAACCCCCAAAACCTGTGATGTGCGAAATGGATTTGGACTGCATGGATCTAAATATACTCAGTGTTCCACAGACATCCATGGTGAGCTACTTTGTCACTTCAGATGCAAATCCTCTCTGCAACATAACTGTCAACAAGACCAAATTTACTCTAGTGCACCATGGAACGGGACTTTTCAGGTCCATCCTGGACATGACATCCTGGAGTGACAGCAGCTCTGTAATGTCTGGGGAGTAAGACCAATGGCACAAGGTGTTGCCTGGTTATACAATAAACTTTGGTCACCCAAGCAGGTTACATTCAAGTTTCATTCAGGTTTCAGGTGATCAGATAAACACAAGAACATCTACGGATAGCACACAGCTCCAAAGGAAGAACCAAATCTACATTTGCTTTCCACTACATCCAAAAACAACTTGCCATAGGATAACAGTGTCTCATATAGAAATACAGATAGATATGCAATTCATTTTAGAGTCTTTCATGGAAATAAACAACTGGAGACAAATACCAAAAGATAACCTAAAAAACCTTCAAAGGAATAAAAATGCTGTGCTTGTCCCCTCAATCTGTAGCCTTAGGAAAGGCAAAGTAGCCTTTCCCAGCAGCAGTGGGAATCTTCACATCTCAAGTGAAGTATCTTTTAGTTAAATAGTAAAACACAGCAGTTTTTATCCAAAATCACCATCAGGGAAGTTGTTAGGGTGGAGGGGAAGGGACCCTGCCTTGCAGGTTCAATTCATCCTGCCTTCTCACTTCTGCAGTATCTCATTTTGGCAGTTTTGGGTACTACAGCCCTCCTTCCCCAATTATCTTTGTTGAAAAAGAGGGATAAAACGAAAAATCTTTCCTTTCAGACTTTCTTTACACAGCAGAAAACATGCAGAAGGCACAGGCCCTGTTTTTAAGCCTTTTCCAGGTTATCTTTTGGACTGTATAGCAAGGCAACAGATACTAGTATAAGCTAGTTTTCTTCATGATTCTCAAAAATTCTTGCTCACTTACTTCCCCATCTCCATCTCGATCAGCTTCATCAATCATTTCCTACAAAACACATTGTACATTTGATCAGGCACTGGACTCTAAACACAAGATATTCCACGCATTAATACAATAAATCAGAGGCACTTCATGTGAAAACAGAATTATGTATTTGACTGCTTTTCATATTTCTGACCTCCCACCCAACCCCTGGGAGCTACAGGCTTGGCCTGTGCCTGTTAGAAAAGTTCTGGTAAATCAGAATTTACCTGAAGTTCTTCATCTGTTAAATTCTCTCCCAGCTCCTTGGCAACCCTTTTCAAGTTTTTGAATGAAATTTTTCCTGTGCCATCATCATCGAATAATCGGAAAGCTTTCAGGATTTCTTCTTTTGAATCCTTTTCGCTCTAAACCAAGAGTAAAGCAAATGTTAATTAGAAAACCCCTGACCCTGAGATGTTCCTTTTTCTTTGCTGTCACAAGAATTTCTGCTAAGAATTCCTACCATTTTTTGTGTCATCATAGCCAAAAAGTCCTCAAAGTCGATGGTGCCACTTCCTTCCTTGTCAATGTCTGCTATCATCTTCTTAATCTCTTCCTTCTTTGGCTCAAAGCCTAAGGCACGCATTGCAACCTGTGCCAAAATAGCAAAACCAATTGTTAGGAGGCCACCAGGATTTTGGTGTAAGGGCTGAGCTAAAGCTTGTTTCATTTCCTTGTCCAGAACTGTATTGACAACTCACTGCCATGAAAACACCTTGATGTTCTCTACCAGCTTCTTTCATCTTGCTGAACTATACCAGTGCAGGTTTAATATTCTTAAGATGTCATTTTTCCTATATGGTCTAGTGGAAATCCTAAGTTACATTAGGCAGAGGTAACTCATGCTTCCAGGTTCCATATGCAGAAATTGAGCAGAGTGTGTACGTGAGAAATTAAGGTAAAGGAGAGAAATAAAAGGGTTCATGATTACAAAAAGATCACACAAAATCCCAGGGAGAGAACTGAGAACAATCTTCCCCCTTTACTACTGTGTGTATGTAATGCACACACACTGCCTGAATTGTTACTGAAATGCAACTCTGATCTCCATTTTGTTCTTTTTTAAATTAAAAACCAGGTAATTTTTGGATTACATATATGCAAATGTAGTTGTAACTTTCCTGAATGTGTGCAAAATCTGTGTTTAGTTCTCAGGTGGAGAAAATATTAGATATTCTGATGCTCATCCCAGAACAACATAAGTCCACTTCCCAGGAACAAGCACCTTAGTCATGAAAACTGAAATTGTTTAGTTCCTCTAATGCTCAGCTATTCAAAGCTGTCAGATCTAAATATCCACATAGTAGAGAAGCCTGTCTGCTGTGAACCATTATATGCAGAGTGCACTTCAAATTCAGTCATTACAGCAATCCATGACACTCCTTCATGCTCCAAAACTATTTTAAAATAGGGTTGGACAAACAGAAAAAGCAGCTACTATTTTGAGATCAAAGATATTTTCATCCCAGAGGGGAAAAAAAATAGTTTGAAAACCTTCAGTTCTTTTATGTCGATGCTTCCAGATCCATCAGTGTCAAACAAATCAAAAGCTTCTCTGATCTCCTGCTTTTGCTCTTCTGTAAGTTCAGGTTTCAAGCCACTTTTCTTCCGCTGGGCTGTACCTAAGCCAGGTTTTCTATAGTTGGATGCCTTCAGAAAGTGAAGGAGAGAAAAGATAAGGAACAGCGCATTCCAGGGAGAATTCAAAATACACTAAATTATAAATGCAACATTAAAGCTGTAGCAGAGGTGAGAGGCATTCTTTGCTGCAATTGGTAGACACCTGGTCTCTATGGTCATTTTCTTAGATTTTTCTAGAAAGAAAACAAGCCAAGACTTTGTTCCTAAATTGAAAATTCACCCATTAAAGGAGTAAAGGCAGAAAAACAGGTGGGCAGCCGGAAAATGAACACTCCATTGAGGTGACCACGACCCTCTGCACCTTCTGCCAGTTGCCTTTCCTGCAGGTTTACCTGAAAAATACGAGTACAATGTTCTCACAGCTAAAAAGGCTGGTTGCTTAGGGTGTTGGCTGTAAATGAGACTCAAAATCAGCCACTCCTGATGGAGAGGAGTTTAAAGGGAGCTGTGTAGCTCCAGGCTGCCTGTCCATTAAGTAGAAGTGGAGCCAGGTAGCAATGCGCCACAGCAGTGAGATCAACACAATCTGTTCCATAAGAGCTAATCTGCTTGTGCTGAGCTGGTGATCATTATCCAGGGCACTTCTGAGACCTTTCCTGCCTCTGGTGTAAGCCTCCGTAGTACAGAGTGGTCTCCCTGCCACCTCTAAGCAGGACAGATGCTTTCCTCAGGTATAGTTTAGTTTTTAAATCAGCAGCAGACAGATTTTAGTCCTAGAGTCTTGACTATGCACAGTGTCGTGGAAGGAAAAAGGCAGCCCCTCCCACCCCCAGCTTCAACTGGCTAGGCTTTACAAAAGTAAATAAAACAAATACAAAGCAAGGAATTTGTTACCTAGCTACTGCGGGCCAGTCTCTGGCCTCTGCTGAATTGTTATCATTTTCTGGACTGGGAATTCTCGCTTAAATACCCAGTGTGTAACAAAGAAGATTCCCTTTTCTTGTATTTGGAAATGAAATTTCAGTTTTCAACGTGATTTGTCCCTCCCAGGTTGGATTGCAAAGCCATTTGTCTGGCTCACCCCTGACTTTACTCTGCTATTAACACAGGCATGAGACTTTTACTAAGAGTATATGCTGCTCTAGGAAGAAGACACACGAGACCTTTTCCTGACTATGGAGACTTATTCCATTTATCTCACATCTGAATTGTGCAAATCCCTTTCAGGTTCCACCTCCGGGCCTGGCCGCTGCCATTGCAACAACGCTCCGGGGTCCCGAACGATGCAGAGGTCTGTGAGCTGTGCCGAGAGGAACCAGGCATGTCCCCTCCGGCTTGCCGAAAGCAGGTGACGTATTTTGCGAATCTCGGTGTTTTTCCGGGAGTGTTTTCCCGTTGGAGGGGGGGCCTCTCCGGGGTGCGTTGTGCGAGATAACCGGGCAGCAACGACGGCCTGGGCGGGGGAGGAACCTGGAGGGGATTTGCCCAACTCCTGCTGTGGGCGGGAGGGGCCGGAGGGGCTCGGGGGAGGCGGCGGTGGGAAGGGAGCCCGCGGCGGGAAGGGCGCGCTCACCATCCGGCCGGGAATGCCTCTCCGGGATGGGACCTCACCGCACCGTACGGGCCGGGAGTTCCTCACCGCCGCGCGCAGCCGACACGCGCCGCCCAGCCGGCCAATGAGCGGGCGGAACGAGAGCGCGAGCCCGCCCCCCTCACGGCTCGGACCAATGGCGGCGCGGCGTGCCCATGAGGGACAGCTGAGGGGAGCGCGAGGGCGGGCCCGCCCGCGGGGCGCCTGAGGGAGCCGCGGCCGTGTCCAGGCAACTCCGTGTCCAGGCAACTCCGTGTCCAGGGGAGCGGCGGGAGCGCGGCCCCTCCGGTGAGACACCCGCACCGGCCCGCCAGGCACCCTCCGGCCTCAGGAAGCGGCTAGGCCATCGCCAGCCCAGTTCCGGTGTGTCCGGTCCAGGCGGCTTTCCCCCCGGTCGTGTGGGGCCGGCGGGCCGGGTCGTGCTTCCTCTCCTCAGCAATACTACGACATAATATTTAAGTGGTGGGGGACCACCAATATTCAAATTTCGGTCCGTGGGATGGGAAAAAAAGGGCTTTTTGGATTTGGAATAGCTACGCAAAGGGGCCTTTAGGAAGCTGGAATAAATGATGTGAATAAATTCCAGTACCTGAAGGGAAATCACTGGAACTATGAGGCAAGACTATTTATAAGGGCATATAGTGACAGGACAAAAGGGAATGGGTTCAAACTGACAGACAGTAGATTTAGATTGGATATTAGGAATAAAGTCTTTATTGTGAGGTGGTGAGGGACTGGAACAGGTTGCCGGAGAAGCTGTGGCTGCCCCATCCCTGGAAGTGTCCAAGGCCAGGCTGGATGTGGCTCTGAGCAACCTGATCTGGTGGAAGATGATCCTGCCCATGGCAGGGGGGTTGAAACTGGATGATCTTTAAGGTCCCCTCCCACCAGACCATTCTGTGATTCTGTGGTGTGAATCTGAGCATAAGAGGTACAGGACTCGGGATTCTCATTTCTTGCGTGTATACTTTGTTATTCAAAAAGAGAGCTTTATTTCAATCCATGTGGTCTGCCATGGGACCGTGGTGTGGAAGAGATTTTGAGGGAAAGAAGATTTGGTTTTGATGTGTTAAGAATGAATAGTTGGTCAAAACTTTAAAGTCTTGGCACTTTGTAAGGTATGAAGAAATGGCATTGCTGAAGTATTCATGCATGCTAATTGGACTTAACAGAATTGGAATAAAATATGTTTTTCTAGAGTTGAAGGTTAAAGTCAGTGGCATGACTGTTGTTACCCAGAAGGATCTGCACAGAGCTCTTGAGTTTTGCGTGTGATTTGTCCCTTCTGCTTAGTGAACTTTTGCCCTAAGTAAGGCAAATAACTGAAATTCCAGATAGCAGGACAGGAGGGAGGTGGTGGTTCCACACAGCCTGTACTGATGGAAGTGTAAGGTGCCATGGGAATTAACTGCTCTTTACTCTCAGCCAGTCAGAAGCAGTTCCCTGGGTTTTTAACAGTGCACCATTTCAGCAACTCTGCCCAGTGATTTCTCATAATAAATGCACAGGAGGAAGACCTGCTTTGTACAGAGCAAAGCTGTATTTAGGGCTAGGCTAAAATGATTTTTTTGGTGATTCATGCTGTGGTGTGCTATGAGGATGGGGCAGTAATTTGTGCTCTGTTCACAGATGCTGCCCACTGCCCATGGCTTTCAGGGATGTGAATGCCAGGAGACACATTGGACTCCAGCAACTCTCATCCTTAGCATCCACTGGGAGAACATTCCTGGGGCCAATGAAATCACATAAATTCATTGTGGATGAAAGCACCAACCAGAGCACATTGATTTGTTCTGCTGTTAGACTGATTGAAAGTTTGGATTTGACAAGTGCTGCTGGACAGCTTCTTAATGAAACCATTCAGGCTCAGAACAAGGAGTTTAAGACTGGGATGAGTACTCTGTTGTTCCTGGTTGGAGCATGGAGCAATGCTGTGGTGGAGTGCCTCCAGCAGAACGTTCCCGTTCCAGCAATAGTGTCTGTGATGTCTGAGGGGTTGAACTCCTGCTGTGAGAGAGTCCAGTGTCTTCAAATACCAATACATGATGTAAAGAAAGAGCTGTGTTCTAGCAGAGTTAGGCCAAAGGCTTTTGAAAGCAAAACTGGCCAAGCTGGATGTGATGGTCTTACAAATCCTTGGAATTTGCTGTGTTTTCAGAGAGATATTTCTGCACCAGAAAAAGTAATTCCAATAAATTCTAGTTCCCATCAAGGAGATGATTGTCATTTTAACAAGTGCCTGGTTTCACCCTTGTCTGGCTTTGGTTCAGTGGCTTCTCTTGTCAAAGCAGCGGGTGACAAAAGTTCATCTGTGCTGTCTGGAAGTGGTGTTACTGGATCCAGCTGTATCACACAGAAGTTAACCCACAGCAGACACTTCAGCAGCCTAGGGAAAAGCCGTATTTCAAGTCAGCAAGTTAATTTTCAGGGATATCTTTCAGGATCATCAGCAGATCCATGTGGATGTTATGGTTTAGGATGTTTGGCAATGGCTCTGAGCCATGGAAACCAGACCAGCGTGAAACTGCTACAAAGCATTGGTGCTTATCAGCAAGAGAAAGCAGAATGCAGTGGCTCTTCCCAGATTAATATCACAGAGATTGCAACGTGCTGTGTACTAGGCCTGCCTGAGAGTTATTCTTGTGTCTCCCCAGGCTTTGTCACATTAGTGTCACCAGAGCAAGCCACAGTCATCAAACACTTTGCAGACAAACCCCTTCGGGTTCTGCTGATGGATGGTGACCTCACAGAGCAGTATCGCCACTTAGGTTTTAATAGACCACTCAATGTAAGGACCATATTGGAGCATCCCAATCCACAGGGAAGTGGAGCAGGAGATGCGTGGCTAAGCAGAATGTCGGATATTCTGATGAGCTTTGAAGTAAACCTGGTTTTGGTCAAAGGAAATGTGTGCGAGAACTTCATGGAAAGGTGCATCGCCAGCAGGATATTGGTAATTGGTTGTGTGGCTCGGCACGTGCTGTGTGCCTTTGGGGTGGTCACTGGTGCCCAGGCAGTGACATACCTGAGCCAGCTGAACGCTTCCTGTGTTGGCACCGGGGCCTGGGCGGAGCTGTGGAAGGCCAGCGATGGACGTGCGATGGATCTGGGTGAGCTGGTGCCAGTGCGGATCAGCACGGGAGGCATCCCTCTGCTCACGGCCGTGCTCACCACTGCCCTGCCTTCCAAGGTGCAGCTCCTTGAAGACCAGTTCTGGACTTTGCTGTATCGACTCCATCACGCACTAAAGGATGGGAAGGTTTTCCCTGGGGGTGGTGCAGTGGAACTCTTGTGCCTCAGTCACATCCAGGTGCTCGCAGAGCAGCCCGAGCCACTGGGAAATGACAAAGGTGCGAGAGAGTTTCCCAGCCCCTGGTGGGCAGAGTATAAATCCATTGTGCTCCAGGCACTGGGAAGTGGCTGGAAGCGGTACCTGTCCGTGGTCCTGTGTAACACTGCAAAGGCCAGGTCGGAGCTGGAAGCGTGTGCTGCAGTGGATCATCACCTCCAGAAAGCAGCGGCCTGTGGCTCTCCCTCAGCTTATATTTTGGAAGAGTTTAGGAGAGGGGGAGTGCTCAGAGGTGGCTCTGATCCCTTCCCTGACCAGGTCACAGATTTAAAGGTTTGTGATAACGTTGCAGCCAAGACAGAGGCGTGGAGGAGAGCTCTGGACCTGGTGCTGCTGGTGCTTCAAACAGACACTGAAATTATTACAGGCCCCAGAAGGAATCAGCTCTTGAACTCGCCTGTGTCAAGTGAATTTATGTTTTTATAGGACTTTCAGGATCTGTAAGTCCATGAGTCAGTGGGAGAAGCCCGGGTGCAACCTACTTGTCTTTATAAAGCAAACAGTGAGATGTGATTGTGACTTTAGAGTGTAACAGCAGAAGTCAGAATGAGAGACAGCCACGACGTAATTTCTTATTTCTAGAAATGGGAACTAAATAACAAACAAAAGTCTCTTGTGGGCTCATCTCTAAGCCCAGCAATGCATTTCTAGCTAATGGTATTGCCTGTATGGACATCTCCTAATGTCTTCTAAAGAAAGGTAGAGATCTCTTACATAACATGGCTGTACTTGTGTAACATGAAAGAATATAGTGTAATTTTTTCTAGATTAATACCTTTTTCCTTATTTCTGTACACTGCAAAGGTAAGAGTTAAACTTGAAGTAATGTGAATGTTACATTTTATACTGAGAGATTGTATGAATAGATTCTATTTTTGCATATTTATGTGGTCCATACATCTCCCATCTCCTGTTTTCCAGTATATACCCTCTGGAACTTCTTTGGTTTTGACCAATCCAGGCTGAATCCTTCCTTTTGGTATTACAGACTGGATGCATCTCTACACAGAATTTTCTTTTACATCGCCAGCTGGATTTTTAGATTATTTCCATGGGGTCTTTCAGCTGTCCTTGCAGAGAGGAAAATGTTGCTGTAAGTTGTAGGTGTTGGCTAACGAGTGGAAATGAATGTATCCTGGTGATTGAGGCAAGGCATTTTTGCTGTGTTACGGCACTGGCAGTTTGAAAGCTGGGCACTGGAGAACTGGCACTTCATTGCAAGAGAGAGATGTGTAACTATGGAGATTTTTTTTTCTGAACTTGGTATCCTGAGTCACCTTGAAAGTGAAATGTCTCACCAGTCTGGTGAAAATAGAATGGAAAATGAATGGAAATGGTGATGCTAAAGAGGTTCCTTGCCTTCAAGAACTTTCTCATTAAAATGCTCATGGCTGCCAGCACACATAATGAAATTCATACACAAATAAGGCTGAGATCCTTATGGGGATGTCTGTGTGTGTATTAAAGTCATGTTACATTTCTGACCTGAAACTAAACATTTTGGTTTGCTGTCAAACCCCAGCATTCAGTGGATTTTGGCAAAATCTCATCAGTACTACAGGGGTTTATAATTTTAATTTGGAACAGTAGTTCCTAACAGCATAAGGGTCTCATTATATTACAGTTCTGACCATCCTGCAATTATATGTTCATTATTAATCAGTTGGCAAATTGATGTGTAACTGCTTGGCCTCATTCTTGGTGTACCAAGACGTGAGAGAGAAAGAGTCTGGTAGATCAAAAGAGGCAAAAGGAGCTGGGGGCTGTTAAATGAGAATTAAATGAAAACACAACATATAAATAAATATAAACAGACTCTGCTGCTCTGCAAGGCTCTTTGCAGCTCATGTTTGGCTTTACACTGTTTTTCTTGATCCTCCTGTGCTGAACATTGCATAACCCCCGTTCCCAGGAAAAGATCCACTTGCACTTTATTTGAATAATAGAGTGAAGTGTGTTATGGAAAATCTGTGGACATGAATTGTATTGAGGTGGTCCAACATCTATTTATGGGGCTCTTAGACACTGGGAGCTGACGCACCAAATGTTGAGAAAGTCCAAAATGATGTAATTTTTCCAATCAGGCTTTTAAAAAGCACATAATGATATATTTAAATGTTGTGATGCTGAAACCAGGACAAGAGGTTTTCTAAAAAGCTGTCAGATGTTACATTTTAATTAATTAATGCTTGTTTTTCTACAACGCAATGGAACATTTTATGAGCTAGGTAGATCCTGTATCCTGGGTTACTTAAAATTATCTCTTTGGTATGTACAGAAGATTAACATGCACACCCTCATCAAGGCATCCTCTCCTCCAATTTGGAATACAGCATACTGGTGTGGCTTCCTCAGACTCAGATCTCTTACAGCTCTCTGCACCACGGAATGGAGATCCTGTGCATGTCTGCCATGGCACTCGGCACAGAGAATGATTTCAACATCTGCCACAGGCGATTTCAGCTCCTGCCAGGCAGAGGCTCCTCCTCTGCACACAAAGGTTGTTTGTGTAGAGTATGGTGTGATGGGAGAGCTAAGCTTTTACATGTGATGTGCTTGGGAAATTGGGAGATGGCAGAGATTTCAGGGAGTTGGCACATCTCACTCCCTGCTGGAACCAAGTCCCAGTCAGGTGCCTCGTTTCTCCCTTGCATCCCAGTATCATCATTCCCAGCTCACTCCACCTTCTGTTTAGGGCTGATTGCATTGTATTCCATGTTTCTCTTTACAAAGCAAATTTTTAGGCCTCTGCTCCTTGAGGATTTCCTGAAATGTAGTACAGGTCTTAATCATAGGGAGCAAACCCTTGTCCCAAGCTGGGCCAGCCTGGAAGGCAGAGCCACCTGCATGTTCTGTACCTGTAAGGGATATAGACCAGTGATCAGTGGCTGTCAAGAGGCACCAGAGAGTTTGCCTGCTATCAGGTGTGCTGAAAATGTGAGCTAGGAAATGTAGGAGACTGTGTGTACCTACAAGGGTCTCCAAGTGGGCCAGGGACTGACTGTGGGAGGCTGGGGCTGAGGAGAAAAAATCCATGCTGTTTGTTTGCACTGAACTCCTTTAGATATCCCAAACCAGGGCTGATGGAGAGGCTGGGAGAACTTTTTGGTTTTTTTTTTAGAGGAGAGATGTTGGAGAGGGGAAGTGAATCTAGGAGAAAAGTTACGGAGTGGCAAGAGATTTTTAACTCTGCTCACAAGGACAAGGCAACTGGCAGGCCTGAGTCATCCCATCAGTCACATTGCCAGCAAAAAGTCATTCTTGCAGTATCAAGAACTGACCTTCCTCCATGCAAAGCAGGTTGGCTTCCCACAACCAACTCAAGGCAGCACATCTACAGGAGCTGAACCAACATGACCAGGTATCAAGTGAATGAAATGTCTTGTTACTGATTTTTTTATTAAATATTTTTGTGTATAAACTCTGTAAAACTCCTCTGTAAACTCTGAATTACGTGACAGTGCCATTTTGAAATGGGACTGAACTGCTGCTTCAAGGAACCTGTTCTGGAACCTGCTGAGTTGCCAGGACTGTTGTGAACAACAGGCACTTTTGGGAGTAACAGAGGCTCACTACAAGCCTTACAATTTGTTTTATCCCTCTCTCTCTGTAGCTCAGCAATCCTTTCGAGATGATTCCACAGCAGTACAGTCAGAGCAGTTTGTATGACGTCATTTGGGAAAAAATCAAAAAAATCACAGATTAATTCTGCCACTTGCCACCAGCATCGTTGCATTAATTGACCACTTACTGCAAAGCTGCAGGACCTAGACCTTTCTTCTCTAACCAAGCATGAATAGATCTGCAGTCTTAAAGGGCATTTTCTTTATAGATAATGTTGCTCCAAGAGCTAATGTCCACAGGGATGATTCCAGCACAGGTGACAGGAGAGTGAGAACAGCTCAGATGCATGCACAAACCAGAGACTGAGGCTGATCCTGAATAGGGGGAAGAAGGATAGAACACACCCCTCTATCTGTTTTGGCTTCCTACCTGTTTATTCTGCCAGTAATACCCATTTCTGTAGACTTTTTGAAGAGTACCCACAGTGGAGTTTGGCTGATTTCAGTGCTGGTTTGCTGTGAGTACTGGGATTCAGTTTGTTGCAGTAGGACCCTGAAAACTTTGTAGGGACAAGGGCAATTTGGGGCAGAGATGCAGAATGGAGGGAAAGAGTAGTTCCCCAACATCTTCCACATCAGGTGCCAGATGATCCCTGGGGAGTGGCTTCCTGTCACATTTAATCCAAGCCCGAGTTTCCCAGCACCGTCCCCAGCAGCCACGTGTTCCCAGGGTGAGACATGTTTGGGAGGAATCTTTTTCAGAGGGGTGGAAAGAAAGGCTGGGCCATGATCATGCACAGATGGTGAAAGAGCTCATAAGAAGGGGGAGAAACCAAGGGCTGTATTTGGTTTCCCTGCCTAGCAGAGATTCAAAACAAAAAAGCTGTTTAGTTCAAAAGGAATTCTTTCCTTGGGGACCAAGTGCTACTCCAAACAATAGGATTATTTTTTCATTATTGCAGGAGTAGTAAAGATAGCATGCAGTTTTTATTTACAAGTAATGGGAATACTGACCCCTGGCTCTGTTTTTTTCCAGCTGAAATCAGTAGAATGGGGTTTAGTGCTATTCCCAACTTTTGTCCACTGTGTTGTGAGACCAAATATTTAACCAGCATTGCAGATTTGGAGAGATGACTGAAAATAACACAGTTGGTGAACTTATTTATTTCCAAGGTGTAATTTGAGTCACTGCTTTCACTGACTGAACTTAAAAACAAAACAAAACCAAACAACAGAAACATTCTATTTGTTAGGACTGGAGAGCCCAAACAACCCCAGAGGAGTTGTGTAAAATAAATTCTATTTATAAATGGACATATATACACACATTTTTGGAGCAGAACAGTTTCTCAATCAGCAATGTTAATCTCTAGAGTAGTTATACAACTCTGATCTGATTCATCTCCTGTTGATGTCAAAGAAAACCATCAAAATACCTCCTTTATTAGAATAACTATTTATTATCAGTAAATCCTTTCTGTTTTTTTCAAAAGAGCCTTGTAGGAAAAGGATCCCTTTAGTAAACTGAAAGGAATTGTGCCTTCTTTGGGGTATTAATTCCTGCATTCCATCTGCTGCTCCCTGTATTTGCAATTCTGCCTGTGAGTCACAGGTCCAGGATACGCCTGTACCAGTTTTAGGAGAAATGAGCACAATTCCACATGTGTAATTCCCTATCAGTATGGTGTCTTTGCTTCCCTACAGGGATGAAAATTAACTGGTACACCTGCAACAATACAGATATATTGATTAGATCAGTTTAATGAACTGGCAAAGTCCTGCTAATACAACATTATTCCAGTTCCCTGAGTTCCTTGCTCAGGTAAGGTAAAGGGCAGTCAGTGCTCAGCACCTCCCTTCTCACTGCCCTACATCTCTTGGTTTCTGGGAGCACTGTTTAAATAACCATCTCAGCCATCCCATCCACTTGTTCTGGTGCAAGGGTGCTTGCCTTCTGGAGCTGTTTAGCTGGGACAGAGTTGCTGATGGCTGCCAGAAGCCTGGAAACTCAGATGTCATTGGCAGTAAGAGAGCTTTACTGGAACTGAAGCCCAAATCTCTCTTTGTTTATCTGAAGTACCAGTTAGTTAACTTGAAAAATGGTCATTTATTGTGACCCTGGCTGTGCAATTATTCAGGCTTGTAATTGATGTCTCAAACACAAAAGCAGTGCTGTAAATAGCTCTGCTCTTGTATTTGAGGATTGCCAACTGTCAGATCAGTATTTGCTATACACGGAGTTACTGTGGCTAATTTGGGAACTGCTCTCAGATCTCAGCTCCAGTGCTGGATACTCGGGACTGTTTCCCAGCAGAGCTTGAGGAGGACCTCCAGCCTCCCAGATTCCTCTAACAACCATTCATAAGGCCAGTGAGACGGTGGAAGAAGAGAGAAATTTCAAGGCCAGGAGAAGCTGGATGAAATCCAGGGTTTCTTATTTGCGCATGTCTAATTAGTAAACAGACTTCTTATTATTAAAGTGCTGAAGAAAGGTCTTCCAAAAATAGAGGAGCTAATTTAAAAGACTTTTTTCTGTGCCAAAAGGTGCTGTATGAATTAACTGTGTTTAAATTAACTGTGTTTGCTCACCTTGAATGGGAATTCCCAGATGCTTTCGCTGATGTGTGTGTGTGACAAGATGTCATTTCCCTGATATGTTATTCTCAGGAAACCAGAGGGGAAGGGGAAATCACACTTTGGTCCTGAATTAATACAGGGACCAATCCGTTTCTCATTAAAAACATCAATGAAATTTCCATGGCTTTGGGGAGTTGGTCTCTAAGAAAGAGAATTTTGCAGAACTGTGGTCATCCTTCCTCCCTCTTTTGAATACTGGCAAAGGGTGACTTTTGGATATTTCTTAGTGGCAAGAAATGTAAAATTGAAGACTGCAAATGATGAGGAGTGGCTTCATTAAAAGCCACTCTCTTTCAGATGAACCTCTAATAAGTTCTGGTAGCAGTGACCATTGTTTAAGGATCACATGGATAACATTTCCTTCAGAGACGCAATGGGTTGAGCCATGCCTTCCACAGAAGAATTTGACGAGGATTAGAAGCCCAGCATCCCTAGGTCAAGGGATGCCTCCTGGAGGAAATGTCACTTAGGAAGAACGGTCAGCCTTGGAAACAGGCATATCCAGGTCTGTCAATCAGTTTCTTTTTTTTAAATCTGCAAACTCTATAGAGAAGAAACTCTTTATTCATATGGTACATAACAAAATGAGGCCTTGGATAATGATCAGGAGGCAGAATTATTGTAGTAATGAATGAACATTTGATGTCATCTAAGATTTGGCTTCTTCACCTTGAAAGACATTTCCTTGATTTGCAAACCTCATGAAGCTGATGGAATTTGTCTAAAAGCTTTCTACATCACTTGGCCATACCTAATTCCCACCAGTCTAAACTCCATAAGGGTAATAACAGAGTAGCTCTTGGAGAGTAATAGGAAGCTTTGACCATGAACACAGTAGCTCTTTTTTGGAATGTAGGGTGAAGATTAAACCACAGCAGTTATAATGTGCCAGGCAGAGCTCTGAGTGGTCCTACGACACCCAGTGCAAACTCAGTGGAGCAGAACGGTTCCTCTGCATCCGAGCTGGCAGGATGGAAGGAATGTTGTCCTTTCAAATGCCTGGGAAATGAAGTGAGACCACAGCATATGTGTGAGGGGTTGGACTTTCACTTAATTCTTTTTAAGGTCTCTTTGAAAGAATTCCCCACAATCTGTAGTCATTTCTTTTACATGCAATCTCTTTATTTATGGCTTTAATATTAATCTCCATTGTTGGATCTCTGTTTGTCTTGGTCTGACAAAAATGTTGGAAGTTGCCTTTTGTCATGTTTCCTATATCACTGATGCACTGCTGGATCAGGCAGATTTGTAGCAATGGTTTTAATACTACAAGCGAAAAATGAACAGACTTTATTGCTGCAGGTTTGAGGAAAATCCTTCCTTCTCCTCCTTGGTTTAGTTGGGGTTGCTTTGGTTTGGGGTTTTTTTATATTTTTTTTAAGTGGAAACTTAAATTGCTTTTTTAGAACTGTGCTTTCATGTGTCTGCCCCTTCCCCTGCTCTATTTGCTCTTGAGTCCCCAAAATTAGCAAGAGTAATGTTCTAGTTTGCAGTGCGGTAGGAAAGAATAACTTGACTTTCTAAAATGTAATAAACAGTGCAAGACCTGGAACAAGTACAAAACCTTCAGACAAGGTGAAACCCCCAGAAGAATACCTCCATTCAAAATGTCTGTGGATGTCTACAAATACTGCCAGCAGCTTAAGTCTTGTCCTTTTCCTTTCCAAACATGCGTATTAGGTTTTCCTTTAAAAATACATACTGTATTCCTGAACTCTTCCATGCTCCTAGTCAAAGAAGGTAGTATTTCCTTTAGACCAGTTGATTCATACATAAAATAAAAGCTGTGAGACATTATTTTGGTCTCGGTTGTTTCCCTCTTGTGATATTGAATGGAAAACAGTCTCTTTGAAATACTCAAGCGTTAAAACCAGCAGTCATCTCTAGGTATTGAGGGTTACCTGGCTCAGCATCTCAGGAATTCCACCAGGCTCAAATCCCGTCCTACCTGACCTGCTCCAGCTCTATTTAAAATGTCCTTTACCCTCCAGGACCTGTCTGTGCTATACAGCAAATGTTACAAATCTCTACACTGCACTTCACTTCTTCACTGTGTTTGGTTTTCAATAGAACTATGATCTTCCCTCCTCTTGGTTTTTTTACAGCAAAATATCTGCTTTGCTGACAGAGCAAAAAGGTTTTGTGTAGGAAGCTCAGCTACAGACTTACCTTTCTATGATGCCTGTAGGTTAAATTAGTGAAGATAAAGCCCTTACATCACACAATCTGTTCTGTATCTATGTCTCTAAATGCACATGAAATGACTTAGAATAACATACCCAGCAGATCAGGGTAATTTATTCCTTTAATATGAGCTTTGTCATTATTTTGGGGTCAAATATGATGGAGTGAGAGACTGTCTGTTGTTTAATGTGTCATCTGTTCCACCTGGGTGACACCCATCTGTTTGAGTGTCCCAAGCAGAGGCTAATTTTGTAGCTGTGCTGTTGCCAGCAGCCTGAGAAGGATTCTTTGTGGCATTTTTTTACTCCTTTTGATTTGCCATCACTGCTGACTATGACCTGAGTTTCTCTTTGTGGTCAGATGAGAACAACAGCAAAAATTCCTCTGAAATTTAACTTACTGGGAAGGATCCATAAGTGGTCTAGGATTTATTCTTGGATTGTTTTGCTGTGTCACCATCTTCTATTAGCTGATAATTTCCTGTTCATCAATGACAAGACAGTCACACAGCATATCCTCTGCAGCAGATCTGTGTTGTCCCTACACAAGTAGCTTTTTGTATTTAAAGTCTGGGCAAGAGACTTCTTCCTAGGCATAAAAAATGTGCGTGGAAGGAAGGGATTAATATTAAGATGATGGCCTCATCATCTGATTTGGCCTTTTAAATCCTTCTGGAAGTGTCAGGTCCAGAAATTCTTCCAGTTAATTTTCTTACAATCCCCTCTGTATTCTGCTTCTAACAAAGTCCTGTGAGAATGACTGTAACAGATGAGAAAATTAACTGAGATTTGAATCACATTTGAAATTGGCAGGAAGGTGAGGGACTTAAAGCCAAGCTCCACAACATCCTCAAATATGGACTATTTGGGATCAAAAGCCCTGTGTTTGCTTCTGAGGAGAACTAGGGCTACTAGTGATTTGCTGCAACCAATCAGGACTTTGAAGTCCAGTCAAAGAAATGTCATGGGGAATGAAGTGCATGCAAGGGAGAGTCACCCTGGAGGCTTGCCTGGGGGACAGCACCAGCAGTGGCTGGGACCCCCTCCCTGGAGTTATCTAGAGTGTGGAAAAGTCAGGGTGCAGAATATAATTTTTGTCCATTTTGTGTTGCTGTTGTGTTGTGTGGGTTTTTTTAATAAATTAATTACCAGGGCTACAGTTAATTGATAATTGGGATACCTGTGAGAACCATGTGAACTGCTCAGACATAATTCTGAAGACATTAATTACACATTGCTGATAATTCAAACCTTAATTGGAGATCAGTGTTATATGTATGTTGCAGCCTTTGCAGTAATCTGAAGTAGCTCAGTTCCACAAGAAAGTTTGGAGACAAGTAACCACTTGAAGCCTAAAACTGTTCTACTGTCATTATTGCTCTTTGTTTTCATTTCTAAATCTTGCAATTAGTGTTCTTAAAAAAATAATAAGTAAAGCAAAAGGTAAATACAGACCATCTGTGAAACAGAAAGAAATTGTTAAAAGCTGCATCCACGAGGATCTCTGGGAAGAGTGCCACAACACTACTAAGCATTCAGCCAGCATGATATAATTACAAATTAAGCATCTCTCAAACAAATTCCAAACTGAAAATAAAAATCCATTCTGCTTATTTCTTTGTGGTAGAGGATCCCACTTTTAGAAATAACCATCTATTCTCGTGCAAACTGCAGGGTCTGTGGGGTCTGCATGCCCTCCACAGGTGGGGTTTCTTGGAGGGGGCACCTTATGGGGCATTGCTCAAATCCATATTTCAGTCAAGAGACTGAGTGCAGGAGGAGTTGGAGCAAGTTGGGAGTTTGCTCTGTTTTTTAGAGCTCTGACGTAACAGCAGGTAATGACACTCTATATTCATGGCCTATAGAATGTGCCTCTTGTTCCAGGAAATGGCTTATTTGGTTCATATCGAGTGGATTCATTTAAAGAAAGGGCCAATGACGATGATATGTTGAGACATAATCTTTTTACACTTGAACCAGAACACAGTCTCCAATACTCTCATTTGACTTTATCAAACATTTTGCTGGCTTAAGCCAGACTGGCTCTGATGGCTCTTGGGACATGCTTGAGGTAAAAGTGCTTTCAGCAAAGTCATCTAAGTATTTGTAATAACAACTTATCGTTTACTGCTGTATTTCAGAGAGGAACAAATGGGAACTTTAGTACTTGAAAGAGAAAAGCCAGAAAAATAAATATGTAAATAAATGAAATGGATGATGACACAATAATTAGGATTATTGCTGAACAATTTTGTCATTTAAACCAGACTGGTTTTTTTCTAGGCATGCCCTGCCTTTCACAGAAGAACGTTACCCTCAGTTGTAGAGGTTAGGTCCATATGTTAAATAATGTCCTCTCCATGAAAACCAGAAGTATTCCTAAGAACTGAAGATGACTGTAATAAACCAAAAATCTCCAGAATAAAATGTCTCTATGAAAATCAGATTAATCCTGAGACTGAATAAAGAAATTAGTTTCTTATGGAGGTTCAAAGTAGCTGCAATAAAATGGTTTGACCAGTCAGGCACAAAATAGTATACCAAACAAGACACAGTTTTTGGAACCTTCCTAATTTAAAACAAAAGGGAAATCCTCTGCTTCATATATATAATTCTGAATAAATAATCAGTTATTAAGATGTTTTAAATAGGAAGAACAGAATTTTCTGCTTTGTAGAGGACTATAAACCAATGACTTTTAAGGGAAGGCTCATCAGAGTTTCCTTTGGGCATTTGAAACCAATGAAGATATCCTTGGTAAACTCAAATATTTCAATAAATGTAAAAATTCAAGCTTTTGTGCTTGTTGATCCAATTTTGTGCTTGTTATTTTGTTTTACCCTTATGACATTTTTATAGAAACCATGTATTTCATTATGAATTTCTTTACTTGGTTTTGGAACTTCAACTTAAATTTTTCTTAGATTTTTCAATATCTCTGAAGGGAGATGATTTAATATCAGAATTCTGTTCGATGTGCATTGAAAGCTTTACTCTGGTCTCAAAAGCTCTTGTTTCTGATTGCAATTGGCACCAGTGTATTTTTTTACTAGAAGGGTTGTCTGGGGAAATAACTGCTATTGTTTACATCCAGTCTGTCTCAGTACTTCCACTTCTCCATTCCCTTGTGTCCTAGGTGTGTTAAATCAGGAAGTCTCAGCACTGCTGTAATCTGATCTGTGCTTCCTGGCTTTCCACTATCTGAGAAACTTTTCCCTGGATGAAATGCTTTCTGGAATAAGCCTTCTGTGCCTCATGGGATAAAGATGAGCAGCAGAAGCCCAGAGCTGTTGTGCTTAGTCAACTTAAAATGACAGCTGCCATTAATAACAATTAGAACTCATAAAAACCAAGTCCATTTGGGTTCTTACGAAGTGAATACCTGCTTGCTCACTGGTTATTTGAGTGATGTACAGACTCTCAAGCAGACAACAACAGCACTGACTGGAGAGACGCTATGAATCCAACTGACTTCCCCCATTTTCAATCCTCCTGAGACTGCTGACAAAATTATTGAGATTCTTCCCTTTGCAGTGAATAAGAAATGCTGAGTAAAAGGATATTACATAAATTGGCTGACATTTGGAGTGGACCAGCTAATTCTCATTGCCTCGTGTGTGGTGGCTGTGTGTGTATGTGCACATGTGCCTGGTGTTGTCAATGAGCTCCCTGCCCACTCCCCTCTGCTCCCAGCAGCCTGCTGGGAGGCTGAATTTTAGGAGTTACATAAGAGACAGTCTAGGAAAACATCCCAGCTGAGGAATTTACCCTCAGCACTAACCTTTTTCCTCCATTGTGTCATGCACTTTAAAAAATTATTTTTTGTTTAGTGGCGTGATGGGGATGTGTCTCATCTGAAAAAATGAGGTCTGTCTGTTGTGGGGAGGGAGTTGGGTGTACCAAGATTGACTTTTGCTTGCTTCTGCTTTCCATGGGTTGTGGCTGCAGTCCCTGGAGTCAAAAATCTCTCCTTTCTCTAACAGCTGGGAGTTGAAGATTACCGAGGACAATTGTGCCGCAAAAGGAGTTAAAAATGAGCTGTTACGGCTGTATCTTTACCCTGCTGGGAGCTGCTTCCTGGGAAAGGGCTAGTAGCAGGTACTGTGCCTACAAACACTTCTGACAAATTATTTCCCAGAAAAAGTAACAAAAAGTAATGTTGTGAGATTATACTTTATGGCCAGTGAAGATGGGGTCATTCCTAGTTTGAACAGATTGGTGTGAAAATCATAAAACACATTCCAGTGAAAGTGCATTTCACCAGGAACATCACTTATTTGCTACGTGTAACCCTACTCTGAGCTGTGCTCATTCTGAATGCTGCTTCATAGTCCCGCAAATTTGTACTGAGCTTTATCAAACAAGTTTTGGTTGGCCTGTCTTATAACACCAGAAGAACACTCCAGTAAATTTTTCTTATACTACTTTGGAACACTGTTACTTTGTTATATGTGATTTTTCTCTTGGGGCCTAGAACCTTAATCCTAATTCCACTCAAGTTTAATAGCAAAGATCTTAGTAATATTTATGTTTTCTTTTAAAAGCGGTTGGGATCAGACCTCTGGGCCCTGTCTCTGCTTTGTAGTGTACTGAAGATACTGGTTTTAAAAGTGAGGAATTTCTTAAACATTCTGCTTTCGATCTTTGGCAGGTTGAAATACATGGGAGTTCAGCTCCATACAACAGAGCAGGAATTACAGCTAAACTTCTCTCAGGACCACTGCTTTTCATATGCTAAAATCAAATTCAGACAGGAGGTAAGCAAATGCAGCTCCTTTGTTTACACTCATTTATACCACATCTGAATTCTGGCCCGTTCCATCCTGTCTCCTAAGCTAATTGCATACAGTATGTTCCAGGCTTTTCATCCCATTGCTTACAGCACGATTTGCCTTTCTTGCATGTAACCATCCTGGAAAAAAGACTCGTGTCTGAGAGGTAATGTAATTGTGTTTTCAATTATCCCCTGGGGGAGCAATCCAAACATCATAATGTAAGCTAACCTCTGTTTTAAAGATGGTACACAAAGCTCATGCAAAGAATCTGAAATAAGAATAGAGATTATTTAGTGCTGATCTATTTTGGATGTGAGTGGAAGAACAAAGGTGGCTGCTTCACTCCTCCTAACAACCAAACCCATTCACCTCTGTAGTGCCCTAACACAGGATATAGCAACACACATGCCGCAGCTTTTTTCCTAGACCACTAGGAATTTGATGCTGTGTCTTGGGCATGTGGCAGCCAAAAAGCATATGTTTACCCCTTCATAATTTTCAGGGGCCTGTTTTCCTTCCTCTTTTCAGAAAAATTACTTCCATCTGTTAAATACAGTTGCATTAAAAAAAAAAAAAAAAAACTGGATAAAGTTACAAATTATGCTTTTTACTTTTTTTTTTTTAACACAAATCACTTCATCATTATTTCTGTCACATTTTTACTCTATTGTCCTTACTGCACATCCTAGACCCAGGCAGTTTCACATATGTGATGCATGGAGCCAGGACTTGTAGTGAGAGCTGGCTGGGAACTCAAATGTCTTAAAAACAATGGCTGCCATCAAAGTTCAAAGATTCCAATAGATTTCTAAGGGATTTGGATCGAGGCCTGAACTGACTTCAGAGTGCTGAGATGCTTTGTTGGTGCTTAATCTGGAGAGCATGGCAGATGTCTGGGAATCAACTGTTTAAAACGACAGGCAACATAGGGATACTCTAAAATATGAATTTCTCTAGAAGCTTATGCTCAAGGTATTGAAAGTGAGAGTGTAATGAAGAATGACAGAAAAGGTTTGTCATCAAGCTAACAGCTCCAGTGACATGAACTTAATTGTAATCATCCCCTAAGCTTGAAAAAAGTTTTATACAGAGCTCCCCAATAGGTCCAGTTGCCTCCCGAAACATTAATTGTGTGTGTCACTGGCCAGGCTGCATTAAACACGGACTCAAGTTGGTTCAAAATAATAGTTGAACTAATTGTTTAATAAAATTACAGATTTTGTTAGATGATTAACCAAATTTTATATTTGTTATAGGCTCTGGAGAAAACTTGCATTGGCAATAACTCATTCCTTATATTGCACTTGTCACTTCTTCCTGCTCTCCTGCCCTGAGCTTCTGAGTTTTTGCTGTGATATTTATAACTGTCTCATCTATTTGCCTTTATGGAACATGGAGACTTCTAGAAACCAGACAAGAGTACACAATATGGATGGAGAAAAGCAGGAAAGGGATTGGCTCTAGTGCTTATGAAAAAAACAAAAACAAAAACAAACCATCATAAGGAAAGGCTCTTTTTTGACTTTCCTAAATAAATTCTTTGGGCTGTATTCAGGTTGTACTCAGGTTCACCTTCTCTTTCCGAATTTCTGAAACTTTTGTTTGCTAAAGATCACAGTTCTCTGCTGCTCCATTCTGTTCTCCATTCCACAGCCACAGCTGGGAAAAGTATTTATTCTCTGTGGTGAAACTGGCCACTAGGAAAAAAACAGTGTTCCATAAAAATAACTCTGCTCAATAATAAATTTGTGCATGAGGTCATATTCTTAACCTGAAAATAAACAGCTAAACAGTTAAAAAAAAAAAAAAGGTCCAAAAAAGCAGCAAGCAGTTTATAAGGAAGAAAGGAGAACCATAGTTCAGCAACTAATGAACTAAGGATGCCTTATGAGCTACTTGGTATGCTGTGAGAAGGATATAGGAATAAATAATTGTCCTTGAAAGACATTTCTACAAATATCCTTAATAAAAATGAAGTAGCTGGCATGGCACTGGTGTCACCTTACAGTGTCTGTGATGGTGAGGTTGTGACAGAGACCTGTTAGTGAAAATTACAGGAATTGTTCAGCATGAGATGAAGTCATTTGATGGAGAACTGTAAAGGCTCTTGTATACTTTTCTTGGGAACACACAAGTGCTGTAGGTAAAGATATTTCAATACCTTCATTTGATTGTTATCTGTGTGCACTAAAAATACCATCTGGAAATGGCTGCCACAGAAGCCAATGAGAGGTGCTATTTGAAGGGTGTGAGTAAAAAGTAATGTTACCATAAATTCCAACCAAGTAGGTGAGGTAGCCTGGGGATATATCTTGTGCACATCCTGTTCTTCCTTCCATTCTCTGCATGGGGATTGATATCCCTGCTAACTGTGCATCCAGCCTTTCCCTTGACATGGTGTCCCCGCCACCCCTGCTTTGAGTAACAGATCACGGTAGCTTCAGGGAGGCCAGGGAAGACAATGGGAAGTAAAAACCTTAAAGGAATTCTTCATCACTCTCTCCTTGCCTGTCTTCAAATCATCCCAGTGCAAGTATTTTTTTACATCAGTAAAAACAAGGAAGGATGTTGGCTCTGAACTGTTCAAGTGCTGCTTAATATGAGCACAGCTTGGCCAGCAAAGCCTGCTCCATGGGCCTGCCTTGGCAGCACCCTCCCGGCTGTGTGGGGACACCCAGGGAGCTGCTGCAGGAGCTGAGCCCCAGGAGCCAGGCTCTGGCATGCTGCAGCTCTCCCAGGATCCCATTGCCCCGGCACAGCCCCACACGCGCGGCTGCTGTGCGCTCCCAGGAGCTGACAGATGTGACAGATGACACTGTGCTCTCTGCAGGCCCACACAGCTGGGCTGAGTGACTAACCCTGGCTGTGCACCCACACACTGATGTCAGGACAGCAGCCAATAGCTCAGAGTGACTCTCCTTGTCTCTGTGCACACGTCAGCCACAACAGTGGCAAACCCAACAATGGGTAAGGAACGAAGCAAAGCAAAGCCCAACTTCAGACTAGGAGCAACTGATGTAAAATGGGATGTGTAACTCCCATTTCCAGTGAAAGGAATCATCAATATTAGCTCGGCTGTTTTATAATAAATGAATCATTAGATGACAAAGCCCATAAATTGATTCATAAACAGCTGTCTTGTTAATATGAAAACACTGAGATCAATCTGTCTGAAGAACTGCAATTCAATTGTGAATGGAAATAACAGCTAAAATCCAGCATTCATCTTGGCCAGGATGAATTTTACAAAATAAACTTCTGAGCACATTTCTGAGTTCTATCCATCCATGCGTGTATAATACATGTATGCAAGCATATGCACTAAAAATGCAGTCTGGCCACCTGAATTTCAGTTAATTCATTAATTGCAATGAATTTAACTTGTTCTTTTAGGGAAAGGCTTCTATCACTGTTTGCTTGCTGAGTTTTTTGTTGTTTTTCTGAGGTACTTGTTGGCTGTGGTGCAATGACTCAAGGTGTGCCATTAGTCAGAATAAGAGCCCTCAATACTTATGGCAATGAAGTTTGCCACATATATTTTTGTTATTTTTCCCTGCAGTGAAGCACTCCTAGATGATGTATGAGTTTGGGATTGGTTGCACTTGCTTGAGGTAACTGATGCCATGGTACCTTCTTTGAAGAAGAATGAAGAGTTTTGTAACTTGAGTTTTGTGGTGGGCAGGTGATGGGCAGTCGGATGGGATTCAGGGAGACTGCCACCCTGCCAAGGAGTGAAATGGGACACTGGGAACTACCATGAGGAGGGAAAGTGCCAGGGGAAAGGAAAATGAAGGAGCCTATGGAAAAATAAGCCATAGGTTATGAGGATTGGCTGAGGAAGGAGGACATAGGCTTTGAACTTCAAGAAAGGAGGCAGGGATTAAGAAGCAGTGGGGAAAGGAAACCCAGCTCTGGAGCACATGGCCAGGAGCCGTAGTGAGATACAAAGGATAAGTAGTCCAGAGGACAGAGCTTGGCATGAGAAGCTGGGGAAAGATTTAGAAACAGGCCAGGAACCTGTGCCTGGGGAAGGGAAAAGAACAGGGTGGGGACAAAGGATGAGGAGACGAGACAGGCTGGGGGTGGAGGGTGGGGCAGCCAAGAGAAAGAAAGATGAGTCTGTGCCTATTTAAGTGTCCTCCTGGTTCTCACTCCTGGGTCTGGGATTACACAGCCTTTCCCTTCATCTGCTGTCAGAAGACACTGTCATCCACTGATAACGTGCACACATTGACTCCTACACAGGAGACAGCCTGTCCCAGGGGCAGCCTTTCACTGCTTCAGAGACAGAGTCATTGTGGCCTGTGGCAAAGCCAGTGGGTCTGGCTTTATCTCCAGTGTCAGCTGATATACCCCACAAGGTATGTGGTAGGGAATTTGTGAGTTTTAGATTAACAACAGGAACAGCTCACAAAGGTTTCAGAGCAAATATTCAGACTTGTAATGGCACCTGTAACTCTTGCTTTTCAGTCCTAAGTCCCCGTTGCTTGGGGTTTGAACCATCAGCATTCTCTTTAAGGTACAGCTGGTTTTCCCCTAGAGAAGTCTTCCCAAATGCCAAGTGAAGTATGAGATGGCTGGAATTCATGGCAATATGAATTCAGCAGTTGAACAAGGCAGTGGTCAGTAGGCTGGACACATTAATGTCAGAGTGAACTTCCTCTTTAGAATTTGCTGGGGTTGTAAGAGCAGGTAATACAGCTTTTACAGAAAAAATCAACAGGCAAACAGTGAAGTCTGAGCAGGTCCTTCTCCTGCCACTTTCCTGTAAGCAGTGAGCTCTTCACACAGATACTGGGTTTGTGGCAGAAAAGCAAAATCCATTTGCACAGCAATTTACCATCCCTGGAATAAGGGTTATGTAGAGCAACCCCATTTGCTCTCCACAAAGATGGGCATGTTCTCACAAAATTTCCATGGAGTGCTGGGAGGAAGACTGCACTTGATGAAACTAATGAGAGTGTGACAATGTGTTTTATGCAGGCATTCATTCTCTAATTTTTCCTGGGGAGGAAAAGGATATAAATTGTATAAAATAGTGATTCTTATGTAATGAGTATTGCTTTTACATAAAAGAAGATAAATCACTGAGCAATTTAACCTCCCAGATGCTTGGAAGTTAATGACTGCAGGTCAGCTTTGAGATAATAGCCTGGGCAGTGTTGGGAAAGTCATTTTCTGGCAGATAACAGATTCCATTTTGGCACGTGGACAGCAGATTACAGTTCTTTAACCACCACGAAGAGCTGCACTAAGCTCTGGTCTCTCCAAGAAACAAACAAGATTTCACAAGAGCCAGCTGGCTTCAGTTGCACTTACAGTGCCTGTAACTTCAGATATTGTGGGAGATGCAGTCATGGTGAACTTAAAGACATATAGGGATGGTTTCACAGCTGAGAAAGGGGGGTATTGCAGAACATGTTTGTCCCAAGCTGGTCACTGCATGGATGGATGCATTGGGGTGTGGTGGAGCAATAACTGCATCCACCCCAGCACTGAGCACTGCCTCAGGCTCATTTGGGAGAGTTCTCCCTCCCTAGAACTAAAAGCTAACACAGCACAAGGGACCACATCATTTCTTTGCACTTCCAAAGGCATTCCAGGGCCTGTGTCTCCTCTCTCAAACACTTCTGTGCCGATACCCTGAACAGGGAACAGTCTTTGCTAGGGCTTAATGTGTTCACTGTGCCACTGGAGCTCTGTGTTGTGCATGTGATGCTTGGTCTGTGACCTGCTGCTGCAGGGTGTTATGCTCTGGGGAACCCTTCAGTGGGGCCTAGGTTTGGGGATCCATGGAAACCATACTGAAACAAAGAGAAAACAAATGGGAGAGTTGTGACATTCCTTCTGGAATACTATCAGCACAGATTGTTACCGAGAGAGGGGTTTGGGGATGTTTCTCTATTCTTGCTGTTTTCTACCTGCCAGCTAATATATCCTACAGAAATGACACAGAGCAATAATTTTGGTTGTGCAAGTGGTAGAGATTAAATTCATGATGTAGTAAAATTTTTTTTTGTCTTTGTAATGTCCTGCTGATCTCATCTCTCCTTGCCATTCAGTGTGAAATGATGAAAACTGCATGATGTTGTAACTGCTGTTTCTTGGGAATAGTCTGTCTTTGCTGTATTCCTCCATGACATTACTTTGGCCTCGTACTATAACATACCAGTGAATGGAGAGAGTATTTTCCTCACTTCCACCTATATTTATATTTTCAGCTGCAGTCCTCTGAATAATATAACATTCTCCAGAATTAGCCCATGTGGAAGTTATGAATTCTATGACCTGTGTATAAGAACCTAATTTAAAAGAGGATAAAGAAGAACCTATAACAAAACTTTCACTGTTTCATGATCACTTGCTAGGAGAGAGACAGTGACTGACATTTTTGACTTGGAGCGGGGGTTGTAGTTGATGTGGAAATATTCAGAGTCAAAACTGTTGCAGGCAGACTTGCTGCAAGCGGCCCTGCTTGAGCAGGGGCTGGACCAGATATACAGAGGTGCTTTCCAACCTCAACTAGTCAGTGTTTATGTGAAGATCTGCTTCCTAACAGTTTGTGTGTGCTCTGATCAAATGGGATAATGGGTTTCAGAAATGGCAACAACCACACAGGCAGGCACTGGCTGCATCTGCCCCACAAACATTAATTTTCCCCCAAACACAGGGAAGAAGATCTCCCTCTAATCTCTGAACATGTGTCCAAGCACTTCCAGTGTAAGAGCAGTTGCTTTACCCTATAGCAATACAACAAAATGTGTCTTGAGTCCTGATCAGGGGCCAAGTTACTTTGGGACATTTTTTGCCACCCTTTTAGTGACATGGGATCAGGAGGGATAAATACCTAAATAATGATCTTATGATTATAACTCAATGCTGTGAGAAAGAGATGTGGTTTTATGATTGTTCCCATTAAGGAATCTCTCAACAAGTCTGGATTTCTTTGAAATCCAATATTAACTGAAATTCTTTGAGTTCATGATGTTTGATTGCAGAGTATTTTTTAAAATTGTCTATTTTTAATGTATATTATCAGTCTTTATCCTAAAATTGTTTCTTTTCTTAGCCTGGAGTAGTTTTGCTAATTTAGATGTATTACTCTCAGTAATGTGATACAGAGGGAGGGAGGGTGTGTATATGTGTTCGTATGTACATTAGAGAGAAGGAGAGGGGTGATTTTGCTAATTCTGAACTCTAACCCCCATAAATATTTGTACTTAGGACATTATTTCTTGTTTCTCATAAGCTGAGGTCACTTCTGCATCTCTTAGATCTGCAACAGCTGCCAGTGCTTCTAGACAGTTCAGATCTTTTTCCAAGTGCAATCATCCTGGACCACAGAAAATTTGATTTACTTCCAATTTAGGCCTCACTGGATTGTTTGTTCTCTTATCTTCAGCCGTGCTGGGCTGTTGTGTTTCCAGCATTTGGAAAGACAACCCGAACCAAAGTTTTGGCCATCTTTGGCATTCTCAGATTAAACATATATTGAGAAAATTTTATTTAGAAAGACATAAACAAGTGTCCACTGGTGCTCTAGAGGAATAAAGTACTCCTTTGAACTGGAGTGGAGACTGTAAGAGGTTTGTAATAGGGAGGAGAGTTTAATTTTCTCTTGTTGATGTGATGTCTTTCTACTGTTTGCACCAGCAAAAGAAAAAAAGATGAAGAGGGAAGAAATAAGCTTTATATTTAAAAGAAATATTGATGAAGGGCTGTAAAGCCATGAGAAAGGTAAATGAAAAGCTGAACTTCTGTTAGAGGTTTTTTTTTTAAAAGAGTGACCATGCAGGTAGACTTCCCAGGCACTTACCCATATATACTTCAAACAGAGAAATTTTGCCTCATAAACTACAAAAGTAGGTGGGTAAAAACTGAAGCTGCTTTCTACAGTAACTAATATTTACAAGGCAAATTTGCTTATAGCCACATTTGTGGCTGTTTGCTTCCATCCTACAAGGCACGTGCAGGACGTGTTTAAGCTCCTGAGCAAACATATGAATATTGATCCAGAATATAAATATCAGCTCTTGATGGCAAAAGAACTAAAAGTTCTGAGGAGAAAATTGCTACTGAATTTTTAAACTCATGCCCAGGCTTTGAAGGAAGGAAATCTTCCTTCCAAATTTAAAGTCAAGCAGTTAATGTACTTAAAGTTTTTGATATTTCCTGTGACAAGTGAGTGTGTGAGAATTTGTGAGAGCCCTTTGCTATCGATAAGTGCTGGAAGATGGATGACTTTTTCCACTGTTAGCTGAGCACTAAACAACACAGGAACAGCTTCAGAAGGGACACAGCTTATCCATCTCTCTTTGGCTAATTGCTACTTGGATATGCACCAAAGAGAGGAATTGGGAAGCCAAGAGCCCTGGGGAGTCAAGAAGCTCTGTGATGGCCTGGAGGCTTGGGCTGATGTTCCATGGCTGGAAGCGTTCCCTGCTGCCACAGTGATACAAACCACCTGCTGAGGTGTCTTTGTGGTGGGAAGATGTGAGCCAGAGTGTTCCTCAGTGTCTTTGCTTTCCTGTAGTTCTAATTGCTTTTCCAAAGTAAGGGGCTTTTTGTTGCTTGATTTTAATTCTGTAGTAAATCAGTTCTTCTGCAGATTAATTTAGGATGCTTTTCAAACACCATTTTCATTTTTCCTGTGTGAGCAAACTGGAGATGTCATCCTGGTAAACTGTCAAGGACATATGGCTGAAACCCCTCTAAAAGCAACTTCTGTGAAAGGGGATTGACATTTCCTGGACTTGTCATATAGCAGGATTTGTAGTAGTAACTGCTGGAAAGCTGGGAAAGTTATTATGGATTAAAAATCAGAAACTGATGGAGCTGTTGGAGTTTCTTACTCTTAATTTGGAGTATCTCAGTAATTACTCTTGGATTTTTCAGGGTTTTCCTGTAACCTGACTAACAATATAATTTAGGTTTGAATTATGTTTACTTTGGAGTGTTTTTCCAGATGTTGTTACTGAGTCTCTAGAAATTTAAGAATTATATATTGAATAAGTGTGATGACGGGATGTGCAGATGAGTGCCTTGTGTTAGGTATGACCCCTGTGTATGAGAGCAGCACTGAATAAAACAGCCTTTTCTCTCTAGGAGGTAAGATATGCCTGTGAGGAGCACAGAATTGGACTCAGATGATCCTTATGGGTCCCTTCGAACTTGAGATGTTGTCTGATTCTACTAAAATTTGTAGCTGGTTACAAAACAGTGCAGGACAAACAGAGAATGGTAGTAGTTCAGATAAATTGAACAGGTTAGAGAATAGGTCTCTAAGAGGTGTTTTTGAAGGAGCAGGAAGGTAGGGTTTAAGGCATTGTAACATGGAGTGCCTTACACAGGACAAGAGAAGGCTTGTGAAGGGGTTGGAAGCAGGGATAACTGATGGTCTGGGTGGAGGGGAAGCAGCTGTATGGGTGTAATTACATGGAAGATCTGAGTTGAGGAAGGGTGGTGGAAGAGGCCACAAGAAAGGAAAATGCTACTGCCAGAATCGCTTTAGTCAATGTTTAAGAGCAATATTAATGACTATATTAAGAGGTTGGACTGCAGAAGAAAGTAAAGTGGAGAAAATAAAACCAGGCATGTTTTCCATTTGAAGAAGAAAAAGGAAAATATATTAAAAATGTAGAAAGTTGGCAGATCTTGAGGTGAGTGCAGATAGCTTAGGAATAAGACTTCAATTTTAGCTCTGTTATCTTTTAGTTGTAGGCCCCACATACACAATTCCCAGTGACAAGCTTCTAAAGAGTTCTCAAGCCTCACAATTTATTGGTAAACTGGATTTTACTGGTTTTCAAAAGAATCATTTGATAAGGAATTTGAGCTGGTTGCCTTACCAACCCTGCCACCACTGGGTTAAGCCCCCTCATGGAGGCCAGGGCTCTGAAACCTGAGAAGTATCAGGACCATGTCCTGTAAAGCGCAGTGTTTACTCTGCAGCTCAGTGACAGGGCATCCAGCTGAGAGCTGTGAACGGCTGCTGTGTGTGTAGGGAAGGCAGAGTTAAAGGAATGGCTGAGTGGAACTAGGGATGTTCAGTCTTTAGAAAAGGTTTTTGGGTTTTAAGCATCTTGAGATTGATTTTTTAGTTTTTTTTAAATAACTCCTTAGAGTTTTAAAATTGACATTTTCACCTCTTCCCTTCATCTACTTGAATCCAGCCTCATTTCCCCTTCATCTGCCTTCCAAGAAAGACACAAGGACTTTGGAAATCTCTGTAGTGCAAGGACGCAAAATGCCCTGAATGCAGCATCTGTTGCAAGAGGAAACAAGCAGGGTCTTTGCTGTTGGCTTCACTATTGTACTCTCAGGTACAGTGATAACGTGAGATTTCCATGAGAAATATCAGAGAGTCTTTGAAGTGGATGGGTGGCTGGGGAATTTAGGGAAGCGGAGGGGGGGGGGGGGG
>VXAC01000599.1:697041-729376 GCA_013399225.1 Rhipidura dahli
GGGGGGGGGGGTACTCACGGAGCAACAGGGCTGAAATGCCCATTTGTGGAGCAAGGTAGCAGGTGCCTGCCCCGGGGCTGTGCCTGTGGCACTGAGGGGCAGCAGCTGACACGGGGTGAACCTGTCTGGGCTGGGCCGTGCTCTGCCTTCTCCCTTCATCATGAGGGTGTGGGAAGAAGCGTGATTGTCGCTGATTCTGGTAAAGAATTAAAATTTACGGCTTGCCAGAGATCAGAGCTGGGAAGGGAAGTGAAGCGGCAACAAAATATCCTTGACGTACTTGCTAGCAAGGAGAGTATTACGAACTGCGTGAGCTGGACACCGTGTCTGCCTTGGCGTTGGTTTGTTCCTGTGGGTTGCTGCATGTTTGCTCTGTGGAAAGACCAGCGTTTGCAGTCCTACTTGGGATTGTCCAAGGATGCTTGTGCTGCCTTTGAAACCAGAGAGCTTCCCAAGGTCCAGGCATGAGTAGCCTGCTGTTAAAGAGGAGATTAGGACCGCAAAGCATGTTTTTAGAAGAAAAGCTTTTCATTCAGTTTTGTGGCCAGCCTCAGACACAAAGTGTATTTGATTGTCAATACACTTTATAAACTCTGTGCACATTTGTTTTATTATAGGTGGAAAGCCTGTGCCAGAATTTTCACCTGTTGCCTTTTGCTATCAGTTTGCTCCTGTTGGGTGGGAGGAGAACTGGTTTCTGGTGAAAGCAGTGGAACCAAACAGTTGCCACGGATTTATTTTAAACTCATGTTTCATCATATTGTGATTTAAACAATTTAGAATGGTGCAGAGGCCACATAACTTCTTCTGGTCTAAAATAACTCTCCAGTTACTTTTTTATAAGGCCAGAGGAAAAGATGTCCGACTGATGTTCGCTGCATCCCGTTTCCAGCGCTGCCGGCAGCGCTGCTCAACCGGACGGGGCCCCGCGCTGCAGGCCGGGGTTCTTCGGCGCCGGGACCCGCTGCCACCCCTGGCCCGGTCCCCTGGCGTGGCCGACGAGGCTGCGGAGANCGGGGCACTTCAAGGACCCCAAGCGCCTGTACTGCAAAAACGGCGGCTTCTTCCTGCGCATCAACCCCGACGGGAAGGTGGACGGCGTCCGCGAGAAGAGCGACCCGCACAGTGAGTGTGTCCCGGGACCACCGCGGGCGGGCGGGCGGGCGGGCGGCTCCTCGCCCGGGCAGCGGGGCTGCTGGAGGGGCTGCGCTTCGGCCGTCCCGCCCTGCCGAAGTTTCGGCAGCGAGCCGTGCTTGGAAAGCGTCCGTAAATGTGCTGAATGTTCCTGTGTGCATAACCGCGAGTACAAAGACGGCGTTAATTCATACCGAGCTAATTCATACACGCGTCCCGCAGAGGGTAGCCCCGCACCGGCACCCGCGGGATGTCCTGGGGCAAAGGCTCGCTGGTGGCTCCGCGCTCAACGTGCTGGGTACAGAGCTCGTCAGGTGCGCTGAAGTTTGGCTGCGGGCTTGAAGGGGTCTCGAGTTTGTTTGCGCGGCCCTTAAAGGGGTATAATGGCACTTGCGGGCTCTACACGGCGGCGGTGAACGCGTTGGATGCATCAAGGTAGAGAGGAGGTTGTTCTTTATCCCACTGCGGGTAGATGCTCCTGAGTCGGAGCCCTTTTGGCATACAGGTACTCTCAGGAACAGAGCGGTACATATGGCCAAGGAAGCAGGCTTTATAACAAACCGTTGTCAGAACATCCTTTTGACTGAAAATGTTGCATATTGTGGGTGTTTTGTTTTTTGGTTTTTTTTTTTTTTTTTTTTTTTTTTTTTTTTTTTTTTTTTGCTAACTTACTTAACGGTGGTTCGGATACAGATAAAACCTATGGATTCCAGCAGCAGCAGGAAGGAGGTCGTCCCTCCAACACTTGATCTTTCGAAGGGAGGGAGAGGCTCCTGGGCTGGGAACACAGCCCATGGATTGAGTGATCACAGGCTTGCAGGGAGCCTGTGGCAGGTTACTGTTACCAACACAGGTTGCTTTTGGTCCCATGAACAAATGCCTTTTGTAGGGCTCAGAGTATTTTGGAAGTCTTCAGTATGGAGGTTTTGTGGATGTAGTGGTGAGTTTCTGATGTGCCTGTGAGGTGTTTCCTTCAGAGCAGGTACAGGGAGTTGCTGCATAGCTGTTAGGTCATCCCAGTGCGATTCCTGGCTGGAGAGAGTTTGTTACTGTGCAGTGTGTGCAGGGCCTGCCTGCAGGCAATTGCCATGAGAAGCAGGTGAAATGCCTTACCAGGATTCTTCATCGGTATTGCACCTGTGCTCTGAGTGATGGATGCAGGGATCAGGCTAAACTTGGGGGATGAGGAGGAGAAGGAAGTGCGGAGACAGACCTAAGGTTCTTAATATTACTTTCCACTTTGGACATTCACCTTTTGCAAAACAATTAGTTTTACCCAACAATTCCAAAGAAGTCCTATAACAGGAATCCGTAAAGGAAATTTCATTAGTTCATCAGATGTGTCACCTAGAAGTAACTATGGAAATGTGCTGGAAATCTACTACAAGGGGAGGTGATATTGAGGAGGGGGATGTACAAGGCTGAAGCTGGATCCAAGACATTGTCATGGCTGTTGGGTTCTTGCCTTGTTCCTTATTTCTGCGTTTGGGAAGTGCAGGTAGTGGTGTGTGTTGTTCTGTGCTCACCTGGCTGGGCCAGCCTGCTCTGAGTGGAGGTGGTATTTATCACTGCTGCCTTTTTCATTACAGAGCTCCCCCTTAATAATCTCTTCCTCCATGCCTTGTTTTATTATTCTCTCAGGAAAACTAATAAGAGTTTTTTATTCTTTAGTCCATTGAATGTGTGTTTTTTCTTCCTGTTGAGCCTTATCGATACTAAAATTTTCAACATCCTGACATCCTGTGTTTTCCTAGTAGTGAATTCTGCTTAAAAATATTTCTAATCCTGAGGATGCTGCCTTATTCTTTCTGGTTTCTCTGTTTTGATCTATAGCTGTATTTTTGCTGTCATTTCTTCTGTTCTCCTCATTTTGCCTCTATACTTTTTCTTCCCTGCCTTTTCAGTACTATCTTATTCTTTCCCCTTTCCTTTGGTGCTTCTCTGTCTGAAGTTCCTCTCTTTTCTGAGCCTTTTCCCTCTTGAACAAATGGTGCCAGCAGGTAAAGGAAAACTCAGTTTTAAGTGGGGGATGTGGCCTCTGCCCTGTGCTGCACCAAGTCAGCTCCTCAGGCACCCTCAGCTTGGCACTCGCTGGCCAAGTGCAGAAAACCTCTTTGTTTAAAAAGAGAAGTTTGTAAATGTGATACACCTGGGGGCTGCTGGGATTTGCTTCTAGCAAACACACCGGGGGACAGGAATGCCACCACGCTCAAGCTGCTCCCTTGTCCCCTGCTGCCACGCTCTCCTTTTCTTATTCATTATCAGACAGCTCTTGGCTTGTTGCTTTTCCTTTCTTCCTTTCTTTTTTTTTTTTTTTTCCCCTGGAAGAACCCTAGTTCTCAGAAGCAGAAAATAATCAGTGCTCGAAGCATCAGTGAGGCTCATTGCTGGGGCATTGCATGGTTCACATCCTTAGCATCCTTGCTGTAAATACGTCATTCCACAAGACTCTGCTCAACTCTGACCCGGTGAGTGCTGCTCTGTGGAAGTCCCTGTGAAATCTCGTGGTATTCCTGGCATGGCAGAAGGCAATAAATCTTGGACAGTGTGAGAGGACTTTAAAAAAGAAATTAGCAATGAAAATATACACCTCAGGTAATTCAGGGTGATTTTCTTAGCTGAGCAAAAGGTTTTGTAAGGTGGTTTTGAGAAAAGAAATATCTTTGCACAGTTGGGTTTAGAAATAATGAAAGGACAGTTAGTAGAGATGCCTGTGGTTGCTGCTATTCTTAGGAATTAATTATACAAAATAACATTTCAGTAGCACATCATCTTTCTTACTTTTAAAGGAAGTTCTTATTTTAGATGGCAAATAACTGTCTCCTTACGTTTCAGACCGAGGCTTTAATACTACAAGCAAATTTCCATGATCCATGTCCTTTTTTGTTCCCCTCCTCCTGCCTCTCTTTGACATACAAGACTGTTTTATGTCATGGCTTGGTTTTATACTCACCCCTCTCACCTTCATTTATTCATAATTGTGTTGTTAATGAAATTAAGAATGGAAGTTGACATCCTGCGTGCTGGAGGATTGGGATCATATGATTCACACAGCTGAAAACCAGGACAGGGCGTCTTCCGTGGCCATTATTGCCACATCCGACGCGTGTGCTGCAGCGACTCCAGTGAAGTGCCCCTTTGGACACACTCTGGGGACTCCGTCCCGAGATTTTTCCCTTGAAGAGGTACTTTCAGACAAACAAGAAACAGAAGGCGCTTTCTGAGAGTCTTGTTTAAAGCAAAACAAAAAACATGGCTGTTTTTTTGTTGTTGTTGATCAACAACTCTTGATTTATGCCCTGGAAAACGTACAAAGGACGCAGTGTTTTTAGAAAGACTTTTAGAAACTCTCCAGAGGTGTTTCCCTCAAAGAGGCTATAGTGCTGGTGAGGGGAGGAAAGCATGGGGAATGGAAAGGGAACACTTCTCCATACATATAGAACATGTCTAGTAGTACAGCTTCAGAGTTCCCCTCGATGAGGAATGGTTGGCATTTATATATTTCCAGAATTTCTTATGCAGCTTTGTTTCATGAGCATAACCCAAGACAGTACCCAAGGAATCCCAAGCCATTCTTGTCCACTCCTTAATGAGGTGACAAGGCTCCAGCCTCTCACTTGGAAAGGATTCAGCTGTGTGAGCTCAGTCAACTGTGCAGATGTCTGAAATACCCTCTTCCTTCTCAGCACCTCTCTCCCCTTCCATAAATATCTGAAGAAAATGTAAAATAGGGTAATACGGGTCCAGGAAAATTTCTTATGAAGGTTCCTTTCATAAATAGTTGTTAATATTAAGATTTTGACTTGTCTCTTGCACAACATTTAAAAGGCTGTGGTAAGACTCTGCTGAAGTATAGGCTGACTTTTAGAGCAGCTCAGTGAAGATGATGAAAATCTGATCGCTGATCATGCAATGGGAGAAAACTCATGGTGATCCTCAGAAAGAGGAAGCTGAGCAAATGTCAGGAAGAGTTTTCATATGAAGGTTCAGTACTTGGTGTTTAGCTTTGATAGGTGCATATGTTGTTTGGGACTTGGAATATCTCCTTTCCCATTTTGGTGTCCCAAAGACATGGCCAGAGCTGTTGACAGGGCAAGATCTGTTCCAAATCATGGCACTGAGAGGTGACTCTTTTAAAAAATCCTGCCACTCAAGGTTCAAATACACTGCTTCTACCTAAGTCCTTCTGGAAACAGACTCTTTTTGCATTACTTTTAATCTGTTGCACAGACCTTAACTGCTTTGCCAAGTACTTTGTGGCATAGCACAGAAATTCCTCCTGGCTCCTGGATGTAGCTGCCTTTAGGGGATGAGGTAGCAGAGATCCCCCATTTGAAAAAGTTGGGAATAGGCCTTCTCTTGCTTCTTTTGTCGTAGAAATGCCATCATGTTTCTGCATGGTCCTGCTCAGGGAAGGATGGCCTCTCATCTGTCATCATGTGTGCTAATCCTCTATCCCAGATCCTAGTGAGTCTTGCCCACCCGGAGCTATGTGATCCAGTAGCAGGTACACTCTAAAGGTGGACCAAGGCAATGCCAGATGTCTCCAGGGGGCAGTGAACTGTCCTGTCCTTCCCAGCTGTTTTCTGCCCCGTTTGGAAGTGGGGAAGGTTCCAAGGGCACCACCACGCACAGGTACACTAGAGGGCAGGATTTAGCCCTTAAATTGTCTCACTTCGGAAATCAGGAGCACTTTTAGGTACTTACATAGTCTTGTGTGCAGGGAGATGATAATCCAACTCCTGTTAGCCACTGCACACCCAGAACTGGAAAAGACAAATGTAAATAACATATAGTGAGATCAGGGGGCTGCTGTTGGTTTTTATTTGGTTCATAAATGCTTGAAATTTGTGCAGCTGATTCTAAGAAAAAGTTTATCTGTAGTGGGGTCATATTTAAAAGCATTTTATAGAAAGTGAATTATGTTAGTAACTTAGCCTGAATTTTAAATTGTAATCCTTTCAGTGACACTTTGTTTCTGTAAGCTTTCCTGAGCTTCCCTGGATTACAGATATGGCAGGCAGTTCTAATAAATAATTATTTGATCATTATGGTTTTTAGCACTCTTGGGAGCATTGCCCTGGGATTGCCCTGGGATTGCTGGCCATCTGTTTTAGGATACTTGAGCAGTGATGGATTGTGCTGAACTGGTTAATGACCCTGGAATTAATGGTGCTTTTGACTGTCGGTGACAGCGCGTTTAGTGCAGTTACCTAATAAAACCAAACCAGACTCAGTGCAGTCCAGAGAATGCTCAAGTTACTGTTGCTGAAGAACAAACATAAGTGTATGAAAGCTGTCAATTGAGTATCTATACTGAGCAATATTTGAAAGATTTATGGCTTGATTTTTGAAGCCTTGAAGTTGGTAATGAGATAGTGTTTCTATCATGTTGGAGAGTTAATAGCCTTTGCTTTTGTTAGTACCTGTTTAAGACTGTGTATTTCAAAATAAAGCAATTCTCTCATCCTTCATAATTTTCGGTAGTGTTTGGTGACAATGTACGGGTGAACTTTTTCCTGTCTGCCTCTTTTGCTGCCTCCAGACTTGTCAATAAAAATATTAAAAGGGCAACTCTCTGGAGTGCTGGTGGCATTTTAGGGTTATTATCTTACGTAGTTTTTTGTTTGTTCAGGGTAGGGCCAGATTTTGACTGGAGCCCGATAGGATCGGCCGAGAATACAAATGAGATGATGTCTGCAGAGTTGGGTGGAGGTCATCTTGCAGGAGCTGTCATGGTGCTCTGTTGGTGGAGTGACCTGGGTCAGCCTGCCACTCATGGTTTAACTTTTAGAGCGATTCAAAGGACAGAATGATACTGAGGGTACTGGGAAAGGGCAAAGGAGGGCCCAGACTCCATGTGCAGTGGCAGTGTGGTGAAATTCTGCTCTTGTGCTGCAGAGATCACTGGCACGTCTGTTACCTTGTGATGGGATTTCAGCAGGTCTCACAAAACTGCAGTCATTAGGATTCCTGGAATGTGCAAGTCCCAAAATCCTGGTAGCCGTGGCTGTGGAATCCTGCATGGTGGTGTTTTGTAAGAGCAGGGAGAGATGTCAGCTGTGATACAGCTTGAAAATATTTGTAGTCTGTTCCTTGGTTCTTTCCTTTCTACTCTCAGGCTGGCCCACGATGCCTGATGCAAATTTACCTGTTATTCCCTGACTCTGTGCCACTCTGTGGGGGTGTAGCTTTGGGGTTTTTTTTGCTGATGAAGGATGCCCTTAACATACCCGAGTGTGCAGTTACCACATCATCTCAGTCTGTGCTTGGGGGAAGGTCAGAGTGTTACCTTTGGGGACTGGCATCAGTTTTTTGGCAGACTATGTTTTCTTGGTGTTTCTGGGTACTGGGCTAAAAAACTTAAAGTGTTTAATTTTAATCCACATGCCCATCACTGAAATGTCAAGAAAGGTGTGAGACCTGGTGCAAGGGAGCTGGTAGGAGCTTGAGGCTGGGAGTGTTGAATGGAGGGACACAGAGTGCCCCTCTTCAGTGGCAGCACATTGTCACTGCCTGTCCTGTGGTGCCATGCCCTGACCCATCTCATCTGTTAAAATGCAGGACAGGATACAGTGGCTTCCCAGAGGGATGTCTTGAAGAGCATGAACAGAGTCCACCTATGTTTTATTTCAGGTTAGAATAGTAATTTTGGGACTATATTACAGAGAATATTCATAAAGTCCCACAACTCTGAGAAGACCATTGGAGAGACCGACATTCCTGAGTGTAGGGAACCAAACCTGTGATGTGGTTGTGTGCAGTTACTCCATGGGGTCCATTGAAACCTGTGGGGACAGAGATGGATACAAAACCAGGAACATGGGTTAGTGTGGAGAAACAGCCACTGAGGGCCATATGGGGGCTGTATGGGAGAGGCTGGCACCTCTGTTTAGAAGTCTCCTAGGGAATCCTGCTGCACAGACTTGTTAGGCTGAGCAGTTCCTGGGAATTAGTATGCGGATTCCACCTGTTATGGAGCAGTTGGGATAAATAGTTGAACGTGCTTCTGGCCATGCCTCGGAGTATGTAAATAGTCAGGATTCATTTTGTGGTTTTTACAGATGTTTACAGACTCACTGTGGATGTTTTGTAATGTAGTTCATTCAGAAAAATGGAGGAAAAAGATGTACAGTTCTCATGTCCTTAGAAATGCAGGAATTCCTCAAAGCTGAAGAAGTGCTCAGAACTGCCTCATGTTGCCAGGTGTTATTTATTTCAGTCCCAACCTTCTGCTTGCTTTACTGCTTCAAGCAGTAGTGTCTTCCAGAGCACTTAACTGTGCTAGAGCAAGTATCAGGGGTAATAAGGTGTTTTCCAGTCATCAGGTTCTAGTCCAGTGGATCAATATTGTCTGTGTGATGTTTTATTAGGAGAAAACGCCATTAGAAGTGGGATGCCTAGCTGCTGCTTTGATGTGGTTAGGGTCAGACAGTGTGATGGCCAGTGCTGGTAGCTGGTGTACTTCAGGAGCATCTTCGTGCAGGGATGTCTGTAGCATTGTGGACATTGAAACCATCACATAGATCTAAACCAGGATCCGAGCACTAGCAATGGTCTGGCTGAAGCTGCAGGGAGCCAGGTAGGCTCTTCCAAGCTGCAAGGTCTCTCTTGGAAGCTTCCATGGTCACTCTTTTGGTTGTCAGGAAGGTGCTTATGTCCCTTCTTAGTATGGTGAATGTATTCAGAATAAAAGTGAGGAGTGTTACCCATATATGCACTGTGTGTTTTATTTTCAGTTAAGGAATTTGGTTTCTTACAAAGAAAACTCTTTACTCAAGCAAGGCTGCATTCAGAAGCAAATTAGAGCCTTTTTGTGAAGACTGGGATTCATTACTGAGCTGGGTCAGCAGTGATTGACAGCTCTTGTCCTTTACTGCAATTCGTGCTGTTCCCCTGTGAATGCTTTATTTAAAGGTCAGCACAGGGTGGTTACACAGCTTGATGGAAGGGGATGAAATAGGAAGATGAAGTAAGACTCTGGGCTTAATGTGGCATTTGCACTGTCCTTGCAATAAAGGAGATGGGCAGGCACCAGTGCAATACTGTGTGTGCACTTGTATGGCTTTTGATTGGGGTTTTCTTTTGACTTTTTGCAAAAATACTTATTAAAGTCTCATGATCAGTTTCATTGGTACTGGAGATGAGGGAAATGCAAACCTGTCTCAATCTTTTGGCCAGGTTAAGAGCAATCAGCTCTAAAAGGCAGCTTAATTCACAGAAGCTCCTCTGTGTGGGGTTCCTTCTTCCTCCCTGTCTGCAGTGCCATCTCTCTGGACCCTGGTGCCTGACAGAGTTCCTCTTTCACCACTGTGCTCCAGACTCTCTGAAATCCAATATATGGATTCTTCTTGGCATTCCTAAAATCCAGCTTCTCCTTTCCAGGTGTGACAGTGAGGCTTATTGAGCCTATGGGTTGGCAGTGTCTCACCACTGCTCTGGCAGTCTTTTTCCTTTCATCTCATGTGTTACTGCTCCAACATCAGTCACAGACCTGAAATACTGCGTACTACTGAGTAGTTGTGTGAGTTGTACCTGGAGGAGGAACACTACAAAATACCTTCTAAAAATTAGGCATTTTACCTTCTCCATCTTCTGAAATGCTGTTCCATGTTTGCCGTGGGTTGTTCTCATTTTACATGTTTGCTTTGCTGCAAGTGAAAAACAGGTCATAGTTAAGAGTGAATGCACAGTATACATAAAGCTGAATTTCTGCAAGTTCTCTATGTGTCTTCTGATATGGCTGAGTTGGCTGAACAATTGCACCAGCTTTGTTCTAAAGTTGAGCACGCAAAAGGGCATATTCTATGATTTACTTCAGTGAACACTAAATGAAGCAAAAGCAAATTAAAGCAACATGGGGGATTTGCCTTACCCTTGCTAAGAAAAGTCCTTTGGGAAAAGTCCTAAAAAAACAACATGTGAATAGACATGCATTATTATTTTGATAAGGAAACCCTGAAACATTTTTCTAAATCCTGAATTTGGGGTGAAAATATTGGTAATTTGGAGACTAAGCTTTATTAGCTGTACCCAGTAATGAATGGAGTTCTTCTCTGGTAAAGTTAGGATTTTTTTCTGTTTGGTTTTGCTCTCTTGGCTTCCAAAGATGCATTAGTTCATCTGCAATGCCAAGGAGTCAGCAAACAGTGTGGCAGAAGGCATTTAGAAGGGTTTTACGTGCTGGCGACTTGGAGTTTCTGGCGTATGAAATCCTTTCGTAACGCGAAGCAATCGCTGTTTACTTTACTCGGCAGCGCAAAATGCCCAAGTTGTGCTTTGTAAGCAGAATTCAGAAACTCTGGATTTGCTTTTGCATGACATTTTTACTTTTAAAGGGCTTGATAAGGTTTGATCACCCAGATTATGCGAGCTGCGAGAAATGGACAAGTGTGGCTGTGTGTGTTTTATACATGGGCACACAGGCAAGGAGCAGTGTCACACTGGTGCCAGAAGTGTTGGATGTCACACTATTCTGAAGTTATTGTTCTGCAGGATGACTTTACTGTCTTTTATATGAAATTTATAAGGAGCACCAGAGAATGCTGTGTATTTGGTAATCAGTGTTTCATCGGGAGGATTCCCAGTGCCACCGGTGCATGTTAGGTAGAGCTGGATATTTGTAGGAATTGAGGTCAAGATATAAATCAGAATAGGTGAAGAACCTGAATAGGGAAATAATTTCCATTGTATTCACTATCTGTATTACTTAAAAAGGTGAAACTCATTAAAATCTGGGAATGTCCATGTTAATGTGGTTGATTGGGTTAGCAGATCGATGCTTAAACAGTTACACAAGTTACTGTTCTGCTTAAAGCCTTGGTTTACTCTTAAGTGTAACCGGAACTTCCTGAAGTGTTTGTGTTTCAGGAGTGTGTATTTTTGTTGTACATGTTTACATTGTGGAGACCTTGGGTCTGTCTGCGAGTGGTTTTATGCCTCTGGCTGGCAAAAAGGAAAAAGATACACTTAGAATGTTGTCATGCAAAAGCAAAGAAATGTGCCTTTGTATGGGAGCATGACTCACTGTTTCTCGCTGTGACACTCCATTGGCTTGATTGTTTTTGTTGCAATTCTGATGGTTTGGCTTAATAGCAGCCCACCTCTCCTGGTAAGGTTTGCTGGCTGTTTCTCATCTCTGTTTCTCCTCTCTCCTCCTCACGTGTGTTCCAGGTTTTAGGCAGTGTGTGCTTCGGTGACTCTGGCAGCGGCTCAATTTTGCCATGAGCGTATGAAAGCAAGCAAGTTGTTCTCTTGTTCACGGTCTGAAGACTTGAGGATGCCTCATATATCAGCGTTTATCAAATAGCAGATGCTAAATTGCTTAGTGTGCCTTTGAGAAAGAGATATCAGAAACTGTCAGAGACTGGTGTGGGACAGAGAGACAAAGACTTTTGTAATTCCTGGAGATAAATTGCAATGGGCATCACCAGCTCATGGGCTTGAGTTTGGATCTGATCCAGCAGGCAGGAAATGCCAGAATGGGGGTGTTAATACATGTGTGTTTGTAAATCCATGTGTAGCTTTGAACCGGCCCCTGGGTTTGGGAGAGTTTGTCGTGTTAGGTGTGGAGCAAGCACGTCTGACTCCTTGTGTTTTGCTTGGACACCTGGCTGGGAATAGATGTTACCCCCGAGCATGAAGAAATGGCCAACTTCAGCCACAGCGTATGGTGGAGTGGAAATTCGGCTGTAGGGTGTTGCATTTAGCGAAACATTGTTGAGTCTTACATTTTCCCTCCTTTTTTTGTGAACTTCCTTGCATTTCTGATGCTTATTCCCTCTGGAGCTGACCCACCTCTGCAGAGACTGCAAAATAGCTGCTTTGTGCTTTCCTGTGGGCACGGAGGTGCGGGAGGACGGGCGATGGGAGCCGGTGCTGCAGCTTCACCGCAGTGTCACTCGGGGGCCTCATGGAAGGATTTTCCTTACGGGGCCTCTGCAAATATGTTGGAGATGGGCCCTGAGCCTTTGGCTGGGGCTGAGCTTTTCCACAGCAGACTGTAGTAACACTAGTCATTGATCCAGAGACGTGCAGCCTGGGACTTTTGGGGGGGGGTACAGAAACTCTCCCTTCTCGTAAACTGAGTGAGAGGTGTTTTGCTTGTGACCTTTTTAGTTCCAATAAAGCAGCTGAATGTTAGTGAAAACGGGTTGAAATAGTATCCAGTTTGTCCTCTCTTCCCTCGCCATGAGCTGCTCCCCTAGCTGCAGTGTGGCAAGCAGAGTTCTCACTGGGAAGTCATGGAGGCTCTTGAGCAGGAGGCTGGACCAGAGAGAGTCCTTCTGGCCCGAGTTTTGTGTGAGTCTGGTACTGGGGCTGGTATTCGTAGCTTTAGTCTGCGCTGAAGTCAGTGGGTAGGCTGTTTGCTAGGTGTGTGATAGTGAAAATACAGCTGAGGCTGCAATCAGCCCTTCATTTTCTGTGGAAAGTTATGGAAAGCTAGAAGCTCATAGTTGGTTTTTACCTTAAGGTTTCTCTGATATAGTGGTTAGAGTTCCCATTTCCTTGTGGAGGAATAGGAAAATGGGGGTTTTATTAATCCCTTTGGCTAATACATCCTCAAATTCCACCCACTTCAGATGTGTGTTTGCCTCATGCTCCAGTACAGCAGCCTCCTGTACTGCCCTTACCCTGCCCCATCTTCACTGCTCTTTGCTCTTTTTGTCTGTCTTTTATTTTATTTTATTCCAAATGTGTTTGTCCCTTTCTCTCCTCCCTGTGACCTTTATTTTCCCTTTTCCTTAGTGATCCTGTGGCATTCTCCTGCCCCAGAACATCTTAGCCAGTGCAGCTGCTGTGAGTGAAATACCAGCACGTGGTTTTGCTCACAGGGATTGCCCTGGATGAAGGGCTTGTCAGCAGATTCCCACTGGGAGCCAAAGGTAGTACCAGCTCAGCGGTGAGCAACTTCCAGAATGTGCAGCTCTGTTTTTCTGAAGTATTAAGTTGGTAGATTTTGCCAAAATCTTGGAAATGAACCGCTTTTGAAGGAGATTTTTGGCCGAACCCTTTGTGATGCAAAGCAATGAAACCATTTGGGACCATTTAAGTTGTACAGTTTTACTGGGTCTGGGCCACTCTAAAGCTTTGGTTTGTTAGAATTGTAAAAGGACTTTAGTGTTTGCATTGTACATGTGATTTTCCAGTTCTAATGCTCAGGACAATAAAAGTACCTTTGGAAAATGTCCATGTTCTCTGCTCTATTCTCTGCATTTGCTAGCAGCTTTCCTGTCTAGCTACTTGTCCTTAGAATTATTTTCTCCACTGGAAATTATTTTCTTCCACTGCCTTGGAAATTTTCGTTTGTTTTTTGAGACCTCTAAGAAAAGTGAGGAAGATTCATTTTTAACAGAAGTCTGAAACCTTGCCAACCACAATGCTATTAAATACTACTTTTCAACTTCCATATTCTTAGAAAAGTCTCTCCAAGTTGTGAAATATAAATGCTCATTTGTAAGCCTCTTAAACACACTGTTTAGTTTAACCTGCAGCTTGTACATCTATCCTGGCCACATATCCCGTGAAAGAGCATTTCAGTGCCTATTGCAGTGCGGTCCAGCTTCCTTTAGTGTCACAAATTGTACTGCTTTCAGTGGAAATTCGGGTTGGACGGTGTAGCTCGTGTTATTGTTCAGCCAGAACATCAGTGAATATGAATCTCTAACAGAACTTCTTTGTGTTGTTGGGAAAAACTGTTCCCTCTCTGTCCATTTTTATACTACTGGAAGGCACTGTAGGTTCACTTGAACTACATTGCTCAGAGTTTCTCTGCTGGTGTGAAAGTGCATTTGTACATCTCGCAATTCATTCCTTCTTACTTGGCAGAATGATTCTATTAAGCTTATTATGGTAGAAAAGAAAGTCTTTAATAGGAGCTGTAAATTTCCTCAGTCGTTTGAGTTGTATTGTTTTATTTAATAACTTGGTGATGACCAGTTACTTATTTAATAACTGGTGAAGCCTCAGCCCCGGGGATGTTTGCTCAGCGGGCGAGCTCTCTATTGTCACAACACCAGCAGGCATCGAGCAGAGCCTTGTGCTTGCGTTCCTGATGGACTGCAGGGCATGAATGGGAACATGCTGAATTATGAATTAATAACTCACTGCTGTGCTAGAGGGGCCCTCAGAAAACTGCCAGAATATCTGGGAAATGGGCCTTTTTAGCCCTTGGTTAATGAGCTCTTTCACAACAATCTCTTGCTACTTTTTTTGGGCTACAAATGTCTTAATTATTTGACTTCCATGGATTGGGTTTTGAGGTTCAATTGTGCTGAAAACAAGCATTGGGAGTAGATGTGAAATGATGAACAGAGTCTGAACTGTTGCTGTTTGTGATTAAAAGCTGCAAAAGATGCAGATCATCAGTGTCAAGTGATTTCTCTTACAACCAGTTTAGTTGCAGTGAGTTAAAGCTAAAATTCTCACTTCTGGTGATGGTCATGTGGTCAAAATGTGTTTGATTAGTAAAGCTGTGTTGTATCTTGTCATCTCCAGCTCATTGTAACCCTGTGGCAAATACTCACTGCATTAATAAAGCCATAAAATAACGCTGAAATCCGAAAAACTCACAGTATTATTCTGGCTCTGTTTGTTCACGTGTTTTTGGAGTTGGAGGGGAAAATCCAATGAAGCTGATTTTCTTTTTGGGGCTTTCAGTATTGAAGCTCTTTTCTAACTCTGCAGGAAAACCTTGGGGCTTTTTTTTCTTCTCACAAACTTCTCCAAACTATACAAATTTTTACAGGACTTACAAACCTTTACCAGAAGTTTATTTTCACAGAATTTGAACTTCTGGCCTGGTATGATGTTGTAGGAGTTCGTGTGCGTTTTTGTCCAGAGAAAGTCACGAAGCATAATAAGTCAGTACTGCAGTAATTAATATTAATTTTTAGCTGTTCCACAGCTGTTTCTTGTTAAGTGTGTGGTGAAAGGCTGTGTGCTTGGGCACATCTCAAAAGTCTATTTCCCACAGTCCCTGCCCAGAGCACTTTTCCACATTCTAGCTTCCCCAGAGGCTAAGGAGTTACACCGAAGTGTTTGGAGCTGTTCACAAGTCTGATTTTGGCCTCATAACTTGTGAGGGCTGTATTTTGGATACTTGATTCTGAGATGAAATTGCGCCTGACTTTTTACTTTTACCCTGAAAAAGAGTTTGCAGCAATTATCCCATCAGTTTCATGTCCCTATATTCCTGTTGCTGGAGTTTTGGTTAGGTTCTTCAGTGCTGTCTCTTTTTCCCTTCCACAAAAAGTCAAATAAGCAACAGCCTCTCTCTGAATCTCAAGAGATGCTCCTTCTCCAAAATTTACAGTCACTTCAGGCTTTTATTCCAGTGGCTGAAAAGCTCAAGCTATTTAAAACTGCATCTCCAAACAGAATAAAGTACCTGCTGCACCAAAGCAGGTGGGTGAACATCTTGCCTGCGATGTTGTGTACAACAAGCAAGGGCTGGGAGAAGGGGAAGCTTTCACATGTTCATCCAAACTACTGGGTTTGATTTGTGGCTACAGAAATCAGTTAAGGCTTTGTGTTAATAATCCACAGGTAGCAGCTAAATTCTGTGTGATAGGACCTTACAGGTTGTAATTTCTATAAAATCTCATATTTCTTTTAATTGATGCAAAACACGTTCCTGATTTGTGTAACGCTGTTTCTCGTGTCTTTGCTGCCTTCATCTACTGCTGCAGTTCTGTTTGTTTGTTCCACCCACTTGTTGGATGGATGAGGTAAACTAATGGATATTTATCTGTTGGGAACTGCCAGAACCCTTCGGCAGTAATATGGACCTGGATAGTCTCAGCTGTAGCCCAGACTCGCTGACAGCCTGTACAGTGTCCGATGCTGTTCTGCAAACAGTAAGAGATACCTTTGGAAAAATTATGGTGAAAAATTTCCATTTTCTGAGAGCAGTTGATTGTGCCCTAAGTGGGCTTTCAAGGAATTTAATGGGTTTTTAAGTTGCCTTTTTGTGAAATGAAGATGGAATAACTTAATCGTGCCATTTGCTGATTTATCAGTAGCTACTTCCTTTATAAAAATGGGATTAGAAAGCCAAAGGTTGAAAATTTATTTTCATTGCGAGCGGAAGCTTTCTGTGGTGCAGGGTTTGAAGCCGTGAGTGTCAAGTGCTGCGATCCCACGATGGCAATGAAACCTTTTGTCTGTTTTTGTTCGCAGTCAAGCTGCAGCTTCAGGCGGAGGAACGAGGAGTGGTGTCCATCAAAGGTGTCAGTGCCAATCGCTTCCTGGCCATGAAGGAGGATGGCAGATTGCTGGCCTTGGTAAGCAGCGCTTTCCTGATGTCTCTGTGTGTGTCCTGCCCTCGCTCTGTGCGGAGTAGCCTCTCTTCCTGCAGGAGTTATTCAGCTGCTCAGTGTGGGATTTGTGAGGAGAAATGAGCACTGCACAGCTTCTGTCAATTACTTGAAATAGGAGCTAGAAGAGTTGGATATTTCTGCCCTACCCAGGAGCTGCAAAATTTTAACAGGAATGGCTTGTCTGAGAGAGAAAAAATCACAGTGATCAGGAAATTATAAAAGCAAATGAAGAATTAACTGTTTGTATTTTTACCCTCAGGAGTAATTTTTTCCTCTTTCACTTACTTTCACATAAAGCGATTTTCAAATACCTCTTTGAAGCAGAAAGTAAAGCCAATTTCTTTTAAAAATTACTTTTGTGATACTAATCTGTATAAATTGTTTTTTCATTTTCCTCTTTGTAGAGAATGAAGCTTTTTTTGGGCACTTCTACTTCCTAAGTAGAAAACTGGCAAGAATAATATTTTTGAAAATGTGATGATAAAATTTTAAAAGTTATATAAATGTGGGTAAATTAAACTGCTCTCTAGTGAGACTAGTTTTAGTTTAAACTCTGATGTGTTTTATTGGTATCAGCTGAATTTTTAACTGTGTTTTAAAGCCAGTGTGTGCAGCAGACTCTGAAAGTTAATGTCTCTCAGAGCCAGATGATAAATTTTGCTTTAAGAGCTGCAGTTACATTCATTTTGCTTATGAGACATAGACACTGTAAATCCCTCATCCATATTTTAACCTTCAGTGCCTGGTGAAGCACCACTGCAGGGCATCCACTCTGCCAGAATTTTGGTTTGCAATAATCCTTGGTGCTTTAGTGTATTCACACAGCCCCATTCAGTCTCTGTGCAATTCCCTCCCGGTGGCTGGGGTTAACAGTGTGCATTCCTAACCCTGGCTGAGCTGCAGCTAATTAAAGACCTGTGCCAGGGGCTGCAGAAATCGCTTCTGGATTCCCCTTCTCTGTCTCCATGAAATGAGACTGAAAGTAGTTTTACAGGAGCAGGGCTCCCCGAGGCGTTCCTCAGCTCTGGCTCCGGGGAGTTTTGTGTGGGCTCAGGAATGCAGTTAAAGAACCTGCTTCAAGTTACTCAGATATTGTGTGACAGCTCAGTTGAAGAAAATGTGAGGAGTTGTCCACTGTGCTATTCTTGAGTTAAGGATAATTGGGAATTTCCTGTGGTGCTGGTGCGGTGGTATCTGGCTTCCCATGGTAGTTGCAGTCCGTACCCTGAGCGACGGCAAAGTGTCAAAATAGGGTGTTTAGCACCATTTGTAAAATTATAAACATAAACACAGGGGTGTGTTTATATTTGGGATTTCTGACCTGCTGCTGCATGGTGGGTTTGGTTGTAGAACACACTTCCCTTGCAGCAGTTTCAGCTGTAGTTCCTGTAAAGCAAAATGCTCGGAAAGTGTCATCCATTCACTCAGACTTACTCTCTCAAAATATGCAAAGTTGGGTCACTTTGTGCTTCTCACTTGAGCTTATAAAACTTTTTTCCTTTTGTGTTGTTTTGTGTTTTTTCTTTTGTGTTGGAAATGGGTATTACTAGAATCGTGTTTGCTGCACGCAGTGTTGTTATTCATAGGTGGAAACTCTCTAGTCAGTTTAAAGATTTTTTTTCTCCAACCAGCCTAAACGCTGCTGCAAGTTCATGGCTGTTTTCTGTAGCACTGGCAATGTTTTTCCATGAGGATTTCTGCGTTGTGTCTTCCAACAGTCTGTGGCTGGCTGTGCCTTTACATTTTCTGCCTCTGAACATAATCAAGAAACTGTTTCTAATTGCCAGCGTCTCCTGTTCGAGCAGGGCTGTGTTTCACGAGAGCTTGCAAAGAGTGTATGCTGGAAATGTTTGTGGTGAATTGCACATGGTGAAACACTGCTGAAATTTCTTTTAAAACATGACAGAACTACAATTTCTAAACACATAGTTCAGTCCTCTAATCCATCAATCACTCAAGTACTATTCTGTCCTTTTTAATGTCTGGGGTTTTTTTAATTACTGTTCAGTGTCCAGGATCAATTTGCATAGTGTCCTTGTTTTACAAATAAATCAACGTCTTCCTAACTATGTTTGCAAATTATTATTCAGGCCTGTTTTTCATCTTGTTGGATGTTTTTGTAATTACTTGTTGAGATGCGCTGCAGGGTTTGTTCTGTGCTGGGCTCTGCAGGATGATTTATTGCAGCCCGTGGATCACTGCTCACCCTGGTCATCTATGTGGAGGTGCAGTGGGTCATGTTCTTGTCTGGAAACCTGGATGATGCAGCTTTTATGGAGCATTTCCATGCTCTTTACTAACAGACTCAGTTGTAGGGGAGAGGAGATCTCTACCACTGGAGGAAATGGCTGGTTATGAATGCAGATAGTCAAAACCTCCCCTTGAAAAATGCTTTTTTAACTGAAAATATTTGTCCAGAAATGCATCTGTTCTGTCAGATTTTTGACGGAAAAACTGAAACATTTCCCATCTGATGTGGTTTATTTTGACTTTCCGGATTATTATAAGAATGAAATACTTTTACTTTATGGAACGAAATGTGATTATTTCATTTAATGAAGAAATTTCCCAAACTTTCCAGGAAGGGAAGAGTTTTGACTAACTTGTATTTTATGATAAATAATTTGTTATTTAAGGATATGACCTGTTAATTCTGTTGTGCTTAGGTGGTTTTGCTGCGACTGGCCAGGTTTTACCAGACTTCAGGAACTTGACTTGAAGGGAAATTCTTGTCTTTTGTTGTTAGGGATTAAAACTGTGCTCCAAGAATGTTTGTGAGAATAACCTGCACTTAGTGGAGTTCAGGTGTCTCATGAGGTGCTGTGAACGCTTCTGCTGCCAGATCAGCACTCTGGATGCAGCCTGGACTGAAGTGTATTTGAAGGAAAAAACCACAGATATCCAGGGTTTTTCCAGGTGCTGAGATTGACAGTGCAGTGGCTGGCATCCCACTCTTGCTGGAAAGCAGTCCAGCTCCTGAAATACCACCTTTGGCAGATGTTAAGGAATATATAGTTCATGAAGCCTGAACGGCTATTTGTCACCTAAATGATGGGGTTTATGTCAAAATGTTTACATTGACAATGTACTGTAGGAAAGTACTGGTATCATGTATGCTTTGGGGAGAAGTAAGGACTTTTTTTTTTCTTCCACCCTTCTTTGATGGTGTCTCTGCCTGAATTTCTGGCTTGGGCAGTTGTACTGAATTGTCTATACTCTGCTTAAAGTTTTTGTTCTTAAAAGCTTCTTTATACATTTTCTGATCAGAACAAAGAATTACACACTAAAAGCAAATTAAAAGCTGCTTGATCTATGTTAAGAGACAATAAATGAACCATAGGTAAAACCTCTTCATGTAGGTGATTTTAACAATATTTTCAGAGTATCTTCAGTCGTGAAACAGTTAATCTCTATTTCTTAAAACCACAGGTACTGCTCACATTTTTGCTAAGTTAGTCCCCTGAATGTGAAGAATTGAGTTGTGATGCTACACCAGTAATGTGTTTTCTCTTCCCTTTTAGAAATATGCAACAGAAGAATGTTTCTTTTTTGAGCGTTTGGAATCCAATAACTATAACACTTACCGGTCACGGAAATACTCGGATTGGTACGTGGCACTGAAAAGAACTGGACAGTACAAACCTGGACCAAAAACTGGACCTGGACAGAAAGCTATCCTTTTCCTTCCCATGTCTGCTAAAAGCTGATTTCCACGGCAGATTCTGAACACCGGTGCCACACAGCACTAAAGACATTGCCTTTCTTACTCCTCTCCGAAGTAGCAAAATATAAGCAATTATTTGCTGATATTATAACTACTTTTGCAGATACCAGATTAAACCATGAATGTTTCATATTGTCTTTATATTGCTCTTTAAACCCACTGTGCCAGTGTGTGTGGAGGTAAAATGACTTGGAGAATATATTTTCAAGATCAGTAAACTTCTGTTTTCTGCTAGGTATCTATGTATTCTATTTACCTTATGCTTGCTTTATGGAGTAGAGAACAAACCTGATGCACACTCATAGCAACCATTACCTTTAAAAATAATTTATATCTTAGCTTATTAGAGAATACTTACTTTCTAGTAATTACCTAAAAAGAAGTCCATGGCTAGTTTTAATATGCAACACTGCAATAATAATTCTAAATTATTACTATAAGGAAATGTGAAATGTGTTGCTATCATGTCATGTTTCTGTAGGACTCGGGCAGCTCCCTGTGGTAGAGTTTGTAGAACAGGCCTGTGTAGACAGCTGGGAACTCCCTCATGCTTATGTCAATCCTATCAAACCCTTCCCGGTACCCGTACAGTAAGAGCTTGGCCACGTTGCTGGTGATGGGAGTGGTGTTTTTCGTTCTGGCCAGCTCGTCCAGGTCCATCCACTCGCACCGGAGGCACTCTTGCTGGCAGAAGCTGATGTGGAAGGAGGAGGGCTCCATGCGGCAGATGATGTACATGTCTGACTTCCCGAATGCTCCGGGGTGTTTGTGTTGCTGCCTGATGCTCAGGATGGACTTGAACTCTGACTTGATGCCAGTCTCTTCGAAAACCTCTCGAACTGCTGTGTCTCCTGGGTGGAAAGAGCAATCCTTGCAATACATTTGAGAGTAACTTAGCACTCCTAAAACCTTTTGGAAAGGTGGAAAGCCTCTAATTCAACCCATTCTCTGTTTGCTTCATAATGTTTTCAGAATGTAAGTCTGGTTTTCCAACACAAGGATAAGCTTGGTTTTTTTGTCCCCAAACAAAAGTAATTGCTGTGTGCCTTTCCTGTGTATATCCTACAGAATTACTTTGGTAATGCTGTACAGGGTGTGGTTTGAAACGGACACTGATGGCTGCTGGCTCTGCTGATCTGTTAATCCAAGACAGCACTGCACTGTCTTTGCTGTCCTTTGGATCCCTAACCCTCTCCTTGCCCCTGCCCAGTCTCAGGTTCAGACCCTGTGCAGCAGCACCTGTACTGATGTCAGATCTCTTGATCAGATCGGTTTCACTGCACTTTCACCCCAGGGGGTAACAAAATGGGTACAACTGTTTGCAGAAAGTGCAAGGTGGTGCCAGGTCCTTTTCAAGATGTACCTTAAAGGTCTGGTGACATTTCAAATATGCCACAGCACCAGAGCAGCACAGAGCCTGTCCCTGCAGCAAACATGCTGCATCTGTGCTGCACATGTGCATTCTGTGTGCCCCAGACAGAGTGAGGTCAGTCCTAACATTCCTCACCACAAACGCAGCAGGAACTTTAAGGGTCTGCAGGGTCTGCATGCTGCAATTACAGCCAGAGAACCACCCATCCATCCAGAAGTCCTCCAGAGAGATGATTTTTCTCTTCAGTAACAACTTAAATTGAAGAGCCCAAAATAAGTTGTTTTAATATTCCACTGATTTTCCCAAAGTCTGCAGTTTCATCATAGTCAAGTCAAATCCTACTTGCCTGGGTAACTACTGGTAGGTTAAATACTGGCTTTTCCCAAATTAACGTCACATCCTGGTCGTGTCTGGTTTGAGTGGTCAATGTACAGAACTGTTGCACAATGCTACCTGCTCCTGTTAGTTAATTTTCAGTAAGATATGTGTGCTAGCTTGCTTCCAAAAACAAATGCATTTTAAAAGACCCAGAGAGATTCACCATCCATGGAAGCTTGGCATGTCAGAGAGGAACAAAATAGACATTTCAGGGGTAGTTTCAGGTACTGGAAATAATAACTCCCTCTGGCAGGTGGGTTTTGTTAGTGGGCAGGGGGCTGTATTACACAGAATTAAATGGAGATTGTGAGGAATGTTGAGGCAGGCTGTGTTTAAGAAAATTGCAGTAATTAGGGATTTCATTTAAGCTTTGAGCTTTGCTTTTAGACAAAGTGCCATTTTCCGTTTCCCTTTTATTTAAATGTGGGTGTGTATATATAAATATCTAATGACAGTTAAACTAGAAGAAACACTAGGGCTGGAGTTTCAGAAATACTCAAATACAAAAATGTGCACTTTGCTTAATCTGCATTATGAAACTATGATGTTACTTGCACGAGTCAGTTGGCACTCATTTAAGTCGACAGCCATGCATGTTGTTACTTCCTGTAACCAAAGGATTTTAGGTATTGTAATTGCAATTTTTAATTGCAATTTAAAATTTAGTCCCTTGAGTGACTTGAGTTTTTAAGGTTTGATGTAAGAATGAATAAGGAAAATTAGGCTCTATTATATTTTTGTGCTTCACTAATTTATATCTTCTTGTAATATAAGATGTGATGCAGAGAATCGTAGGTTTTATTATTCTGTAGTTTATAAGTGGCAGGAGGGAAGCTGTAAGAGACTGTTCTTTTGAGTGGTTTTCAGTCCAGGCTCCAGCCATAATCTCACCTGTTAAATAAGGGATGGCCATTGGCTTACTCAGCAGCACTATCCCTCCAGGGAATCCCACGGGAATGCCAGTGCTGTCATTTGTTGTCCCCTTGAGTACAAAATTCCTTTTGCCGATGGCAGCAGAAGTGAGAACGAGCCTAGCTGGACAACAGCCATGGCATTTGGGATTCTTTTGAAAACACGTATCCATTTCACCACACTTTGCATTGTCCAGCAAATATTGTTGATTTCCATCACCAGGTTTGACAGAAAGACTTAAAACATGACTTATGAGTTAGTAAAACTAAACTCAGCCATATCCTGACAACCAGGAACTTTCTCTATGTATTGAAATAATAACTGGAATACAACCCTACCACATGTTGGTTGTAGAGAGACTGCTAAAACAGTAGGTATTTCTAAGGTATGGAACAGTCAGGAAACCTGGGCTCAGCAGTTTAAGAATTAACCAGCCTATGGATCATAATTTTAAGGGCTGAGATACAAGGAGAAAAAAAGCCAGATTTTCTCTCCATAAACATCCTTGTTCATTCACCTGTGAAGATAAACTGCAGCAGCGCTCATCATCAGCTGTGCTGTGCTGGAGAGAAATGAGAAGTTTCCTCAAACCAGCCTTGTTTCCTACCACAGGAGTGCTTCATGTCTCTGCTGGGAGCAGGTGCCCACAAGACTGAGGCCCTGCACTTCACGCTGGCCCTGTGCTGAGGAGCTCAGTCTAAACTAATCAAGTGGAGGGGAGTGGAAGGAAGCAAGTACATTTATTTCTGTTTTGCACGTAAAAAGGGAGAGCTGGAAATTTCTGGTCAGTCCATCTTTGAGGTCACTGCCCTGGATTCCAGTGTGAGCCGAGAGCTCCCTGTTTCAGTTTTATTTGGGCTATATATGGATTACCTTAATCCTCTGCACTTTGGCTTATATTGCAGCATATCCAACCAGCCTACAAAAACTTAGCTGGCCTCAAGCACGCACTTAAAAGGAAGTGTGGAAAAGAGTAAATGTTACAAATAGAAAACTTCTTCGCCCTGAACATAATGCTGTTACCATTAGAGTCCCAGGATTGTGTCACTCCATCTGTTCACCATTAATTCAAGGAAACAATCCATCATAGGAGTGAGGTGGGTCACCCTGTATTTCAGTGGTATTTGTAACTCTGTTGGTGTCTGACCTGTTCTCCTAGAACTTACCAATGTCTTCTCCTGGATTAGACAGACCTCCTGGAAATTTCCATGCGTTTACAGTCTGTATTGGAGGAAAAATCCATTCATGAAGTAGTCAGCCTGTGTTGCACTCTTTAATATGAAGGAGACAATTTACACATAACTTTTTTTTGTTGAAGTTGCAGTATTGTTATTTTACAAAGATCAGTGAGTAGGAACTTGTTCATTCCTGCTGACATGATGATCAGAGACAGCTACAGTCTGTATGAACTATTGGAACAAAACACCTACTGACTGAAAGTACAAACTAACAGTCATTAGACAACGTTGCTGCTAGATAGAGTAGCTGAATATTAAAAAAAAAGCTGCTATAACTATATAATCTTATATTTAATCACTAATGTATTCCACTTCCATGGTTTGGCTTTTAAAAAATGTATATATATTTAATCTTACCAACAGGTATTATGATTGTACTGTTCTATACTGCACTGGCTTTAAGAGGTCTCTGTGTGTCTGTAATGATCATTTAGTGTAACTTGTCATTTTCATGGAGTACAAGAAATGAGGGCTTGTGTGTGATTTATGCATAGAAACATTTATTGAATTGCAATAAAGTTTAGTATTAAAAAGTGAAATGCAGGCTTGGTGTTGTTACTCACACTGCTAAAGGAGTCCCAGTCCCTGCACCTCTTGCAAGAGCATAAATATTTGTAGGCTTTACCTTTACTTCTGTGTGCTTTCTATTTCTTTCCTTGTTAAAAGTTTATGTAGAAAGAAGTTAACCTTCACCTAGAAATAAATGCAGTAAAAGGTGCACTGGCCCACAAAAGCTTTTTTAGTCTATGCAGCATAGCAGGGAAGCTGTGTGCTTTCCAGTGATTTGAAATCCTAATGACTACATTGGATTTTTTTTTCCTGGGCATTCTTAAAGGGCTTGGATAGGAATTTAATAGATTAAAAATAGTGCAGATGGAAAACACATATTTTTCTACTGGCTTTCAGATTTGCTTTTAGTTCCTGGAAATCTTGGTGTGCTGTGGAATTGTCCTGTCACAATTAAACCCAAACAGCTCTTAAAATTCCAACAACTGTTTAAATTTTAAACGTTTTTTTACTCTGATCTATGTTAGAGATATTTACTAAAAGGTAAGCATGCACTTTTTTTTTCTTGGTGTATAAAAGGGTAAATAAATGTTGTGTTTCTAATGTGTGCTGTTGTGTCCCTGGACACTCTCTGGAGCTGGAACCACTTTTGGAGCATGAGAGGTAGGCTTATGCTTTAATTGGTAATTGCTGAATGTAAGCCTGAAGGTCCTGCTATAGACAAGTCCTTGACATTTTATTTTAAGTTAAAATATAGAATACAAAAATGAAAAATAAACATTTTCAATTACAGGAAACAAGTTCAGAGGCAGAGAAACACCCTTGTCTTTTGTGTTAGAAACTCAAACATGTGGTATGACTGAACCTGCCTATGAAAGCACCCTTTCACTGAAGTTCATTGTCTGTGTTGTAGTTACTAATGAACTGATCTGTTAGGTCCCGAGGAGAAATGTCTTAGTAGCTATTTCAGAAAAGAGAGGAGAATGCAGCCAGTGAGATACTGGTACAGTTTTACTTGTGTAAAATGAAGATGCTACATCCAAGTGTATTTCAGTCTACCTAGCTAGGTTTTGATTCTTTCATGTTTCAACTGCATTAATCTCACTCTCCTAGAGTAAGTAACTTGCAAATGAAAGCATCATGGAGGCTAAATGTCTCTTAAATGGGGTAGCACAGGCAGCTGCCAGTGAGCCAGAGCTTTCTGCAGCAGCTGAATTAAAACCTGGGTTAGCCTGATAGGGGCTGGACGACATTTCAGTGATTGATGCTCGGTGACCTCAAGCCACATCACACGAGCCACTCTTACCACAGCACTGCTCTGGTCTGGCATTCTCTGCAGTGAGGGCAAGCAATTCTGTGTGTGAGGATTTAAAGATCTTTACACCTGCTGGACTAAGGTGGTCTCCAGGTCATGGCCAACCAAGCTACTGCTTGTTTAAAGCCACAGATATGCCTGGAATTTTGGAAACCAAACCAAACCAGAATCATTCTCTCAAAATCTGTTTTGAGCCATGGGGGTTTTCCAGCAGTCTGCATGGATCCAAACACAAATCAGGCACTCCTGGGTCAGTTACAGGAGAAAACAGAAAACTCAAAGCAGGAAGGATTTTTAGTTCTGCTGAATCAATCACCAGTTATAATGTATAACAAAGCTGTTGATTTTTAGAGTTGTTTTTTTCCTTTTAAAATGGAATACAGTAATCTGTTGATAAATGTGTTTAAGACACTTGTAAAAGGAAGTAACTTTTAACTATCACAATTTTGGACTAGAGTAAAAATAAACATATATTTTGTTTTATACTACAGAATAGGCTTATCTAAATGAACTTCTCTATTTTATAATCCTGTAACAAACATACCTTATTTCTGTCTTGTACAACCAACACCTTTCCAGTGCTTTCATCTAGAACAGCACCTGGTATAGAAAGAATATAGAAAAAGATGAAGTGTTTGGACAACTGTGTTCAATCCTAACAACTAAAATTTAACATATTTTGATAAAGCATAACAAACCCCTAATGATAACATGTACAGCTAGGAGGGTTTGTATGGAGGACTCACAGAGTGGTTTGTTAGTGGAAAATGGATGCACAATAAAATATCAGAAAAAGTTCAAGTATCCCATATAAAAATTCAAAGCTGGCAGTACCAAGATAAAAAATTGCAACATTTAAGTTCCAGATTAGACAAGAAATGAAAAGAAAAACTTGCTTGTGTTAATATCAGAACTAAAGAATGCAAGATCAAGAGGTTACCCAAACAATCTGGCACAGCTGCTTGCTTCAGCAGAGACATGCCTGTAATCTTCCTCAAATAACAGAATTTTCCAGTGACTGGCTGAGAAGCCACCCTTAAGGGGGATGAATTTTTCTCCAGTGAAATTCATGACAAACCCCCTCACCTGCTGTTGTAAAGATTTGAGTGTTTTTGGGTTAATAACCCACAAGTTTTAGTACTCTGGGCTGACTATACAGATAATGTTCAGCTGTGTTACTGTCTTTGAACTCGCACTACCCAGCTAACAACAGGAACTGTGCTGTAATCTGAGTCGACTTCTTAATCAAGAAGTGTGGCTTCCAAGTGGGAAAGTAACACTTTCACTTGACAAAGAAGCCTGTCTGACTGAGAAGTGCCACTTTTCCTTATGTCCTCATCCTCAACCCATGACTTTGTCCCTCAGATTACAAGTTTTCCTACTTTCTGAACCCCAAGTGCTTTCATGTTTAATTATGTCATATTCACTGGTCATACTTTAAAAATGTCCTTCCCTTAAAACAGGTATTTTTCTCATTTTAAAGCATGCAACGGTGAGCAGGATAAGTGTTGTAGTGCAGCTTACCAGGATCTTTTCCACGTGGCTTTCAAATTAGAGGTTAATGGTAAAAAAACCCTTATGTCATTTTACAGCCGGAGGAGGAGGATACAGGCACATCTGTGATGACATGTGCATTTAAAATGCTACAGGGAAGTATATCCACAGGAAGGAATTATTAAGGAGTGAGTATCCAACTAAAAACATCCTCCGTTTTTTAATAATACATGGCAGAGTTTTGTGTAGGAGGAATAGTTCAAAGATGAAGTACCAGTCTTCCTTCACAATATGTCAAAGGACGTGCTTTAAGAGGGTAGTCACGTATCTGCCTCCCCGTGGCTTGTGACTTTATGATTTCATTCCTCCTGTAAATATTCAGCAGTGTCCAAGTTCAACTACTGTAATGATTAAAAGAGGGAACATAAGGAAAGCAGGAGGAACTTTGTGATTAGAGGGTTTGTTTTCTAGAAAAGTCATTCCTCAGCCAAAGGGTTTGCTGAGATCACAAAGCCTGGTGAAGGCAGGAAACTGCCATTTGAATCAAACAGAAAGTGTGCTTGCTCTCTTCTGTTCCCCCGAAATTGAAGCCTGTGCATGTAATTTTTGGCAGTGATATTCCCAGGGAGGGGATCAGAATCTCTGCTAGAGAATACCTAAATCCAGAGCAAAAAAGCAAACACACAAGCAGGATTTGCTGTCTGGTCTCACATTCCCTTGCTGGACCACACCTGGTGATCAGTGAGATCAGAGCTTGACTGCAGGCCCTGAAGTGTGCTTTTTGGAACTCTCCCTCCTGCTAGTAAATGTGGCACCTGGAGCTTTAAATCATCTAGTGCCACGATGACTTTCGTGCCATGATGACTTTCTGGAAAGGTTTATACTTGTAACTCATCCAATTAATCACTATTACAACACCACTTGGTTTTGAATGTTCTCTTTTGGAAAACAGGTAAGAAAATCATTAAAAAAAAAATCCCTTAGCCAACTCCAGATAATGAGTAATGGAGGGGAAAAATATATTCAGCCTACCTGTTTTATTTATGACTGATGTAAAAATGCATGCAAAGATGTTCAGTGTTCAGGAGCACTTGTCAACCACAGATCAAGTGCAGACACAACTGCCTGCACTGTGAACTTCAGCAGACAGCAGTAGCTTGTCGTGGTTTGCAAATCAACCTGGGAACTACTTTTAAGTCACTTTTGATAAGTGACTTACTAAACCTATCTACTTCCATCTTCCTGTGCAGTTTCACAGTAATGCAGCTGCTCCTTTTAGATTTCCTTAAGTAACAGGACTGGCCAAGGCTGATGATCCCCTGTGTGTGAAGACTGTCCTTCCTGGAGTCCTTCAACTCCACGGACCTTGTTTCAACAAGTGGGTTTTAAGGTGGTAGCAATGCAAATAACAGATGTGTTGTAAAGCCTGTAGTGCATGAGAGGGGGAAGAAAATGCTTTTTACTTTTCTTCCTCTCCTTTTACTTTTCTTCCTCAGCTTGTCCTCTCATGCCAGGTACATGGCATATTTACAAACATGTCACTTTCTGGATGGCAGGCCACATCCTCCTCGGAAGTGGAGAATTTTGGAAATGCTTTTTAAAAACACGTTAATCACTTCATACACCAGAGACTCCTCTGTATCTTTACACATGTGGAAAATCCTGCCGCCTACAAACGGATGCAGTAACTTAGCTGGAAGACACATCACACATTCCACTATTTCCAAACAATAATGGCCAAGCCCAATGAGTAACGTTTGCTACTCTCTGCTTGGCCACTCTCATCCAGTCTGTAAAACACGACCTGACCCTGCTTATTCACACCTTTGTCATCGCTTGGCTGGATGGTCCTGAGGCACAAGCCCTGGCCGTGCTGTGTTGGCTGCGTGGGAAGCTCCAGACGGAAGGAAAACCAGCTGCTGGTCTACTTGGCAATGAGACTTGCTACCTGTTCCCTGTGCTGGCTTCCTGCTGGCCAGCCAAGCACTCTCCACATCTCTGCTTTTCATTTTCAGGATGCTCAGAGGACCGAGTCCTGCATTTCACTGACTGGCCACAGCTTTGGTGTAGAAACTCTCACCAGCAAATTGCTTTTATTTACTGCAGACACGTTCTAAAATACTTTTTGCTTAGGAAATAAAAATGCCTTGTGTTTCACCCCCTCCCCAATATACATATTTAAATAATTTATTATTTCAACAAAATGAATTTAAAATAGAATGGAGACTTTCCACTACCCAGGGTCTCCCTCCTAAAAAAGAAAGACAATGGAATAAACCTACCAGGTGGTATCCACACTGCTTAGTGTATTTTTGGGATGTGTTCCAGATCCACTGACAGTGAGCGGAACAAAGGAAAAGAAAACTCCATATAGCAGTCATTATTTCACAGCTGTTTACCTGCCTAAAATGCTTTCCTTAAGTATTTACCTCCTTTAAAGAAATTCCCAATAATGAATAAAAGCATACAGGTTTGAAAAATGGTAGCAAAGAACACACACATCATATGTTGCACAATTTTAAACCCCATACAATAAATTATGAAATCCATATACCTGCACGTACCAAACTTTTCTTTATAAAGTTTTCTCCTACTTGCAGAGTGCAAAGTATTTTGAAGCACAACTGCAAATTATGCTCTGAAAATACATTTTTAAATGTTAATTTGTGAGTCTTTCAGAGTTACGATTTTTCTTCTTGTACCTTCTGATGCCCACTGGGGTCACAACTCATCTCTTACATGATCTCCTTTCGAGCAGCACTTTCAGCTGTGCAAGTTCTACTTCAGAAAACCTCTCACTTAGGTTTCCTCACAAGGAGCAACACGGTGCTTTTGCGAGCAGAATGCACTGTCCTGTTCCAGTTTAATGCCACATATTTTAATGGTGAGGTTTCCATACCTCAGGAAAACATGCTCCGACATGTCCATTGTCAAACTCCAAGTCCGCCTTCAGCATCCACCCTGCCCTCTGCTGGTCTTGGAAGAAGACTACCGGTGGCAGTATCACTGCTTTGTAACTCAAGGGGTTTTTTCCCCAAACCTCCTTTCACCTGACCTGCTGCTACACAGAACAAACCATCTTTTGTGAGCTCTTCCTAACTAGATTTTTCAAACTGTTGTTTATGGGCATTAACACCACTTGGTGAAGAAATAACATCCTACACAGTCCCTGCGAGCCAAGGACAAACGAGTCAGGGTTGTAACTGGAGAGTGTTGCTCGTGATTTCTGTGCGCTAATGTAACCCTTAACCAGTACATGAGGGGTTCAAGCCAACCTCCCATTACAGATTACTGAGTGACGGGATAAGTATTGGCAGATCTGTGGAACTCTACGGAGTGGGAGGGCAAAACCACTCGAATTTGGTGAAGCTAATTTCAAGCTGACAGTAATTTTGGCTCATCATCAGTCCCTTGTACTGTGCTGTATGAAAAAATAAAAAAGGGGAAACTTGTCTAGTTCCTCGGAAATTTTTTCAGGTATGCAACAACTTTCCAACTGTGGTTGTGGGAGGTCTAGATGGATTAAGACTATGGGGTTTGGTTTTTTTTGTAAAACATATGGTTGGATTGAAGACTTCTAGGCACAGCTTAGATCAGCTTTCAGACCATTGCAATTTAGTCTAATTATTGCTTTAGCTTCTGAACAATCCTGTTGGGTCAAGTTTTCCCCATTTACAGACATTAACTTGAGCATAGTTTAGGCAAATACACTTATTAAGCACACAGAGCAGAGCTTTTTTCTATAAGCTGGTGGTTACTTTTCTACTTAAAAATGCAGTAGGCAGCTGGTTTCCACGTGCTGGTTGTGCAGAGGAACAGTGCCTACAGCAGAACCCGCTCCCAAGGGCTCCTTCAAGACTTCCTGTGGGTGCAACCACTTCTGATCCTCACCTGCAACCCCCAGCTGGTGTGTGGCGAACCCTGGTAGCCTGCTGGGCCCCTCTCCCAGCCACAGTGTCAGGGTGGACGAACCCTGCTCAGCGTGGTGGAAAGCAAAGCCTTGGGAAGCAGCCACGGCCACAAGGCTGCTCTGGAGGATGGGGACATGGAGCCAGACAGCAACACGGCCTTCGTCGCGCCACTGAGACACGGACTCTGCAAGAGAAGGAAGTGAGGAGGGTCAGGGACCCCTTTGCCCTTGACCTGTGTGGTTTTAAACCTTACCATGCACTACAGCTATTGGTAATGTGCAAAAATCTGTGTTTTTCACCTCATTTACCCACAGGGTAAAACTACTGTTGGTGGGAGAAGCTCGCCAGCAGTGTCAGGGCTGCCAGTTTGACATATTATGTGGCACAACTTGGTGTTCATGTGCAAAATGATGGCTTTTATGTTAGGGTCTGCCATGATAAACAGGGAAATCTACTTTTCTGGACACCAACCATCCCACTGGACAGTTCCTCAGTACAAGGAAGATAAGGAACTACTGGAGTGGGTCCAGTGGAGGCCACAAAAAAGATGAGGGGTCTGGACCATCTCTATCATGAGAAGTCTGCAGGAGCCGGACCTGTTCAGTCTGGACAAGATGAGTCTCAGATTGGAGCTCATTAATCCATACAAATATCTCAAAGGTGGGTGCCAAGAGAATGATGCCAGACTCTTTTCAGTGGTGGGCTCTTTCCAGTGACAGGACAAGGAGGAACGGCCATAAATTGAAACATATTAAGTTTCACCTCAACACGAGGAAGAACTTCACAGAGAGCGGCAGAGCACTGGAAGAGGCTGCCCAGTGTGGGGCGTGGAGTCTCCTCTGGCGTCATTCCAAACCCACCTTCCGCGATTTGTAATTCCTGTGTCACCTGCTCCGGGCGACTGGACCGGATGATCTCCAGAGGTCCCTTCTAATCCCAGCTATCCTACGGTTCTGTGAACCACCCCTGCTCCCTCCTGCCAGCGCCATCCCCCTCACGGCCGCGGCTCAGCGTCCGTGAGGGGAAGGCG
>VXAC01000599.1:729445-818204 GCA_013399225.1 Rhipidura dahli
CCCGCCCGCCCTGTGACTCGGGACCCCCGCCCGGCACTTGCCCCGCAGCCACCGCCCGAAGGCGGCCCGCTCCAGCCGCGGGGACCCGCGCAGCTCGCCCAGGTCCACGCTCACCCCCCCGAACATGTCCGGCCTCGCCCGCAACCCAGCCAAGGCCGCCCAACCCTGCGCCCTCCGCAGCGCCCTCCACGGCCCCGCCATGGCGCTGAGGGGGGGGCGGAGAGCGGCCGCCCTCTGGGCGGTGCCGGCCTCTGCTCCGGAACCGCTCTGCGGTGGCAGCATGTCTGCCTCCTCTTCCAGAAGGAAGAGTAAGGGGCGCCCGGCCGCGGGTGGCGGCTCCCCACGGGATGGTCTCCTGGAAGCTGCCGCGGGCGGGACGCTGGCGCTGCGCGTCACCGACGCCGTGGAGGCAGGTACGGGGTACGGGCTGCTCCAGCCCCCGGCTGCTCCAGCGCCCGGCTGCTCCAGCCCCCGGCTGCTCCAGCGCCCGGCTGCTCCAGCGCCCGGCTGCTCCAGCCCCCGGCTGCTCCAGCCCCCGGCTGCTCCAGCCCCCGGCTGCTCCAGCCCCCGGCTGCTCCAGCCCCCGGCGCGCTGAGGGCGCCTCGTTTGAATCTGAGTCCCTGCCCAGCCGCGCTCCCGGCGCCTCACGAAGGCGGGCCCGGGGAAGTCTCCCACTCCAAGCCCCCATGAAACCTACTCTTATTCCCGTGGAAAGAGGGAATAACTACTGCCGGCGGTAGTTAAATCGCGGTGGAAGGGGCAGTATCGAGCGGCAGCGTGGGACCACCGGTGTTCCCAGCCCCGCCGGCAGCACCTCACGGGGGTCAGCTCGCTCCGCTCAGGGCGGGCATCGTGAGGGCTGGCGGGGCTGTGCTTCCCGGGGAGCGCGGGAAACTCCGGACTTAGTGACAGGAAGGGGAGATTTTCTTTCTTTTTTTTTTTTTTCCTCCCGAAAACTAAAGGAGATGACAAAGTCCCGAAGATGCTGCGTAGAGTGCTGGCGCAGCTGTCGCTGAGCAGCATGAAATCTGCGGATCTCTGCATAGGACGGCCGGTCCTGCTCACCTCCGCTGATGGGCGGCAGGAGGTGAGATCCTATATTGTCCCTATAAGTGCTTTTTTCATGTTATCAACAGTGTTCCTGTTGTATTCAATAGAACCAGCATGCATCATGCATTGAGAAAGATGGTGAACATGCTCTTCTGTTTTCTACACTGTGGTTGCATCTGTATTGTCAGTATTGGAAAAAATCCGTACAGCTGATTCTTTTTTGATAAATTTATAAGTCATGTGTGAATATATGGTTTATATAGTATATTTTGCATAAGCACACATATCAGTTTTATTCGCAAATGAAGTGTATAATTACTTACTCATCTTTTTTCACAGATTTATAGCATTTTGTAGTCAGCACAGTGTATGCTTTTGAGTCAGCTTCAGACTGTAGATACCTGGTGAAATTTTTTTATCACCTTTATAGGCAAAACACCCTTCCATCTTGAAAAGTGTTGTGGATCATATCTTAAGAGCTCAGTGCTACTTGTGTCTTGCTTAGTGGCACCAGGTTTTAACCTAATCCTTCATATTAAAGCATTGCTTACCTTGACTGGAAATGGGAGGGGCAAAACCTTAATTGATAGGTATTGACTTTGAAAACTCTTCCCAGGTCTGTACTGCTTGGCCCATCACAGGCTTTCCAGGGGGAAAAATTGGGCTGGGTGAAACCACACAGAAGAACCTGAAAGCAAATCCAGGTGACACTGTCACTGTGCAACCTGTGACTGGTGCCGTCATCCAGGCAGAGGAAGTCAGTGTGAAATTGAGGTATGGAACTTGTTACAAACTTGTTGAAGTTTTTATTCAACCACTTCCCTTCATTCTCTTGACATTTCACAGAGTTGACATTTGGATTATTGCAGAATCTGCTTGTAGTTATTTCCTAAGTAAAGTTACTTTACAGTTACTTTTGAAAGTGTTCTAGCACTTACAGTTTTATAAATTACCATCACAGTTCCCAGGCAGTCAGGTGCAGAATTTTTCTCCGTGAAGAAATTCCTCCTGATGGCCAGAGAACCATAGTTTCATGTAAGAAGTAAGAGCATAGATTACTAAAAGAATAAATTAAAGTTTCAATGTTCAAGTAATGCCTAGGTTTCTAGATGCTGTACAGGTGTAGTTCATTCTCTGCCAATTAACACCTCTGGGTAGTGCTTGCATGCATTATTAAGCTTTTTCTTCCAGTTGAAAGAATCAATCCCTAACTTCAGGTCCCAGCTGCATATTTGAGTATGTGTTTACTCATCAGAAAAGGCTGTGGTATTTTAAGAGCTCTCCTCTAAACCAGCTGAATACACCTGTTTTCCATCAAGTTGCTTTCTTGATCGTTAAAATCGGGAAAAGGGCTTTGATTTGCAGGCTTAGGGCTCCCCCCGTTGTTCACACTTTGAGTTGCAGCAGCTGCATCTGCTTTAAATGCTTTTGGTGTGATGCTTTTCAACGTGCAGGTGTGAGTGCTTACAAAAGTTGTGGATTTCGATCTGCAAAAGGGATGAAGTGAGTCTTATTTGAGAGTCAGTTAAATAAACGACAAGAAAATGCTTTGTGGGGAAAACCTCTGTTTTGATAGTGTATATGCAAGAATTTAAGGCAGTGTTTTAATCAGTAAAAGTCATGTATGTGTGTTTGCAAGGCTGAAAGAGACCTGCCTGATCTAAATTCTTCTCAATTCAGTACATGTAGCAGTGATTATCCTGCCTGGTGAGATGAAATCCTGCATATTTGTGATCCTAAGAAATGATAAATATAACTTAGGATTTTGTTAATTACTGCATTTTGTTTGGCAGAAGTAGCCCCAGATTACATCAGTGCACTTCTTGTGTTACTGTGTGTCTAATATCTTCAGGGTTAAGTCGATATGGTATGAAGAGCGTGAAGTGCTGTGGACTCTGCTTTGGTTTTTAAGTGCTTGGAAAACCAACTTTTTCCCTTCCTACCACAGGGACAAAGATGGCACTGTTAATGCTGAGGAAATGTCTGTCTGTCTGCTGAGGAACCTTGGTATGAGTTTTGCTGCTTCTTTTTTGAGAATTTTTGTAGTAGATCATCAAGTTCTGGATGTGAGAACAAACATTTTTCCTTTATGTTCTTTATCAGGGGCTTATGGCAAAATAGGGGATGTTACTTTGTTCACATTTTGTAGGTTGAAATGTTGCCATATTTATCTTTTTTTCTTCTTTTATCCTCTCATAGATGGGAAAATAGTCCTACCAGGAAACCTCTTGGCTTTCACTTACTATGGCAAACTTTGCAACATTGTGGTGATGAAAGTGAAGGGGACTGATGGTACAGAGCTGATTGCCCAGGGCAGTGCTCTTCCCAGTGATTCCAATGAGCCAGACCTTGAGAGATCTGATTTGGAGAGCAGTGCCTTAGATTTGTCCTTACAGCTCAGCAGGATGGGCATCGGTGACAGTCCAGGGCCTGCCTCCATGAGCACCCCAAGCAAAGCTGTGGATCCAGGCTCACCAGTCACACCCAGCGGTCCAGACTCTGGGCAGGGAGACAAAACTGTCAGCAGAGGAGATGGTGCAGACCTCACTCAGGATCTGGAGCTGGCTGGGAAAGCCAGTGCTGAGGGATTCCCACTAACTGGCAAAATTGGAGCTATGAGCAATACAGATTGTTTTTACTTCATTTCTTCAAGAACTAAAATCAGTTTTATTGAACCAAGGACCAGTGTAGCAGAAGATGGAGAGCGGGAGTCCCGGGTCACCTATGACATGATAGGAGGCTTAAGCAGCCAGCTCAGAACTATTAGAGAAACTGTTGAACTGCCCTTGAAGCAACCTGAGCTGTTCAAGAGTTACGGTATGATGCTCGAGAGTTGGCTTTCTTCATTAACTTTCTTTTTTAACATGACTTTTTTTTTTTTTTAAACATTAATTGCTCCAGGATTATGCACTTAAACGAATTCTATGTAACACTGATCTGGTAAACTTGTGTGTCCAGACAATGTCAAACTGCTTTATAACTACACTGTTTGGATACTGTGAAATCTAGGTCTAGGTAGCCTGTGTGAAAAACAGTTGAGCAGGGAGGAAAAATGTGTCTGTACTGAAATTCAGGCACGCATGAGCAGAATTTGTAGCACATAGGAAAGACTTTTGTACTTGGACATTTGAAAGGTGCAGTTGTTTGTGTTGTCCTAGGATTTTGTGTTGGTAGAGTCACTTAAAAATCCTTTAAATGGAGAAGAATTCAGATTAATTCTTCTGTTTTTTATCCCTGTGTGTTCCTGCAAAATTTTAAGGAAGCTTTGAGACTGTTGAGTCTGTTTAGTATGGAATTACAGGGTGGAAAACCAAATACAAATACTGTTGCCATACATAAAGTTACAGCTAATATATATAAAAACTTAAAGGACATTTGTGACTCTGTGCTGTGCATTTATCACAAATGGCTGTGTACCTTGTTTTAGGTGTGCATCACTGTGAGACAGGGCTCTTTTAGCTATAAATATTTCTTTAATATGTCTTGGAGGCCCTTTATTCTCTCTATGACCTGCTCCCCGCCACATGCTTCAGAGAGGCGGTGATTCCAGCTGGGACACTTTCCATAGCACACAGGTGTCTCTTTCCTGGCCATGATCCACAGGTGTCAGTGGGGTGGTGTGAGGCATCCAGGAGTGGTCCAACCCCAGCATCACCACATGGTTTTGTGGCAGCAGAGTTTGCTTCAGCATGAGTGTTCTTCACACCCAATCCCTAAATCTTAAGCAGACTCTCTACTAATTACATGATGGCTGATGATGTTTTCTCAGGAGTTACAAACCTTTAGCCCCTCGCCAAACGTTGGGAGTCCTTGACTGCTCACGGGCAGCAGCGCTGGAGCTGAGGTGAGCCTGTGGTTCCACAGCCCCGTGCCTTGCCAGTGCCAGAAACGCCACAAGAGGGAGCAGCACATACTTTAATGGACTGGTGAAGGAACCATGCTTTTATTTTTATCCTTTTTCAGTCAGCCTTTTTCCTTATTTTTATCCTTTGTCAGTCAGCAGATAATTTTTTTTCTCTTTCCCAGTGTACTTGTTTTTAAGATGCAGGCTTGTGGCCTGCCCTTGAGGCATAATTCCCTGTCTGATTCCCAATCCCTCCTGATATTTCTTTGGTCATGTTTCACAAATATCTTACCTGCTGGGGTCAGGCCTTTGTCAAACGTTTATGTCTACTTTTTGCTTTCTAATTTTTCAACTTCTGTTTTTGGCTTTTGTGCCCATTTAATTTGGCTTTGCTGGTCTGAAACTTTTTTTGGTGGGCCCTTTACCTGGGATCACAGTAGTGTTTCTTGCAGTTTACCTGTAATTTCTGTCCAGCTTCAACTGTACAGAGCAGTACCTTGTTCTTCAAAAGTCCCTTATGTTCTGTGCCTGAATGTTTCTGTCTCTTTAGCTCTTAACATGTGCCATTAAATAGGCAAATTCACCCTTTTAATGTGTTTTTTCATCATCTTGCAAGCATTCTTAAATCAAGCCTCACAGTATTTCTAGAACTTTCTGGAGTGTTGAAGAGAAATGGTTTTCTGATGTAGGAAATTTGATATAATGTTACTTTAGGAATCATTAATAACTTAAAGTGTATTCATAGATGTTAGGTACTCAGTCTAGCAATTTTTTTGAGAACACATGGGGAAGATTTATAATAAACTACTGAAAAATATAAAGATTTAAATAGGTGCTTTTTAAACAGAGTCTTTTGGACATTAAAAAATGTGGATGGATGTTCCATTTAAGAGTGATTTTTTCCCTGGAAGCCCACAATTTCATCATAATGACATGTCTGTTTCAGGAATTAATGCTGAGGTCAAGTTATTATTGGTAATAACAGGGACAGTGAAATGTGCACGTGCAGGCTGGGTCTGGCATTTATCACCAGTAACTTCCTTCCTCTGTGCTTGTCCAAAGGGATCCCTCCTCCTCGAGGAGTGCTGCTCTATGGCCCTCCAGGAACTGGGAAGACCATGATTGCCAAGGCCATCGCAAATGAGGTTGGCGCTCATGTTACTGTTATTAACGGCCCTGAAATAATAAGCAAGTAAGTCTCATCCTCTTTTATTTTCATGAATTCTGTAAATATAGTAGCCCAAACTATGCCCTGGTATCTGTCCATTGTGGAGAGATGTCATATTTGCTATGGGTTGTCTGCCCAAAAGAGTCAAAAAACAAGTGGGAAAGGGTTCTCTCAAGTAGGGCTTGTGTTTCTCGTATTAAAAGAGGTTTATTGGTTTTTTCTAGTTACTAGATGATTCTAACTTTGCCTGTGCCCCCTTTCACCTTTATTTCCTGTCCTTGTGGAAATAAAGATTACTGTAGATTTGCCTAGACTTCAGCACTTTAAAAGTGTGTGCTATGGCTTTTTGTAACTCATGAGCAGTAATTTTCCAAGTTGCCTGGAAAAGACAAAAAACCCATGTTTTTTATTAAAATATTTTAATTCTCACAGGTTTTACGGGGAGTCTGAGTCGAGGTTACGTCAGATATTCGCTGAGGCTTCTCTCCGGTATGTTCTTTTGGAGAATTTTATCTGTGGTGTCAGTTCCAGCCTTAATGTTTTTAAAAGAAAAATATTTGCAAGAATCTTTGAATTGTGACTTATTTTCATCCAGTGGTTTTTAAGAGGAAATAAATTTGTTTATGTAGAGCTTAGCTAGGAGGAAATCAGTGAAATTCTAGGATGCCTGCTAAATCCTTTTGGACACTGCCCTTTTTAAGGGGCTGTTAGGGATGGTGCCAGATCGCTCAACTTGTGTTGTTAGTGCATTGTGTGCTTGTTTGAACAGATGGATGCATGAGCCAGAGCTTCACCTGGATCCAGATTTTCCTCTCTAGTTTCTGGAGGCCAGCTCTAAATTAGTTAGTGTTGGTACTGGATATAGCACGCCTCTGGTTGCATCTTGCCCCAATTTATTAGACCTGGTTAAGGCAGACTTTAGATTTCCATATGGTTGGTGTTCATAGTACATTAGCAAAAGACTATTGCATACTGAAGGTATTAGTTGTCTAATATATTATTCATTTTAGTTTTCTCTTTGAGTAATGCTGTATTCAAGACTGAAACTTCCAGTTACCTAAAGGAGTGAGCTGCTTGTTAGTTTTTGTAGGAACTGGACGTTTTCCATGAACAGCTTTGCTCTGCCTGAGTGTTTTAAATCTTCCTGAGCACCTTAATATTTTTTCCCTTTATTTTTTTTCCCCCCAGTCACCCTTCAATTATATTTATAGATGAGTTGGATGCACTCTGTCCAAAGAGAGAAGGGGCTCAGAATGAAGTGGAAAAGAGAGTTGTTGCTTCATTGCTGACATTAATGGATGGCATTGGCTCAGTAAGTCAGCTCTATTGAGACAAATAATATGCATAGGCAATCTCTGAGCAAAATAGCATTACTTCTACCGGGGAGCCAATTTTAGATGTATCACTCGTGGGGAAAGAAAACAGGTGAGACTTTATAGAATAATCTAATGCTTTTATGGATGCTAAGCAGAGGATGTAGGAGAGGAATGTCTCCTGATAACTGTGAGTTTAAAAGAAAGTAGGTTTCTTCCATTCACTGCCTTTCCTTTGCCTTCTTTCCCTCTTGTAGTTTTGGAGGCAAAACTGAAATTTCAGTGATAGCCCATCATTGAACTAAACCAGGTATTTTCAATTGCTCTGAAATCAAAGTCATCAAAATACTTCTGGTCATATGTAGGCTGCATGATTAAAGGCAACAGCAGCTATTTCAAGGTTGCCAGAGCAGTATGTAGGGCATAAATAAAAGCCTAATAAAGAAACAGTAAATTTAATTGACTTGAGTAAATTATGGATTAAGCCCATAAAGTTTGGCAATCTCTCATCTATTATTTCATTGTTATTAGCAGGAAAGATGAAAGAACTCTGTCCAGTATATGAAAATAAATTTCTTCTGTTTATGTAATCTGCAAGTTTCTCATTATTTCCCTGCATGGCAATTTGAGTTGCCCAGTCTGGAGTTGTTCACAGGCAGAACATATTTTCTGGTGACAAAGGCTAATGGATATTCTCCTGGAAAAAGTGCTTCATTCACAAAAGGAGTATGACATTACAAGAGACCTCCTAGCTGATCCTGCCTTGCTGTAAAAGTGAAAAAGCAGAGCTTGAGGAAATTGATTAGTGTTTTTGACCTTGCTTTTCCTACTGGACCTACAGGAAGCTCTATAACATCCTGTCTTTGCTGGGTTTGATACCTGAACTGATTAGTTTCCCAACCTTGTTTATTCACGGTCTGCTAATACGGTTTTGTTCTTGTGCCAACGCTGCGTTTTAGCTTAAACACTTCTTTTTCTCTCCTTGGTTCTTACTTTCTGATTCAGGAAGGCAGATTATTGGGGATTAAAGTGGGAGTGTCTCTTGTGTTATCTGTACATGCATGCAGCCTGTAGTATTGCTAAATTGCAGTTAGGGATGGGTTGGTTGGGTTCACTTTTGGGGTATGTATTCTGAAAAGCTTGTTTTATTCCTTTAGAGCCAGCATTAGGATTTTAGTGTGTGTAATAGCTGGAAAAGTAAGCAAGGAATATGTTTATAAGCTGTGTGGCACTTAATTGTATTTTAAAGATAATAATTTGCACTGTTTGATGCCTCCAGGAAGGCAGTGAAGGGCAGCTGTTGGTCCTTGGGGCCACCAATCGCCCTCATGCCCTGGATGCAGCGCTGCGTAGGCCGGGGCGTTTCGATAAGGAGATAGAAATCGGAATTCCCAATGCCCAGGACCGTCTGGACATACTCCTGAAGCTTCTCAAGAAAGTTCCCCATTCGCTCACAGCAGAGCAGTTGGCACAGCTGGCTGACAGTGCACACGGTTATGTGGGTGCAGACTTGGCAGCCTTGTGCAAGGAAGCAGGTAAGACTTTGTTCATCTTATTTAGAGTATTACATTACTGTTAGTGTCTTTATTAAGGGAAAAAAAAACCACAGTCTGTACTAATGGCTTTTGAAAAAACAAGGTTTTATTAATTTTTGTGTCAAAGATAAGACAGCCAGGTGTGAGATATGAGGAACACCAGTCTGCCGCTGGGCAGATGAGAAAAATTCTTTGAATATTAATAACTTTTAAAGTCCAGTATTAAGATCAATAACCCTGGGAACTTGCCTATGCAATTTCTAGGGTATTAGACAGCTTGCTGTCTCTCAGTAAACCAATGGTTTAGGGATTTAGCTAACATCTCTGAGAGCTTTTCTGCTGTCTAGCCTTGCACACAAAAATTCTAAGTCACTCTGGCTCCGCAGCTTGTCCTGCAGGTCCGTGTTCCCAGGATGTGGAAGCTGTGTGCCTCAGTGGTGTTTCCTATGTCTCCCTTCCATATTTTGTGCCCATACTCCATTTCCTGCAGATGAGGAACTCCTTGCAGGGGCAAGGGCACTGCGTGCACCTGGCTCAGGTTGTGCAGCAGAGCTGAGAGAGCTGCAGAGCGCACCCTGAGCTGGGGGCTGGAATGTAGCCCTTGGCCTTGGGAATGGGCATAGCCCTGGGGAATGATCCATGCATCATGCAGCCAGGGTTCAGTATGTTCCGGGGAATGCTTCAGCATGAGTTCACTTCTGTTTTCATTGGATGAAATTTTGCAAGTATGCTCTATCAATTCCTAGGTTTTGCTAGAATGCGTCTGCACTCTTTAAGTATTGGATCTTAAATCTGCCTTTAAAACAGCCCAGTCAAAGTATGACTCTCCAGCCTGCTTATGCTCCCTTGTAGTTCACAAGTAAGTTTGCTGCATGTGCTGGTTACTTTTATTTCCTTTGGCAGTGGGACAGCTTCCTCTGGCAGTGGCACAGAGCACGGATAATTCTTGCATCGGAATTGACTGCGAAAATGACAGATGTTTTATTAGGGGTGATAGCACCTGGAACAGCAAGGATTTTACTTGCCAGCTTCCAGAATTTTTAAGGGATAGTTCTCAAATACAAATTTTAGGAATTTTTATGGATTAAGAAGAAAAGAAATACATCAACACAGACTATTTGTTTTACAGTGCTCTTCTCTTGACTTCAAGTGTATTTTAAACTCTGTTTTAAATTAGAAAACATTATTATTTTTTCCTGCTTGTATATATTTGTTTTAAAAAAAGATAAACTCCCTTTTTATTTTCCTTCCCCTGTGTTTTTGGAAGCCTGTCAGTCTGCCTGTGTCTCAGTACTCGCATAGTAAACACTTAACTAATGTAATCTAAAGTTCTCAGTGAGAAGTGTTGTGGTTTCAATTCCAAACATGACCCAGCTGAGGCTTTACTCGTGCATGCGCAGATGGGTTCTGGACACTTCATCATCCAGCTGCAAATAAATTGTATTTACCCACTTCATGAGGACCTCCTAGGAAATAAATTTGGGATGTTGTGCAGGTTGAACACTATGAAAATAAAAACCTTTGGTCATCTACCTGTGGCTGATTGCAGGACGCGCTGTTATCCGGGAGCTTTGCATCCAAAGGCAGTGGTGGGAATGAGGGAAGGAGAGTCTCTCCTTCCTATTGCTCTTCTTTCCTCAAGTTTGACTCCATGCTGTTGAATTTCCCTGTCGTTTGTTGACGTGGGGTGACCTCTGCTGGGGAAAATACAGTCCAGCGCCCTTAACTCCTTGCAGGCCACGTGAAATTTTCTTCAAGAAGTTGCAGAAGCATGAGTCAGTCGAGCTATTACATAAACTGAACTTAAGTTGCTCATCATTAAGGAACGTTCTTAGTTGGAGTATTTTTTTTTTTCCAATTAAGCTCTTTATCTGTTTTTTATATTGCATTTTCAACACCTGGTAAAATATTACTGCTTTCACTAGAGTTAAAGTTGGCAAGGACTTTTATAATCCACTATTTCTCCTCAGTAGAGCAAGATTCCTTCATATGGCAAATTTTCCAGTGTTTTGTCTAGTTTTTTGTGTTGATCCAAGATGCATGGGCTTCTATTGCTTCACTTCAGAAACTCTGCTGTGGGCCAAGCTAGCTTGCTGCCCAGGAATGCTCTCTGATATTCAGCCTAAGTTTTCCTTGTTTAGTTTTATCCCATTATTTCTATTTACATCCTTGTACAACACGTTTGCTCTCCCTCCTTAGTGTTTACACCCTTCAGATATCTCTAGTCTGTTCTCATGTCCCCTACCTCCTCATTCATTACTAGGCCAAACTATAAATATTTAGCTCTTTTAATCTTTCCTCATAAATAAGTCCTTCCTGCCTTCCGAGAAATTGTGTTGATTTTCTCTGAACTGCCTCCAGTTTGTCAATAACCTTTTTGGTGATGTAGGGCTTAGAATTGAATATAATATTTCATATATATGTATATATTACAGCATAAAACATGATATAAACATATAGTTAATGCGACATTTCTAAATATCCAGAATGCTTTGTGTTCAGGCAATACCCGAGTTAAGAATTCTTTCACAAATTTCAATGTTATTTGTGCCACATTCAGACTTGATGTGTGTGTAAGTACAGGTGAAATGTGGAAACTAGCTCAGAAGAAGGATTTCAGAACTCAGGAATACATATGTAGTTTTTGGCACAGGATTACTGTTGCTTGCTGATTGTATTTCTGTTGTGGTCTGTGGGGGACTCTCAAGTCCTGCATACCCCATTTATATCCTTGGGTTTGAGGCTGGAGACACTGAAAGATTGCAAGCTAAATATGTTTATATTCTTAATACAAAGTTTAGATCATTTTCCAGAGGACTCATCTTTCCTTATCTTTCTACTTCAACTCTGTTTTTTTAACACATATATTGTGTATATATTGCTTATATAAACCAAGGGTGTAGTAATTAATGTAACATGGTAAATGCAGTATTTGTGGGGCTTTTACATCTCTGGTTAGATTTCCTAAGATACTTCATTGTACAAGCTTTGATGTTTGCCTTCTGTGTAATTCTGAAGACCATTTGTTAATGAAAAGTAAATAACCATTGTAGAATTAAACATATTCCAACTGTTTTTTTGGCAGAAGTTGTTTGTTCTCCAGTGCAGGATTTGCTTAGTGGTACTGCTGGGTTCAGACAGGCAAGTTTTGTGTTCTGTTCAGCAACTCTGCCTTTTCATGGGAATTTGGAAGAAGTTTTGGGGCCTGTAATGTCCATTTTGTGCTGAATGTTTCTAGGCCCCCATGTCTATGGTGTGTACAGAATTGTGATGTGGTGTATGCAGGGATGGGCAGGTAGAGGAAAAGTGGACAAGAAACTTGGAGAATCTGTGCAGTATGACCTGGGCTTTCCCAAACAGGGTATTATGACCAAAACCCCTGGCACCTTTATATGGAGATGCTTATAATAGTCAGCTAAGAGTGTTTTTATTTTATCTGCTGAATTTTTAAATTATTAGTGGATTTTTCTCCTTTTCCTCTACCAAAGATACAGTTCTAGCCTCTCACAAAAATGAAACCACAAACCTGTGATTTTTATGGGGTATCTGTCCAAGGTTACAATATCTGCAGTGACTAGATTGGAGAAATTAGGATTTGCTGTGATTCTCTACTGCCTGGTGAGATGCTTGTGGTTTCCACAATAAGCTGATGTTTCACAAAGTTAACAGCCAAGTATGGAAAACCTGCAGATTTCATATTGGGCACTGGGCCACATCCCATGGACATCAGCTTGCAGTGGGCTGCTCTTGGTTGACTCCTGAGAACTTGGGTACCATCCAAGGGATTCATACACACAGAATTCTTGACAAGGAAAGGGCTTAGTTATATGTGTGACTGAGAAAGTCATATTCTTCAGGCTGGGAGATGTCTACTGTATCCTAAATTATTTAGTAGACTGGTTTTTAGTGTGAACAGCTGACTTATGAATTCTTTTATCTCAAGCAGAGGAGTGTGTAGAAGATAGACTGCCATATCCTTGCAAGTAATGTCAGTGTTTGTATACCCTTGAGATCTTGTTGCTTCTCCTTTATTTAATTTGCCACGTGGTCTTTTATTAATTCAAAAAAAATTATAATGGTTTTAATTTATTGGCAAAAATAAGCATTGTATTTCTTTTTAAAAAAAACCAAAACATATGAAATGTTAATTATGTAGCAGGGATATGAATGGTATAAACTGTACTGAATGTTAGAAGATGCTTAGCAACAAAGGTTTCCAAATATAGCAATTTATTATAAACTTATCCTTCTATGGCTGCCTGTAGCATTTCAAGAGGGTGAATATAAATATAGCTTGATTTCTTCAAGGAGTGGGTTCAGTCATATTGTTTACAGAGAAAGGAAGTATTTGCTTTCTGACTCTCAGAATTTATCTTGAACATCCTTGTTCATTACACATCATTTCAGTGTGCTGATATAAAACACTTGGGCTGTGATAAGATAGCATCATGAGGAGAGGAAGAACAAATGGCTTTGTTTAAATAGTGGTCTTTCTGGCAAGAGCATTGATTTGCTTCCAGTAAGGACGCTGCAGCAACCACTGAGACTCTGAGGCTTCTGTGAAAGAGGCACTGGTGGCTTTGTTTTGCATGGGAAGTTTTTAAATTGCCTGAAAAAGGTATCACCCTGCTTAGCCTTTAGGATTAGAATGATTTACTGGCTTATGATGTGTGTTACAAAAAAAAATCTTAGAGAAATAAGGGATTGAGATGCATCTTTGACTAGTATGAATCAGCATTCCTCTGCTGAATCTGTGAAGCTGCTTGCACAGGCATGTCATAATGGTCTGTTGTCTTGCTCTCGTAATTTTGAGGCCTGTTGTTTGGAGATCTTATTCCCTGTGCTGTTCATGTGCCCCTTTAATTACCCCTGCATTCTGGTGAATAATGCAGGATGGAGAGGCTTTATGCTGTTTAATCTATAGCTCTGTATATTGATTTTATGTGGACAGCAGATCTGTGAAGGTGTAATTTATTTAGGAGGATACTGTACTTGGCTTTTTGTTGGAACTGAGAAACTTCCTGCTATATCTTCTACACCCCGAAACAGTTTTCTGCGATCCACTTGCATTAAAAGTAAGAATTAAAAAACAATAATCAACCGAAGGACTGTCTCATAGGATTTTTCTGTTTTTCCTGCAATTGACAGGGAAGTGAGTTCCCCTGAAGCCCAGGAATGTCTCTTTGTTAGACCTGTGTAGTTTCCCCCCAGCTCCTGCAGTGGTGGTAGCCTGGCCACCTGCAGGAAACATGAGCCGTGTGGGCTATAATGTGATTAACAGTGAGGCTCTGTGCACCCCGAGGAGCAGCCCCTGACTGCTTTTTCAACCAGACAAACGCGGCCTTCAGTCTGTGCCTTCCCAGTCTCCTATCTCCAATCGAGCTCTTCCTTTCAGCTCAGGCATAGCCCTGATGAAACAGCCCAGTGTTAGGGTATCAAGAATATCCCTCCTTTCTTTAAGCCGTAAAAATTCAGTCTGAACCTTTCCCAGCACCCAGGTCTGGACTCGGGTTCTGTTAGAGGTGTGCAACAAATGTGGACATTTTTTTTGGATTATAATCCTAAATGTTGGAATGTGGGTTTGAGACACTGTTGAAAATGCAGATTTTGACAGAGGCAATTGATGACCAAGGCAATGGGATTGTTTGTTTTGCAGGGTGGTTTTTGCTTTGCTTTCAAATTAACTGACTGCAGTTACAGATTTAAAAGGGGAAGCACTGCTTGACACGCTATAATTATTTTATTCCCTTATGGAAAGTGACTGAAAATACCATGTCTGTGTTGTTACTTATTTATTAGTAGCAGGGACAAATATTGAAGCTATGCTGTTGCAGACAATCTGCTATTGCATTGTCTGAGTACTGGTTCCCATGTGACACTCAAAATGAGGTGGGAAAGGCTGCTTGCCTTTTTGTGAAAAGGTCATGTAGAAAATGTGGGAGTTTGGGGAATATTAATAACATATCTAGTCAGATGGTCAATACAAAAAAATGTGTTATGAAATTTTTGCAGAAAGGGCAGAATACTGGATTTTGAAATGCACTGGAAAGCACAGACATAATACAAAAGTAAAGCTGCAAATGAATTTTTTTTTGGACTGGAACAACTGAGTTTTCTGACACTGTGTTCCATCACTCTAATTTATGGTGTAAGGAGAGCAAGAAACTCCAACCCCCATCTTCAGTGTGCATGAGTTTTAGTGCTGCATTCTGTAGTGTTTAAGTTGGGTCTGTGAAGCAGAGGGTGTTTCTGAACCAAAGCAATTGGCCGAGCAGGTTGGGAGTAAATGGGCCCTTGCTTGCACACACACATAGCAGAGCAATGTGGCTTTTTTGGCCTCTGATGGTAACACGTGTTTTGGGATTGTTTCTTTGAGCAGCAGCTCAGAATGATGTAGAAGTGTTTTTATTTTGTGTAGAAGTGGCTACATGTGGCTGCTGCCTCTCTGAAGCAATGCCGGTGCACATTGTGTTGGTTTTTGGAGTTATTTTTTTCTTGTAGAAAGCCTTTGCCTATTTTTTTGGTTTGTTTTGTCATGGTACTTGATTTTTGTTTTTGCATGGGGAACATTGCACTGACTGCAGTCAGGGCATGTGAACTTAATGGTTTTCATCATAACTAATTTCAAGTGTGTGTTTATCCAAAACTTGCAGCTAACTGGATGATGGGATTGCTGACTTCATGCACACAGTTGTGGGTTGAGTACTTAATAATCTGTTTAAAGCACATCCCATTCTGTCTGCTGATACTTATATAAGCAGGAAATAAGGAGTATTTTTCAGAAGAGTTGATCAATAACTGTAGCTAATATTTTAAATGAACCTTCTTGGCAGATAAGTCACTGTGTTCTTGCTTCTGCAGCTTGAGTGGTATGGAAGAAATTATATTACTCGTGTGGCAATGCAGTTAGCAGTAGGCATTTGTATGTGGAATGATTAGCTGCTATTGGGGGACAGAGCTTAAAGGTTTTCAGGCAGAGTGTTCCTAAGTCTCCTGACTTTAATTTTTAGCTGTATCCCTTGTCAACATTCTTAATTACAATTGAACTGGGCAGTTAGCCACTAACTCTTGCTTCTTGTCTTTTTGCCCTTGCTATTCTGGTAGCCTGGCAGTCCTTATTTTTCTCCTCACACACGTGTGACCACCCTTAGCTTAGGTACAGTTATGTCTGGGAGCAGGCTAGGAACAGGCAGTTTGGTATTCCTTATTTCCCTCTGTTGTCACGGTGTCGGGATAAATGACGTGTGTACCTGATCTGGGAATAAACTGTTTCCTCTACGAAAGAAGTTCTGAAAATGCAGTTCCTTCCTTCCTTCCTCCCTTCCTTCCTTCCTTCCCCTCCCTTCACACCTCTCAGCAGCTTTCAGGCAGCTCCACAGACATGTTCCAGCAAATGCCAGGGCCCTTCAGGAAGGACTATAAATCATGGATATAATCCCTATAGTAGGTTAGTGCTCAGGTTATCCCACTGAATTTGCAATGTTATGGTTACAAGGGATTTAAGGGCATTATCTTTCCTGTGCAAACAGTTCATGAAAGCTCTTCAGGGATTTTTCCCATATAGCTCTGGCAGCTAAAGACAGATTGCAGAATATGGTTTTGAGAGCAAAAAGTCAAGATTTCTGCTTCCTGGCTTTTTTTTCCCCTAAATATTCATGAATCTTATCTACAGGTTAAATTAAAAAAAAGTTTAAAATATGTTTCTAAACTGACTTTAAGTTATATGAAATGCTTTTTCTATGCGTAGACCTGTTAAATTTTGAAATGTAGTATGTAAAGATCTAGAAGTAGAGGACGATGCCCCCTCCAGTGCCATAAGAAAGCTGGGATCTTACCCATCCATGCTCCTCTGTTGAGCGTTCCACTGCCAGCCACGTGGCGGAGGATCAGGCTGGGTCTGACAGCTGTCACTGTCAGGAAGAAATAGTGTGTGTCTTCTGGGTTTGGCCAGAAGAATTTGGGAGGGAAATGCCAGATTAGCAGAGAAAGAAGAAACATTTCCTTTTGTAAACAACCTTACAAGAAGATAGCAATTTCTTTGAAGCTACTTACAAATTCTGGTATTGGGATTCTGGTAGAGTAAGTCCAGACAGGATGGATTTGCAAAAGGAATAGCTGATGGGCTGTAAAAGATGCATGAGTAACTATTTTGTTTGGTTCAGTTTATTTCCTCAAGTGTTGTGTGCATATTCTGTTTTGGAAACCTAAAGTATATATGTTGGTCATTTTGAGTGGCTGCTTCCTATTATTTACAGTGGTGTATAATTATACACAGACTCTGACAAATACAGCAGTGTCATAGGGTCTATTTATAGGCTCAGATATTTGTTATTATGACCTAATGTGCCAAAACTTAGCCAAGCTATGAGCAAGAAAATCTTACAGGCAAACAATGCTATCGACCTTGGGCATAGCTTGGTACCAAAGAAGGATCATCCTGTACCAGGACAGGGCGTTCTGCTGGTTTTTTCCCCTCTGTCCACTTGGTTTCCTCTGTTCTAGACAGACAGGATGAGTTGGTGAGGTACAGCACACGGTTGCTGGGCTGGAACAAACTGTTTCTTTTCCATTGTTTGTAATCATACATGCCTTATTATGCTGCTTTCTTTTCTTTTCCTTTTTATTTTTTTTTAACCAGGATTTTCCATTGCTAGTTCACCGAGGATCAGTGTTGTTCACTAGCCCTGTTCTAGATATAGGTATCCTGTGCTTGTGTGAGCAGTCCCTCTGACACTTCAGCAGGATAATTGCATCCCAGTCCTTCCTCCCCTCATGCAGGACTGGAATAAAACAGGGAAAACCCACTTGCCGACTTCTGAGCCCCCCGAGGCACTGCCAAAAGGGTTGTTGATACTCATTAGCCCTTAAGAAGGGAGTAGCAGCTGAAAGGGAGCAGGCAGAGCTGGAGCAAGTGCTGTGCTGAGAGTCAGTTCACAGCAATGACATTATGCTCAACCCAAAACATTCCCATGTGAAAGACACCCAGGAGATGCCTGATGTTTTCTGAGGAGTTCTGTTTGTATCTGCATGAGAACTTGTAGAGTGGTGAACATGGGCTCACTGTAAGGTTCCACCATCTTTCCCTCTGCACTGCTTCTGGCAGCAGGGTTTGCATCCTACCCTGCATTTCCTTGTGTTAAATCCATCTTTCAGCTTCTTGAGACAAGGATGTGTTTTCCTGCCTCTGGCAAGCCACTGGCTGTATCCTTCTGTTACTGAGGCTCCCCCTCCCCGCCCCTCTTGTTAGAGGTCAATCTGAAGTGCAGGAAAGAATGATTATGATAACAGGAGGAAACAGGAAGAATCATGCTTTCTTTTTCAATCTGTTTTTTATTATTGTTTTAATGTAAAACATTGTTTCAATTAAATGCTGACCTATGCAGTGGCGTGTGCATGCACACACTAAAATGAACTCCGGCTTTGTTTGGAAAGCTGTGACCTCTTTATTCCTGTTCTGGATCAAGGCTGTTGCCTTTCAAATCCACTGCTGGAGGACTAAAATTTCACTCATGCTCCTCATAGCCCCGGCAGTAACAAACCTTAAGAGCACTGGTCTCCTTAGGCATTTTTATTTGCTGTTCTCTCTCAATTTTTAAAATAAGTGTGGTTGTTTTTAAGACTTACTCATGTCATGGAAAAAGAGATAACCATGTCAAATTTAATGCATCAGATGAGTGCTGGGCTACGCTGGCACTTGGTGGAGCAGACAGGTATAGAAATGAGCAGATATCTTTATCAATAACTTGCTTTCTCTAGGACTTAATTTCATGTAATGTTATTTACTTGCATTTTTTAAAAACTGAGATTCCCATGTGAATTGACTGCCCTAAAAGAAAATACAAGACTGAACCCCAATGCCTGCTCCCAGCCCACAAAGTCTTAGCTGCAAGGATGTGAAATAATAGGTCAAGTTTATTTGTGTGGATGTAAATTTTAAATTTGGGGGATGAATCTATGTTGTCTCACTTAAGTTGTTCTTTTCTTTTGCTTAATATGATTTTCTTCAGAGGAAGGAAGGAGAGGGTGAATGAAAATTGTCTGGGTTGTTGAAATGAGTCAGTTGTATTTTATGCTTGTCCTCTGGTGACCAGATTTTCATTTTTCTCCTTGGCCTCAAGGAATGTTTTTATTTATATATCTTATTAGTTTTGGATGTTCTGTGCAAGGGGAAACCTGAATTACAAACTTTTTTTCTCTCTGTTATTGTATTAAGAGCCTGGGTATTGGATGCAGGTGCTCCGACTCTGCCGTAATTGGCACTTTATGGAGAGACACCAGCTGTACTGCTTCACAGGAGACATATTATATCTCTTCACACGTTGTATATATTGTAGGAAATGCAGAATTCCTGTCATTGTCAGAAACTTTGCATGTCTGCATCTACCAGTGCCTCTGCAGTAAAAAAAGACAACAATCTGCTGAAAGTTAAAACCATGTCTATTTTCAGAAATGGCTTATCCCTTTTATTGTCCTTTCATGTAGCACTAATTGATGTTTTGTTTGGTTAAATATAGAAGAGACTTAACAAATTTTTGTCTTTTTATGGTCATGCAAGGTGAACTGGGGTGGTATGAACTGCCCCATTTGTTTTGGATCACATGGCAACAGATACCGCGTATCTGGATGTGTATATAAAATTATACTCATCGTGTAATAGCATACAAAAAAAAAATAACATTTTCAGTCACAGAACAGGGTTGGAAGCAGAAGCAATAAAACCCTAAATTATATTAGGCCTGAAGAGACATAATTACACAGTGGGAAAACCATCCTGCTCCTGGGCATCTTACACAACGGGAGCTGCAGTTGCTCTCGGGAATGCCTGGGAGCTGCCAACGGTACCGCTCAGCCCTGCCTGAGGAGTATTGATGTATTGATGGGTGAGTAGGTGGGACTTGTGTGGCTTTTCAGGGATTGATTTATAGGAGGAAACTAGGAATTAGTATCAAGATTTATAGATACGGTATGTGAGTGATTTGTCCGAACAAAGGAGAGGGTAAAAGCTCTGCCTGAGTTTGAAAAGTGTGATCGCTGAAGGGAGCAAATAACTATTGAGTGTCACAAGGAATGTTTGTTCCATGGCAAGAAATATGCAGGTGTCTGGCATCTTGCTGCATGGAAAAATAGGGTTCCAATGGAAGTTAAAGCAATCTCATCAGGCTTTTAAAAAAATTTTGGACATCCTGTTCTGATAGTAGAGAAGTGGGCAAGGTTGAGGATGTCTTGTGAGCTGATTTAACATTTAACGTCTTAAATGTGCATTGTCCTTCCTCCTCTGTGGTTTAGAAATGTGTTCAGGTCTCTGTATGGACATTTGGAAGTTTTGCCCTGCTAGCTTTATTTCTGGGAACATGGGAACAAAGCTTGTTCCATTCTGTCTTTTGGAACAGATATAGTTTTTATTGTGTCTGTGGCACAAAAAATCCCCTTTTTTGTGCTCTCTTATCAGAAGTGTCTTTCGTGTTCTTTGACGTAGTTCAGGCCCAGCACTGAGACACTCTTTTGAACATCATTTCCTTTCCAGTGCTGCAGTGTGTTTGTGTGTGGTACACTCTGTTTGGGAGGAAGCCCACCTATTTCCATGTTTTTTTGTTTCCCTAGGTTTGTACGCCCTGCGGAGAGCGCTGGGGAAGAGGCCCAACCTGTTGGACACCGAGGTGGCTGGGTCAGTGATGATTGCTTTCAATGACTTCCTGCAGGGGATGAATGATGTCAGGCCCAGTGCCATGAGGGAGGTGGCAATTGATGTGCCAAAAGTAAGTTGTTTTGTGCAACACTGTGGCAACATTGTCAGGGCCATGTTAAGAGAGGAATTTTATGGAGTAGAAGCCTTAAGTTACTGGTTAATGTTGTGCACCATCTTTCTGTTTGTGTGTTTATTTCGTTATAATTTTGAAGAACCATTTGCAGAAGCTTAAGTTCCTAATGCTTCAGGAAGAGTCTGTAGTGCAGGACCATATCTCCTGGTCTGTGGTTTTATATGCTGAGTGGCTTAATGGAGTAAACATCTTCACATATATGTTCAAGGAAGGTCCTGAACAACCATGGAACCTTTTGGGAAGCAGATACAAACTAAAGCAAAATTCAACTGTTAGCATTTGTAAGCACATTTGTTTTGGAACAAAACCGTGAAAAGTTTGCTCTGATTTTTATGTCAATGTGGCCTGAATCTCTTCGGTGCCATTATATGGTTTCAAGTGAAGGCAGAATTCAATGCTGTAGTCAGATTATCACTGCCAAGCAGTCACCTGTCAGTGACTGTCATTATATGAACAGTTAGTTCATTCCATGGTGCCAGACACATCTTTGCTCACTGCCCTCTTAATTACATATTATAGCAGTTCAGTAGCAGACCCAACTAAAATTGGGCTGGGGAACTGATCTGGTTTAAGGCAACTCTGATCTATGTCAAGAAGATTGAGCAAAAAGAATTTTGTATTTAATCTGACTAAATTCTGATTCTGTGAGCAGTTGTGCTGGTGTTTCTCAGCAGCACCCCAAGAAGAAAACATTGATGTTTCATTGCATGAAAATGAGTCATTTGGGAATTAGATTGCACAACTGTAGACTCTTATTCCCAAACTTATAGGAATGGGAAGTAAAATCCATGAACCAGATGCTGCACACAGCCAGCTCGAATGTCACACTTGGCTTGTTAAGAGTCCATGCTGTGCAGGGTGGAATTGTCTGGGCTGGCTTCAGACAGCTTTTCCTGGAAATGGTGTCATGGCACCAATATCCTCAAGGCTAAGTGGTTCTGCTGAGAGCCAGAGTTACTGATTCTCGCCTTGCTCTTTGTGCTACTGGCTCGTGGGCTCAGGTTGTTATCCCTGTGCTGTGCCTCTCAGGCACACCAGCCCCTTTGGAGCCAGGTGGCACAATACAGGCAGGTAGAAGCAAGGTCTTGAGGTACTGCAGGAAATCTGTTCTCAGTCCTGGTCAGCCTACTCCTCAGGCTCCTGTGTCCACTAAACCATCCTGCCGGTGGCTTCCTTGATTGTCATTTGATTTTATTTGATAAACACCCATTGAGTCATTGGAGTACTACTGGAATTCATTCCTTTATTAACAACATAGTGGAGTTTGTTTTTGTGCTGACAGGACCTGCATTTCCACGAAGTAATGCATATTCTTTAATGATATAGGGTAAATTTCAAGCCATCTTCTTGATGCCTGGGTGAGTTTAAAGGGGAACTCAACACAATGCAACACTGTGCAACAGATTTTGTGTCCTCCGTATTGCCTACCAAAGGAAGGGAGTTTGGTACTAGGTGATCTTTAGGGTCCATTCCATCTCAAAACATTCTGTGAATGATATAATATAAAAAATCCTTGCTAAAAATAACTTCAAACACTACATAAATTATAAGATGTGAGATTTTTTTCACAAAGAGGAGACAGGAATTTGAGCTACATTAATAATAACAGATTTTCAGCTTTAGCTTTTTATTGCAGATATGGTAATCACTTGGCAGCCCCCTTGGTGTGGATGGGACTTCTGGCCTCCGTAGTTACTTAAAACCATTGACATACTTGAGATTTTTTTGACTTGTAGCTTCACTTTTCAGATGGTGGAGCTTTTTCATATTTCATTGCTTTGCAGGAGCCACATGCCAATCAAATGACAAGCGTTCAAAGTAACTTCTGAATAAAGCCACAAGTCCTTCCTCTTGTGCCTGGATTGTGTGTTGGCTGTGACCAAGGCAAATACAAAATCCTTGCTGCCTGGTTCTGTGTGCATCTTTGCCTTCCATTTTTACAGAGCCTTTTTTGAACTTTGCTGTGTGTTACAACCTTTTTAGAAGGCTGCTTTTTTTGCAGCAGGGATTCAGGAGAGAGGGGATGCACATTATAAATCAGCAAGTTAATACTGCCATTCTTTGGAGAGTTGCACTGCAGTTGCTGTTCCTCCCTCTCCTAACGGTCTTTCTGAAACTTTTTTTCAGAGGCTGCTGTATGTTTTGCTTGCCTCTTTCACTCCCTTTACTGTAATTCAACACTCAGATTTGTGTCTTTGCAGCCAAAAGGTTCTGGATGAGACATCCTTTGCCTGTCTGCTTTATTTCTTTATTACTGGTGCTTAACAGCCTCTGGGGAGCTGCTGCTCTGCATCTCGCTCTGAGCTCTGTTGACCTGGGGAGAGCTAAAGATTGCAGCAGTAATGAAATCTTGGTGTCTTACACACTGTAGCAGACAGCTGGCTTTGTATGTGTGAGCCCAGCCCCAAGGCTAATCTTTAAAGCCATTTCCACAGTGACAGAACATCACACCTCATTGCTGGTGTTGCAAGACCTTTCCTTTGAGTAGCTGTGCAGGTGAGAGTAGTGTAAATATTGCTGGTGGACTGTTCCCCCCCACATACACACATACACACACACACACACACACACACACTCTTATCTCTCTCCTTTTGAAATGAGGAAATACAAAGTTGTTCTGTTTAGAACTTCACCAGAATGTGAAGGTAGTGGTTTATTAGCTATTTTTGCTTTTAATACTATTGCCTCACCAATTCCGCACCTTGCCCTGTAGGAATTTAAAACATAAGCAAAGTCAGAATAAGTTTCCAGATTGCTGAAAACAACCTTCATGTAAGGTGGCCCTTCTTCATCTTTTCTATACAATCCTGTCACTTGTGCTGTTGTTAAATGACATGTAGTGGGTCTAAGAAATCACTTGAATAATGCCTCAGAAGACTTATGCAGTAGACTGAATAGTGGCAGAGTGTAAAAGACTGACTATTTAAGAGGGTAAAAATAACATTTAAGTGTTTTCTCCCTGGCTTTTTATATGCATGTGAAGTACTGCTAATAGATCTTGGCTTCTGTTGCTGAAAGTTATAGGGAATTCCTGATGGCCTAATTAATTTTAAGATGTTCTTGTTCATGTTTGTCAAAATCTTTGTCTAGCTAGAAAGACATGTTGATAGGAATGACTAATCCTGCCTTACCAGGTATGAGTAAGGATTGATCCTGAAAAAAGGAGAACAAGCCTATGTTTTCTTCTTCCCTAAAAAAAGTTGCCTAAGAGTCCCAAGATCTAGTTCTGTGCAGTTTACAAAGCTCCTAGATAGAATCAAGGGTTGTAGGGATAGGTAATATATCTTTTAAAATGAAATTTAAACCACACTATTTCATATCTGACTCAGAAACATAAACTTGTTGTGTTTGCTGGTTGCTCTCCACTGTCTTTGTAATTTTTTTGTACATCAAAGTCTGACAATTGAGAAATTTTATTTGGTTTGAAATTTGCTTGGTCTTGAACAAAAGTGCTCGCACCACATCCAAATGCACTTTCTCATCCACTTCAATAGCAGACTGAATTACCTTTTCCAGGGACTGTCTGCTTGTAGTTTCCACTCCTTGTCCTGGCATCAGGAGAAAATAAGGACAAGCCAAGGGTGACACCAGTTTTCAGCTCAGGTGAAAGGCAATACCTTGCCTCTCAGTAACACTCTGCTTGCCTTTCACATGAAACTGACTTTCTAGAGCTGAAGGATGATTTATGTTGAGCAAATTCCTGGAAGAGTGTTGTTTTAAGGCAGAAGATCATTTGATTTAGGTGTGCCTTGACATGTTTAATATTTGAAGTGGATGGGAGTGGATGGTGACTGGAGAAAGAGCAGTCTGAGGGGATGTGGGGAAAAGTCTCAGGCTTGTTGACAGCGATGTAGGAAGAGGTGTAGCAGGTTTTAGATCTGCCTGGTGGTTTGGGTAGGACATATTACATGCCCTTATGTGTTCCTGACAAGCCTGTCTTGTGCTTATGTAATAAAGATTTTGTGAAGAAGTGACTCATTAAAAACAATTTCATGAAACAGCCAGTACACATTCTACAGAGCATTTTTGATTTGTTTGTTTTTTTAATAGTTCTGCTCTGTAGTCTGCCTTCAACAAAATGCTCTGTTCTGCAGGTATCTTGGTCAGACATAGGAGGACTAGAAGATGTCAAGCTGAAGTTGAAGCAGGCAGTTGAGTGGCCTCTCAAACATCCCGAGTCCTTCATCCGAATGGGGATCCAGCCTCCCAAAGGTGTCCTGCTTTATGGACCTCCTGGGTGCTCAAAAACCATGATAGCAAAAGCTTTGGCTCATGAAAGTGGCCTCAACTTCTTAGCAGTGAAGGTAGGCTTTTCAGACTCATATTTTCTTAACTCCTGCATAACAATTGGTAGTTTACCAATTCCCAGTGTTAAAATCCAGTGGCTCGTGGTGTTTCTGATCCCTATGTATGCTCTAGCAAGCACCTTGAAAATATAAAGCAAGGTTTGTGTTTCTTTATGAAAAGGAGTAGTGCTTTCTTGTATACTGTTAAAAAATTGTTGTTTATTTTATCCCAGCACAGATATTGGATGGACAGGTAAGCTGTGGAATGATGTCTTAAATATTGGCATTGTTTAATGTCTTTCTAAAAGTGGCAACAATACTTACACTGCAATTAAAGCAGTGTAAGTGAAAAGTGACTGGATAGCGGGTAGCTGCTCTTATTGGAATAATTACTTGCGTGCATGGAAATATTATCATCTAATCTCTTACATTCCTTTTCATTCCTCCGGAAGGTCACTTTCTTTATCTCACTGTTTGGGTTTCGTTACAGATTTTTCTTACGTGCTTTTTTTATGGGGAAATAGTTCTACTTCATCAGTTTTCAGAAAGCTTGCAAAATCAGTTATATCTTGAATACTCTGGGATAAATGGGATATTCTCTCAGCGTTAAGAAACACTAAGTATAGAAAAATTTTGGATTTTGTTGCCTATGAATCAGTGTAATTGATCACTGTGGGTTGTATGGAAAACACATGAATGAAAGTTATTTAATAATAATACTGAGCTTCACTGCATAGGAAAGAAAAAAAAAAGATAGAGTGATTCCACATGGGGTAGTCTTGCAGCTGTGTCAGAATGTTAATGAAGTGCAAGAAAAAACATTTGTTTAAGTATTTTGAAAGTATCTCCTTCTCTGCAGTAAGATCACGTTCCCTTCTCTGTTGACCATCTCTTTACTCACAAAGCCTCCTGTGTTAGTTTCTGCACAGCTTCCTCCTCCTCCCATCCTTTCAGGCTCACTGTAGCTGTAGGTGCAGATCCTCTCTGGGAGCAGAGGCAGTTATGTTGACCCTGAAGCCAGCAGCCCTTCACTGCCTGGGCTCCCTGGGATTGCAGACAGCCCTCTGGGTCACGGTCACATCAACAAGGGCAGCCTTGGAAACCTCAGCCCTTAAGAAACATTACCTTTTCTGCCTCTTCCATAAAGACAAAGTTGTTCTTTGTGCTCCAGAGTTACTGGTAAACAAGGTAACCTTTTCCTCCTCCTCTGCTTAACAGAAAATATTCCCCTTTGTCTCACCCCCAAGCACTGGTGCTCCAGAGGGTGGGGAAAATAGGTAGCAGTCTGGAAAAAAAAAACCCAGTTAAAAATGGATGTTTTTGCTATCTTGTATCCCTCAATCATAGCACTGTCAGACATTTTTACTGATGCAATTAATTGTCCAAAAGTGAAGGGAGGCTCATGCTGACCAGGAGGTGTCTGAAGGTGCAATTCTTGGAAATGCTTGTGTACAGTAATGCAGTGCTTTTCCGTGGTGGAGTTCTGCATGTGCGACATGCCCTACCATTGACAAACTGCAGCAGAAGTGTCTGGCTTGAGGAGACTGCCTGTGACTCCCTGTTGGTTTAAATCTCTTGGCCTGGAACTGGTCAAATATTCAATGTACAGATGTTTCAAGAAGCAGATCTCTGGAGCATGTCCAGCCTTGGACATGTTGACTCCAGGAAGGGAACACAGCCCACTTTCTCTAACTTCACATTTGTTTTCTGAACAGAAAATGGCAACATCCATCATGTACTAAATGTGTTAAACATCGTCTGTAGCACTTTTTCAAGCACAACAGGCATGAATTAATTTCCACTGCAACTGTTCATGCAATAAATCCAAAGTACATGAATATGTGAGGTTTTGGTTTGTTTTGTTGGGTTGTTTTTTGAGAGGGGATTTTCTTTTCTTGCTTATAGCCCTATTAATTTTTTGTTCTCTACATTATGTCTTGGGTATCCATCCCTGGAACTGACATCAGGCATTTTGAAATGAAAGTGCTATTCTTGATAATTACCTTTTCAGACTTGTGTTTTCCTCCCAGTCTCTCCTGCCTCGAATAAGTAATTCTGATGAAAAGTGTCTTCTGTACAGCTTGCAGGATACTGTCTTGGGACAGTGCAGGGGGCAGAGGTTCTTGGGCCCTTCTGGAGCAGGGGCTGCAGGCAGGAGGTACAGCTCTAGCTGTTGGAGCCTGCTGCTGGATGCTGCCTCTCCCTTTGTCTGAAGGCTGAGAAGAAATCGATTCTGTTACATGCAGTGTTTGCTCGGTCCAGTGAATTTTGGAAGGCTGCACCTATTGTGTCTGCACACTACATTTGAGAGCCACGGGCACAGTAAGTCCCAGCTCCCACAAGTGGTGAATGTACTGTCCTTGTGTGAGTTGACTGTCCTGCTTCAGTGCAGCAGGTATTGCTCCAGCCCCAGCCTGCCTCCAGGAAGGCTTTGTTTGCCAGATGTGTTTGTGCAGTTTGGACAGCTGACTGTTCAGTGAGAGGTTTCAGCTGGGTTATGAGCAAACTGTTAAAATGTGACCTTTCCATCTGTCTTGGGCATGGGGAGCTGTCACAAGGCAGCCTCTGGCCCACGTCTGACTGGCCTCTCGTGAGGTTTGGAAGATGGGCAGAGTCTTGATGTCATTTCTGGGCAGAGGAGCTGAAGAAAATAACGTGATAACAGATGTTTGACGTTGCATCCTGTACTCTCCTGAAATCTATTGTGAGGTTTGAATGGTTAGTGTTACAATGAATGTGGCCCTTTTGTAAACATGCTCTTTGATACTTGGCCAAAACCTTTTTATAGCTGTATTTTCAGCAAGATTGGTGACCTTTTGCTTTTCCAGAGCAAAGCAGCTTGTTGGTTGGTTTGTTTTACAAAGCAATCTTGCATATAATTCCTAAGGGGATTCATTTATTTTTGTTCCTTCTCTTGACTTTCTTTGTCTCTAATACAATGTATCTGCTAAATTTACTGGGGAGGAGGTTGTCAACTACTTTCCAGGGGATGGCTCTTCCTGCTCCTTCCTGCCAACCCCTTTTTCTGGATCTCTTGTAGCATTGAGGTTTTTCAGGGTTCGAGTGGTCATCTGGATTATTCCTCCCTCTCAAACCTCTGTTACAGAAAAGGCAACTGAATTGTTCTCAGCTTCTTGGAGATTTTTCAGTGTTTTGCAGTCATGGATACAAGCGAGTGTAAGACTGCATGAAGGAATGAATTAGGATAATTTTTTCATTCTGCAGGATTGGACATCAGTCTTGACTTAAAAATATTTTTTGATCTGACTAACTACTTATTTCAGTCAACCTTCTCTGCATTTTTGTCCTTCTTCACAGTCCTTTTGTGCTTTCTCCAAAGTGTGTAATTTTCTTCTGGAATGTGTTTTATGCATTTTTTTGTACTAGTAAGAAAAGCCCCTCATATACAGGTATTGGACCTATCCATATGAATGCGATGGGGATATAAATTCCAGTTTCTGCCAGGCTGATGACACCTTGCTGTTATATACAACCTGTCTCTCTGACATTTTTGCTTTAGATGTCATCTAGCTTTCTGAAATTGAACAGGAAGGAAATGAAACCCTTTGTCACTATATTCCCTCTTTTGACTATTTATGTGGTAGGTATTTCTGTGGACTGTTTTGACAGTTCCTGCACTTAGGGTCAGCTTTGACTAGCTGGTTTTTTTTTTTTTGAGCTGTATTTTGATGAGACCAGTAGGATTTTTGTGGTGATATTATTAGAATATCTTTGGAGGAAGCTCATCTGTCTTGCTCTATGGCATAGATAATTATCTCTGCATTTGTCTTGCATCTTAGTTTATTTAGATGTGTTATGACTGCCCTCTTGGATTTTTAATTTCTTAGTTTATTTTGTTTTTAGGAAATCCTGTGTCATTGTGTTGTGCTAAGAATCAAATGAGTATTACTTTTCCTTACAGATTCTCTGTTGCTTTTCTGGGAAGCAATTTGCAGACAATCTTGTGGAATATTTTCCCCCTCCTATTATTGTGCTATTTAGGTCATTAACTTTACTACCAAATAAGAAAACCATTGTGCTTTTTTTTTGTTTTAACCTATTTCAGAATGAACACTGGAGTCTGCTCTTAAGTTGTCAGGCTGGGAGGCACCATCAGGATACCCACCCAGATAAATTCCATCAACCAGCTGTGATGGTCTGATCCATGGGGACTTGGAGTTCTGTTTTCCGTCGAACAAGCAGATTACCTGAGTTTATAAAATATATAGCAAGAAAAATTATGTAACTTCTTTATGTTTGTAAAGGTTTTGGGAGCATGACTTTTCCTCTTGCTGCTTAGTGCTTTTTAACATTTGTCTGTTGAAAACCAAAATCTCACTTAGGGATAGTGACAAGAACCAGCTTAAGTTTTAAAAGTTAAATCCCTTGGAGTTCAGCTAAGTGAGACACAGTAATTGTTGTAAACAGGATGAAGCAATACTTGAAGAAAAACCCCACCACACAAAGAAAACCAAACCCACCTGTGACAGTAAGGAGTGTTTAAGGATGTCAGCACTGAGTAAACCCCTGGTACAGATGATGTAAACTGTACTGTTCTAAAACTTTAATTTAAAACATTAGTAAGGAGCGCCAACTACGGTGTCACTAAAAAAAAAGAAAAGAAAAAAAAGGGAAATATTCCTGACCTTTTATTTGCTGTTACTTAAGAGCTTGAGCTGAAGGAATCTTTTCTTTTTTCAATTAGCAGTAATTACAAAAATATACACTGTTCCCAGGGCTCTGACTTCACCTTGGCTTGGTTTAACTTCCTGTATCACCCAGCTGATGCTTTTGTACCACTCCCCGTGCTTGACATGTGCTTAAGCTTAGTTTGTCATCTGGGTCAATTATGTCAAAATATTTTCCAATTGAAGTTTCCTCTGCTTTTCCCTTCAGCTCTTGGCTGTGGCAGCTCCAACAGATTAATGAGGCTTGGAAAGGTTGACTGCTTTGCTTTGTGAAGAACTGTCACTGAGTTTTGGGGAGATAGCTTAGCCTTTGGATGGGGATTTCAGTGAGCAGAAGCTTGAAATAAGAAAGCTTGGTGTCTGTAAGTAGTTATAACCAAAACATTTTAGATGATAAATGCAGAAGCATTGTTGTGGTTTTATGAGTAACTTTGGCAAACATTTTATAAAATTTCTAAAGAGATCCCCAATAAGACATTTACAGTAACTTGGTAGTTAATTAGCACATAGTGAAAATAACTGTTTGAAATTTGACCTTTTTTACAAGGGATAACAAGATACTTTGAAGAGTTCTTTTAATCCTGAAGCTATCTGCATATTTTACTCAACTAAAAATAAAAAGAAATAATTCATCCATTCTTACCATAAGCTTACCAAAAGTGAATGTGCAAGCAGAAATTTATTAAATATAATCCCTTGCCTCTGTTTCCTTGTCCCTTCTCAATTACCTTGCAAATTTAATTTTTATTAGCACTTAGTTTCTCTCTCTCTCATCAAGTTACCAGTGATGGAATGGGATGTTGCTGGAGGTGAGAAGTCTCAGCAAATGGGTTTTGCAGCAGGGGTGGCTAATTCTGTGTGGTTTTGCTGTGTGATTTTTGATCCCACGTGGATCCTGCCCTGATGGTGCCAAAGGCGCTCTGAAGGCACTGGTGCATGCAGTGAGTGTAATTCAATGTTTCCAGTCAGTTCATTCTGCAGTGCAACTCCTGGCTTCTGTCTTGTGTAAAGAAGCCTCAAAAGATTGTCACTGGGGTTTGCTGGTCAAGGCAAATGTCAAACAAGTGGATTCTGAGGCTTGCCAGTAAAGAAAATTGGGTATTAGAGTTGCCTTTGCAGTCTGACCGTGCTGCTTGTAGCAACTTCACTGCAAGGATTGGGGTTTCTGCCGGTTTGCCCCCTTAAATACTGTAGAGCCCACAAGCACCTGCTGAAATTGAAGTTTTTCAAAGCCCAGACAGGTGTCAACAAGTTTTTAAAGTCCTCTGGAATGCAGGGCAGAGGGAGAGGAAGTGATTAAAATGGTGCACAGTGCTCAGCCTGGGGTTTCCTTGTGCTGGGCGTGATGCAGATTAAATCTTTACCCAGCCCTGAAAGAGAAGAAGCAGCCTTTATCCTTAACAAGCAAACAGAATGCATTTTCTGAGCAAATATTTTTCTATGCAGCGTAACCAATTACCAAATCACACACACAGAGCCTCTGCCTTAGAAGGAGCCCTACTGTTAAAAGAAAGGAAGACGCGGTGTTTATCTTGTTAACTCACTTCCCTGCAGCCTCCCTGAGTCGTGTGGTGCTTTGGTTGGACTGCAGGAGGGATGGAATAGCATTTTGCCATGGAGATTACAATGCCAAAAGACTCAATAAATAATTTCTTAGTCTCTTCAATGTTATTAGAGTAGAGCATAAGGCTGAGAGAATTGGGATTGTTCAATATCGAGATGACAGGTCTTAGGAGTGACCTGATTCTGGCCTTCCAGAACTTAAACAGAGCCCACAAGAAAGATGGAGAGAGGCTTTTTCCAAGAGTATGTAGTGACAGGGTAAGGGGGAATGGTTTTAAAATGGAACAGAGTAGATTTAGATTAGATAGATTAGGAAAAATTCTTTACTGTGAGGGTAGTGAGGCACAGGTTGCCCAGAGAAGTTGTGGATTACCCATCTCTGGAGTTCTTCAAGGCTGTGTTGGATGAGGCTGAGCAACCTGGTCTGGTGGAAGGTGTCCCTGGTCATGGCAGGGGAGCTGGAACTAAATGATCTTTAAGGACTCTTCCAACCCAGGCCATTCTGTGATTCTATGACTTTATCTCACCTGCAGTGTCAAAGCTGGAAAGACTAAAAAGAAGATGCTAGTTTTAACTCTGTGGAGGGTGTATTGGTGGGGTGGGATCAAGCTTTCCTCCTCTGAGTGGGATGTCTAAGCTTTTCCTGCAGTCTTAAGAGAAATTAGCACATTGCACCTTAGAGGTAAATGTCTGCCTGTCCAGATCAGTTAATGTGAATGTCTAACTTGGATGCAGATGTGTGAGTGGGGGCACTGAACATTACCCTAGGAACACAATGTGAATAGTAGAAAAATAATTTTGGCACCTCCTGTCTCTTTTTTTTTTTTTTCCTTTGTTCTTTTCTGAGATTTACAGTACAGAGCTCAGTTTCTAGAGACATCATTTGAGATCAAATATTAATTATGACTGATACTTTAATGTTTGTTTGATCATTTCTGCTTCGAATATGGCAAAGATGGAATCATGCATTATCTTGTAGTAATAATTTAGAGTCATAATCTATTGGATGTGATAAAACTCTCTAGTTGGATTTTTAGAACATAGGAACTGTACTCTGTGGCTAACATAGTTTAATGTGTCTGTGTAAAAACCCAGAACCTCTGTGTGAGGTTATCACACTATTTCTGAAGAGTCTAGACTGAGCTGTATGCTGGAGAAATCTGGAGCTGTGCCCATGTGACTCAGAAATCCTAAGTGCATAACTTGCCTGATTGTCAAAATAGTAAAAATAAAGAATATGTAAGAGAAGTCAATGTCTAAATTTCCTACCCAAGTGGTGGAAAAAATCTGCAAGTGGTCTTAAGCCCTGCTCAGGAAAATGACTGATAGTCTGTAACTTCAGGGATAGCAGATGTCCCTCTTGCAGTTTAAAATCATTTTGAGGACTTCTGTCAAGACCATGTGTACACAAGCTTATCTCATGTTGCTGCATGCATGCAGGGGTTTTATCTACTGCGCAGTTAATCTTTCAAGAGTTGATTCTGATAATATTTTAAATGTAAGGAATTTTCTTTTTTTATTAAAATAAATAAATTAAAATTTACCAGACCATAAGTAAGTAGAAGGTTTCATGATACAAGGGGATCTATCTCGTAAATGGGGATGGAAAAGTCTTTAAGCAGAGCATGCCTGGAAACTCTCTCTACTTTGAGGCTGAATAAAAAACCTCAGCAGTATCCAGTGGGCCTGAATTGGAAGATTTTTAACTGTCGGTCTGGATTCTAGCTCACTAATACTTATGTGCATGGCTAAGCTACAACTACTTCTGCCAATTTGCTGCTCCAAATCTTCTGCTGGTTTTGGAGTCACTGTGCAAATGACCACAAGAAACAGGTTTTATTTCTTCATGTCTGTTTGTATGGAAGATGACTTGTTGCAGATGAGAACAGAGCTGTGCAGCATTAAACTAGGCCATTTGTTACTAACACCTCTTGGTCAGTGTAACAACAGCTATAAAAAGCTTTTAAAAGACTCCTTATGCTCACCCCTGGGCTAGCAATGATTTTTCAACAAATGTCAGCTTGCTGACTAAGTCAAGCTCATGTCGTTTGATTTTTAAAGCATTTAGAAAAGCACTTAAATATAACACAAAATCTCTTCTGGTATTTCTTCAGTGGCCTCCAAAGAAAGCCTGCTAAGGGTGAGCTTTGTGAATATGAGAAGCTGCCAGCAGGTGACTTTGTGGTGACCTGAAGGCTGCTTGTCCTGCGGATTTATTTTTCAAATAAGAACTGCCACCAATCAGAGCTGAAGGGATAGCACAGGTGCAGACAGGGTAAGGCAGAGGCTCAGCTCAGGTGGGACCAGAGCTCACCCAGTTCAGTTGCTACCTCCAGCTGCTTTGAACATTTCTAGTTTTTGTATTGTGGTTTTCAGTGTTTGCATGAGATGAATTGTACAGCGATTCCTCCTCTTCTGTGTGTGCTTTGTCTTACTTTGGGGCCTTTTCCTTTTTTGCCATGTGTAATAAGGATTCCAAGCTGCTCGCAGTAAAAGCTGTAAAACACTCAAATTCAGTTCTGGTATCTCTCATGAGTGGTGAACTGAAACACTTCCAAATCAATTTTCATGACAATTCTCCTCAAAGAGGCACAGGTCATTAACATGTAGTGGTCTTTCACCTGCAGTTGCTGCTTAATGGAGAGAAAAATGGAGAAAAATTTCATGTTGAAGCTTAGAGCAAAAAGCTGCATTCAAAATAATTCTCTTTGGAAACATTTTAAACGGTATTTATTGCTTTGATGTTGCCTTCATCATATTTTAATGCTTAATTAAAATAAAACTCCAAGCATCTGAAATTATATTGTACCTTAGAGCTCAAATGGAGTAGTTTCGGATTTCAGTTGTTTTTTTGGGTTTTTTTTGCTGAGACAAAAGAAAATGTCAGGCTGTTTGATGTTGGGTCATAGGAGAGGAGCACGCCGTTGGCACTGATGTGTGTGATGTTGGTTTCCATGGGAATACTGATGTGAATGAAGATTACTTATGGGAATAAGGGCATGAAAGAGAAGGTCCACAGGCTCCAAGGAGAAGTTAGTGAGAGAAATCTGTAATTGTGGGTAGAGTCTGCAGCAGTTTCTCAGTGTAACAGGGAGCTGGATGGAAAGAGAGGACTCTGCTCTTGTTCCTTAAGGATTTGTCAGGGCCGGGCTATCGGATTCCTCATCTGCCCTGAACATGATGAATGGCGAGGGCCCGGAGCAGCTGGACTGTGCTGGAGCTGCAGCCTGTTCCTCACTAGCTGCTGCACATTCTCCATGGGCAGTGTCAATAGCAGCAAAAGGTGCTCTGTTTCTCTCTCTCACCTTGTTTTTGCCTTCTCTCTTTCCTGCATTCCTTGGTTTTGTGTCTGAATAACTGTTTCCATGCAAGTACCCACCAGACTTCAGTTTTTGCAGTCACTGGAGGCCTCCAGCTGACACTTTAGCTACCACAGCAGTTGCTTTAAGGGTGGATGTTGCTGAAAGGAAACAATGCTAATTATATCATTTACCTTTCCTACAGGCAAGGCACACAGTGCTGGCACTGTCAGCCCTTACACTGTGGCTTTGGCCTGTGGCGTGCTCTAGGTCTGGCTGCTGCACTGTCTCACCTGGTCCTTTGGATAATGAACAACTCTTTTTGAAAACAAGTAAATTAAAGTGGTGGCTATGTCTGGATGCTTTGCTGATATCAGATAACTTGTGCTTTGCTTTTAAGAGGATATGTTTTTTCCCCCACATCAGCACAGGTGTTTTCCAGTGTCCAGGTAAAGTCAGTGCATTAACTGTTACTGCAGGAATGAAAATGAATGTGGAGAGGGGAGACTGCAAAAACCAGTGTGCTGCATTTTTCCAGTGATGAATCTGTGTTCCATTCACCAACCTGGGAACAAAGGCCAGATGGTCCCATTCAAAGAGGGGTTGTAACAGAGGCTCTGTCACTGCCAGTGCATAAATGTGTGTCTGCCACACATTCTTAATTGTGACATACCTGCTGTTCAAAGCTGCCGTGTGCTCTGGGCTGAGTGTTACCTGAAGGTATCCACAGCTGGGAGAAGGTGGGTCAGCTTTCTGACTGTGAAGGATGGATGTTGTTTCTGCTGGGGAAATTACAAGGACACCTGTTGTTCCCTGGAAAATAGATTGAAGCCACTGGCTCTTTTTGTTCAGGGCAGCAGATAATCATCCTTGGTTTTGGCTGCAGGTCAATGTTGATGCAAACCAGGCTGAAGTCAATGAGACATTACCAATCCCAGGAGAAGCTGAGGCCCATTAGAAAGCATTATTTAAGCAGCCTATCCTACAGGGTATAGCAGAACAAAAAATGCTCTGAGAATTTGCCATTGTTTTACTTTTCATAATTGTAAGTACTTGTTCAAGACTTCAGTGCTGACCCTGTTGTCTCCAGTGTGTTCCTGGTGGACAGGGCTGTGAGGATAAACAGGCACCACAGCAGCTGGCACTTGTAATCCTGCTTGGCAGCCTCAGCGGAGGAGCAGGAATGTGAATCAGTTCAGGCACTGAACAGCTTCCTCACTAGGGATGGGTTTCAGGTGTGCTGCTGTGGAGCTTCTTGCTTCACCTGCAGTGCCAAGTTCAAAGAAGTGCTGTTAAATATTGGTTTAAGTCAGTGTTGTGGTGCTTGGTTGGACAGGATGCACGTTGGGAGTGCAAGTAAATGCTTTACTGTTATTTTTCCTTCTGGCTGATTTGCAGCCTTTTGGTACTGTTGTTGAGCACTTTTAAGAACCCCCAAGCAGTTATATTTTTCTGGTTAATTCACTTTCTCGTGAAGGTACTGGGAAAGTATTAAGATGAGAGGACTTAGCAACATGCACAGGTACTAAAATAAATGGAGAAAGCTTGGTACAGGTAGAGGGTAAGTAAAAACCAACCCATAAGACTTAGAAATGACAAAATCTCAGGTTTTTTTGTAACAGAGTGTGACCAGTGTAGCACTGGCAGATGGTCTCAGTCATTTTGTGTACAAATGTATCATGCTTTTTAATTTTCTATTTTGCAGGGGCCTGAGTTGATGAATAAATACGTTGGTGAGTCTGAACGAGCAGTGAGAGAGGTGAGAAAGGGCAAGCTATGGATAATCTTAGATGCAAAACTTTCTTGGCTTTCATATTCCTCTCTGTTTATGAGGTACCTTTAGACTTTGTGAAAAAGTCCTTCTGCTGTAAGTTGAAAAAAGAAAAGAAAAAAGTGAAGCCGCAGGGATATTTAGCTTTCTCCTGCATCAGCCTAGTGATACATGTCAAATTGGGGATCCTGTAGCAGCTTTTACTGCAAGCCTGTATCATGAAAAACTTCTAAAAATCTGTTTTAAAGTAAAAACAACCCAAAACAAGACAGGGCTGATGTCTTTTATGTGAAGCTCTGGAGCTCTTGAGGTGTGCAGGGGGTGATAGTGTATTGTAAACAGCTTCCATTCCTAAAACTGGGTGTTTCATTGTTGTTTTTTTTGTAGATCTTCAGGAAAGCCAGAGCAGTTTCTCCTTCCATTCTTTTCTTTGATGAAATAGATGCCTTGGCAGTTGAAAGGGGAAAGTAAGTAATCCTGTTACAAAAACAACAGACATTATTTCCTGATAAATTACTCTTACACTGTACAATCACAAGTTTATTTACCCTTCTAGAATTATTTTATTAAATATATTCATTCTTTAGACAGGGGGGTAACATGTGACTTTTACTCAAGCCTATTTAGCTTGGCATAAACAGGTAAGCTGGTGGAGTTCCTCCATTCTCTTCTCATGAGCCTGAATGATTCTACTGATTCTCATGCTCTTTGGCTCTTTTCTGTGGTTTTACCTTTTATTTCCAGTAACTTAACTCCTTTCTTTTCCCAGGGTTGTTGCACTGGCCTAATTTGGTGTCTCCATGAAGCAAACAATACTATCATAAGCTACATAACGCAAATTTCCAAGGAGACTACTCATATGCATAAATTTACACCTACATTTAAACATTTTGCCAGACTGGGAAAAACTTCATGAAGAGATTTGGGAATGCTTCTGTCCTTTCATGTGTGACATTAAGAAGGGATTATTGTGCAAACTGCTAGTAGTATTTCTTTTTATATCCTGCTTTGTGATGATTCCAAGAGATGTTTAGCTCATGTCTGAAGAAGGATTATTGCAGTTTTTAGTTGCTACTACAGCATTTAAGACTTGACAGGCTTTGTAAGTAGACTTTCTTGGGGGATACCTTCTCGTAAACATTAAAACTGCTACTTGCTGTTGCAGTGAATACTTTTATTCTGGTTTATTTTGCATGAAAAGCTACCAAATTAATGCCTTAGAAAGTATTTGTCCAGTTTAAGGGCACATCAAAACTTCAACTTTTTTCTGGGAAAAAAGCTCCCTCAGCATCCTTACACATTCCTTTGTATTGCAAGAAGGGCATTTGTATCTTCAGAAAAGGATAACTGGTGTTGTTTTGATGTTTCAGTGACACAAATAAATTATTTGTGTCATAGGAGGTGGCATCATGTGTAGCACAGAGCTGCCCTGTGAAGCTGCTAAGAAATGTTCATTTCTTCCTGTTGAAAATGCAGAATCTGATCAAAGATGTTTTCCTCAGCATCTTTCTCACATGAAGTGTATGCAGGTGTGAAATATGTGAGCTTCCTAGAAGTGGTGTGCACTGAAACACCTGCCTGCTTATTACAACAGAGAAATTGCAAAATTGTTTGCTTGAATCAAGCCAGTAGAGGGGAAAAAATATCATCCCCTGCTGCAATTGTTCATGTGTTTAGCTTTCAGAACCAGCACTTCATCAAGATCAAACCTCTTGGAAGATTAAGCCATAGCACATTTTAAACAGCCTTTTCCCACAGTGCCCTGGAGATGTTGAGTTTGTTTGTTTGTTTGCTTTATTCTTGTAGGGAGTAAACAACCTCATTTTTACCTTACCTGGGACTATCCGTGGAGGGTAGTAGGCCTGGCACAGCTTGCTGAAGAATGTGGTGTGACCTGCTGCAGTTGTGTTGTGCTGGAGACATCTGGTTTTGGAGCTTTAAAAAGAACAGGGTGGGACACACAAATATTTCATTGTCAAATCTGAACCAGATGGGAGGTAAAATATGTAGCAGAGTTCTCATAAAATACATCTGAAATTAAATGGTGTAGGAAACCAGACAAGGCACTTATTAGAAATGGCCCCTTTTTACAGGCTGACTTTTCACAGTAGGAATTTGCAAATGCACTAGAGATGCTAACGATTTGTGGCCTCTGGAGATCCATTTCCTGTTCTATTACTGACCATGCTGAAGTTTTCAAGGAAACACCTGTTTATATTGTCTCCCCATTCCCTCTGTTGGCTGAATTAGTTTTCTTTGCCTTGGCAGTGTAAACCACTTTGTGATACAGCTTTGTAAGAGGGTTTTCCTCTTGGTTTAAATCCCTGTGGGCTTTGTGCACCATGTGCCACATTCCGTCGCTCCTGGGTAGGCAAACTCTCCTGATCCTACCAGGACATGTCCAGAGACACAGAGAAGCTGAAACTGTTAAGTTTGAGAGTAATTTTACATATAATTCTGATCAGAAATACGGATGTGAAATAACCTTGAGTAAATCCCTTAATGCTTTTGTTCTTCAAAGCACCTTGCCAAGTTTTCATTAACCCATTATTTAGATTTGACTGAAGCTTGTTGGTGTAAAACGCAAATGTTTTGCTCCCAACCTTCTGTAGAAATCATGAAACTATCCCTTCTCAGCAGCAGGCACATGTGAACTAACAGCCCTTGTAATTAATGAGTGTACAGGTAGATCAAGAAAGCTGAGGAATTTTCTTGTTTGGACCATTCATTACAATGTCTCCTTGGCATCATGGAGTGGATTCTGTCACTGCACAAGCCATTACTCCATGGTAAACACTGTGGCTGCACTCAGTTATGCCACAGTGTTTAATTTATTACACATTCCCAAGCCTTAATTCATTCCGTAATTGTAATACATCTAACACGCTACCTAATGTAACTGTATTGTGTAGCAGCTTTGTTTTAAAAAATGTATTTGTGTTTTTATAAGTTAGAACAAATAATACTTCGAAGTCAGCAAAAGTTATATCAATTGACCTCGTTAATTGCCAAAAAGTATTATTTGGAAAAGATTATTTCTTATCCCAAGTGCTTAGAAGTTCCATATGTTTTATCGATACAAACTATGCTTCTGGATTTTTTTTCTTGTCTGTTTACAACCTTCCTATTTTGCATGTAGGCAACCCACTAATACATATTAATCAAGGAATTCAGAATGTGGGCTGGATACATACCAGTGTTAAAGACAGTTTATGAAAATATAATCCTGCAGCTCTGCAGAAAAATAGTTCAATGTAAGGAGCAATTGCTTGAGAAAAAAAATCTGATTATCCTTGATGCAAGAAGTCGAGAGGATGATTCTGAATGGATTTGAGTTTCCAGTGTGGTAGTGAAGACATAAAGATACTTTGAGCTGTATTAATTTCTGCATTTTGTTCTGTTACTCTGAGTTTCTAATGCTCATGGAGGATTTTTCCACCTCTTTCTGATTTATGTTGTGATGTTAGAGTAAGTTTAGAGAGAACTGAAAATGAAGAATTAGTGGCTCAGTGGCCTGACTGTAGAGAAAAATGGAGGCATTCACCTTGGCTGACTCTAAAGAACAAATGATAAACCTGCAGCAGAAAAGATGGTAGAAAGTTAGAGGTGTCACAGTGAGGTTTGAAGAGGAGAAATGATTGAGAAAGGAAAAACCTCTGCAGTCGTGCTCCAGGAGAGGTGAATGATGTGATGCACAGAACCTTTTCCACTTCTCTGTGGTTCTAATTAGCATTTGCTTTCACAAGCAGATTATAACTTTTTCTTTTTTTTCTCCATACTTTTGGAAGATGCTGTTATGGCCTTTAGTAGGACAGATTGCACTGAAGCAGGACTGGTTCAGATACAGCAGTGTGAGCAGGAAAGTTTGCCCCAAAGTAATCCCGTGCTTGCACAAAGCTGGGGAGGCTTTACAAATTGCACAGCTGCGAAGAGTTATGGGTATTTGTTACCCTCAGTATCCTGACCATGTAGAACTTAATTCTTCTGGTCATTAGGGGTTGCCAAGAGGGAAATGGCTTGGTAATTAGACTTGAAAGTGATGAATGAACGTGGGTCTGTGTAAATGCAGCGCAGACAGTCTGTTTGCTGAACTTCAGAAATCTCCGTGCTTTGGAAATGGGACTTTGTTTATATAAGTAGGATTTTTAGGATTTTTGGGCAAGAGACATCCTTTTCTTGTTTTTCTGAAGCAAAGCATTTCCCCTTTAACTACAAGTCTCTATAACGTAGGATGGGAAATGGTGTAGACTGCTGTAAAAGGCACTGATAAATTCTATTTTTCCAAGGGGGAAAGAAAAAAGAAAGACCAGGGACAAAACCAGTACCTTGCATTTGACTTGTGGAGGCCAAAAGTTGGTAGATGAATGTTGCTAACCTTTTCAGAGTAAGGGTAGAAGTGACAAAGTGAAGGGTATTTTGTACTAATTCCCTTAAACTACAACATGATGATGCTTTTTTGGGGAAAATACATTATCCTGTATGCTGGGGGTAGGACAGGTAGATTCCTAAGCCACTATTTAAAATAGTCAGAACCACTGAAAGACACACTGTTTTCACTTTAGGTATTATCTTTGCAGTCTTAACTTTTGAGGCTCTCGAGCTTTTAGAAGAAGCCATGAGGTACAGCAGCTTTTCTTCTGTACTGTGCCACCTCTGCCTTGAACAGGGACAGTGATGAATCTCTTTTTAAACCAAGATATCTTTCTGGGATATTTTAGCTCATATTTATTTATCCTCTACACTTGCACTTATCACTGTATTTTAGAACCTGTGCAAATTCCCTGGTGCAATGGGCAACCTGTGTCATGAAGGAAGTCAATGTGTTGCATCCAGTAATGAAACCCATGGGCTGGACCCTGCAGGGATACAGCAAAGGGACAGTAGATAGGATAGAGATTCTTGGCAGGAATCCACCTTGCACAGGGTGAATGAGCAGTAGTGGAGCTGGAAGAGATGTTGTCCCCCTTATGTTTCTCATGCAAAGGCAGGAAAACATGAACAAGGTATACCTGGAAGAAACGGAGTTTCCCTCTGCCATGATTGTTGTGAGTAACCCATTTCTTGTTCAGCTCAGATAAAGAACTTTGTGTTTCTGGCCTCTGTTGGCACTGGTGCCCCTGAATTGGGGAACATCAGCTGATTCCCTGCAATATCTGAGCTGTGTTTGCACATGATGGGGAATTGAGGCATTCAAAACTTCTGTGACTGCTGTATGAATTCTTTAAAGTTTTCAGTTTGGTATCCAAACAAATATTGTCTGGGGGAAAAAGCTGCATGCCTAGTGCCAGCTTTTTATTATAGGCCTAGCAAGAAGTGGTGAGAGAGGAAAGTTTTGAAACAATTTTGTTGTACAGTAAAGCCTGTTATTGGTTTTGGAAGAGCAATTTTAACAAATAGCATTACCCATAGTTTGGGTGTGTATACAATAAATGTCTGCAGTCCCTTTAATTTTAAACTAAATTTGTTAGTGCTTTTGGCTATCAAGAATCCTTTATCACAATATGTTTCTTTTTGTTTACAAACCCAACTAATTTGTAACTTCCCAGCCTGCATTATAATTCAGATAATAGAGACTTTCACTGACATCAGTGAAAGCAGGACTGGATATAAAACTGCTTTTCTTGAAGACATCATTTTAATGACATGCAGGAGGAACATAATTGTAACTAAAATTTATAAACAGTGAACCTATTATACATAAATATTATTATAATGAAATGGAATCCAGTCTAGTTAGTTACTTCTAGGTCTATAATACTTCCAACTTAAACTATTTGCTTTCCTGGTAGACATGATTGATTACAGATTTAAACTTGATTAACTTCCAGGAATGCACAGAGGAGAAATGCTGAGAAAAACAGAATGAAAGGAAGTGGGCATCAGGTGCGTGCTAGGTTTGGGCTTGTTTTTTTATTTTGTTTTACTGTCTTTTTTTTAAGGCAACATCAGTGTTAGCAGAATAAGAGAACTCATGATGTTAGCGTTCTTCCTGTGTCAGCCAGACAGTGCCAGGGCCAGCTGGAAGCGTGGGCTAATGCCCATATTTCATGCATGTGCATCTGGAATTAGTTGCAAGCAGATGGAAATGGGCAATGGATCACCACCTAGGTGCTCAGGGATTTAGAGATGGGCTTGGGGAAAGCCCTCTGGAAGAAAGCCTGTTGATTCCAAACCTGTCTCAAACTGGCTCCTTTCCTCCTTTTCTCCCCTTTCACTGTGTTTCATTTTTCTGGGCCTACTTCATTAACTTTGGAAGCTGCAGTAATGAGAAATTTAGGCAAGTGGAAGAGGCTGCTTACACATCCGTGAAGGATAATTAGGATGTGTCTGCAGCTGTCTACAGGCCATTTGTTTCAAAGTCACCTGCTGACAGCTGAGCACTGTTTCCTGTTTTCACAAAGCTCATCATCTTTTTAGGACTGCTTGTTTGCAAGCTGGAGGCCACTTAAGGAGTACTTGGAGTTCTTTTATTTTTCTGTGTTCTTCTAATGCCTTCAAAACCAAATTACATGAATGGCATTTAATCAGCAAATCGACAGTTGGCAAAACATCATTTTGCCGTGGAGGTGACCATGAAGATAAATATTCTACCCACACTGAATTTCCCAGACTTTGCCTGGGTTTCCTCTGTATATTTTCCTTCTGTGGTACTTGAATTTTGTGCTTGAGAAAACAGGGAAGTTATGAAACAATATAGTGGGTAATAGCTGATACAAGTGCGTACAGAATCCAACAGCATCTAATTGTAGGGTGTTGATGGAGGGAAGGGTGTAGGATCATCTTCTTGCAGGGCTTTTCTGATCACACAGGCGGGAAAATTCCCTGCCATGGGGAAAGTTTCTTGTCTGAGCACTGAAGTGGATTGTGCACTAGCGCGGTTTGGGTTTTGGTTTTTTTTAATGAATAGCAAAACTATATAAGTGATAATATAAAAGATTTGCATGTTGTATATCCTAGACTTTAATGACATCCAAGCCTGTGGTATCTGTAGTGGTCTGAATAACAGTCATTGAAGTTGTGCCATTCACATGATACAACGTTCACAGAGGTAAATTTGGCCCAGTGTTTTAATACTGGACAAGCGCGCTTTTCCTTGCTGGCATGGCAGTGTCCATTCTGCTGGACAAAATGCCCCAGTGATGGAATTTTTGCATGAAATTTGATATCTGGGACCATCCTGCAGTTACTGTCTTTCTGGTAATGCTATTGGAGTAGATTATTTGAATTTTTTATTTTTTCTAATGCTGTGGAAAACTCTAACCTGCCAAAGCCGTATTTCACCCGAGCTCGTGAGGGAGGGCAATGAAAGAGCGTGACAGTCAACAACCATGGCAGCAGTCAGATTGAAAAGCCAGGCTTGGCAGGTGCTCCTTGCTGACAGGTTCCCCCTGCAAAGGCCTGACAGAAATGTCAGATTCAATAAAAATCCTTCAGGCTGAGCGAGCGAGGCGGCTCTCGCGTGGGAGTCTGCTGGCAGGGGGCTTCTGTATTTCAGGAACCTTCTACCTCCGTGGTTCACGGAGAGGTGGAGAGTCCTGCCAGGAAGGTCTATTTCAACCTGTTCAAGTTCTTTTGATACTGAGCATTTTGTCGTGTCAATGAGTTTTACATTTGTTTTGATAGGAAATTATTTCCAGGGGTTTCAGTGAAAGGGTTATTTGAGATGGTACCACGTCCACAAGTATTTTTAAAACCTATAAATTTCGAGTATGATTGCAATTCTTTTGTTAGGGGGGGAAAAATAATAAAGTCAGTTTTTATCCATATGTAAATCTTGCCTAGTGGGATGTTTTGGAAGAGAAGGTGGGCTTGACTGCCTTCTCACAAAACCTGCATTATAGATTTCAGCTATGTGGGGATTAATCTGTCTGCAATAATTTATCCTGGATACTTCTCCTGAGGTCTGCCTCTTTGACCTCACAGCTCTGCCTGAGGTGGGGTCAGCTGTGCAGGAGAGAGGTCCTCACAGACTTCTCCTGCTTTTGCAGCTTCACAGTGGCTGTGATTTTAACAGCTCTCAAAATGTTATTGCGTGAAGATTTCCTGCATTTCCATGTCTACAGTTTAGCAGTGTAATTAAATTAAGGTCCTGATTCTGAAGCCAAGGTGTTCAGACAGTGCCACTGAAGTCAGTGGTGGTGGGATGGAGAGTCACTGGTTCTCCTTTATGAGATTTAAGTGGTGGTGGAGACTTAAATACATTTTTCAGTGAAAATGACATCTGGTGTTGGAAAGCCAGTGAAATGAGTATTTTTTCAGAAGTGTTCTAGATGGTCAAATGATGTAAATGTGTGTTTGCTTTAATTCGCAGTGGTGATGCTTACCAAATTTCATCATGGGGTGAAACTGCAGTGACTGCATTCTCAGATTGTTTTGGGTTTTCAAATATTAAAATATCTGTTACAAAAATGGACGGGGGGGGAATAAAAGGAAATTAAATAAGTAAAAATGTACAAAACTAGAATTAGCTGTCAAAAAATGCCTGTGCTGGAAGGGTAACAGATTTAAATGTGATTTCGTGCATCTGGTTATGTCTGGAAACAAAATCTTCTTGGCTGGAAGATCTGTATAAGTTAGTGAACTGTATGTACTCCTTGGTGCAGTGATAGGATGGGGCTGTGGTTGCTTTTTTATCCTCTGGAAGAAGTATGAGAGGGGTTTAAGGTGTCCAGGGGTAATTTTCAGTGCCCACTGATAGATGAATCCAGCTGGCTTGAACAATCATTGCATAAAGCCAGAGGGGATAGAAATAAAAGCTGTGGAGAGCTCTCTTCTGCTGGATTGATTTTGGAGCTGGTGCTCTTGATCTCTCAGGTCTATCAGACAAAGGCAGAATTAATTCAGATTAATTATGAGTCTTTTGTAAACTGTAAAATACATGATTTATTCTGCCAGAATGTGTATTGGGAATGCATTTAGCCAACATAAAATACCTAGAGCGGGTTTGTTTTTCATATTCACCATGGATAGTCTTACCTGACAGCCTTCAGGAGTCTTCTCTGGTGGTCAAGCTGGGTGCCTGTGCAGGAGTGCACTTGTGAACTGAAGCATTGTGGAACACTTGCAGGATTAGCTGGAATATCACATAGAGGAGGATTTCTGTCTCTAACTGATGCAATGACCTTCTCTACCTTTAAAAAGTTCATTAAGGATTGTAAATAAAGTGGGGTTGGCAAAAAATTAAAGTAACACATAGCCTAATGTATTTCATTTGGGCAACACAAGCAGTTACTTGAAATTCTCAGGCAGGCTCCTCTTTGCTCACATGTTTTTTATTTTGAAGGTATTTGTGGCTGGGGCACGGCTCCTGCGTGCACACACCCGTGCACACACATGGCCCTGCGTGGATTATGTGAGGGGCTTAGCTCTGGCTGCCTGGATTTGCAGGCAGCGTGTTGACAGGAAATTAGTTTGTACCAGGACGTGCCTTTGGAGGCCATTTCCAGGCAGTTGTGATGATGACATCAACGTGTGGAGGTCAGGTGGAGGCAGCGGTGGGGGGGCCAAGGCAGCCCCTTGGCTGGAAGTTGCTTTTGGCAGTGCCTCCGTGGGACACTGGAGGGTTAATCATGGTTTGTTTCTCTGGCTGCTGTTTGCGTCAAAACTCCAGGCAGCCTTAATGAACGTTGCCTGTGTTAATTTGGAACCCTTGCTGGGAAAGCATGGGAAAATGGAAAATGGCATCCTTGCGTGTCACCCCTGGAATTAACAGCTCGGGCAGCAGCGGAGCTCTCGTAGCGCACTGTGGCTCTGAGGCAGCTCCGAGCAGCTGGGGAAGAGATCTCTCCCTGTGCCTGCCTGGGGTTTTTATAGGGTGTCCTGTTAAGCCAAAAGCTAATTTAGTGTAGGCTGTGCTAAAATGGTGCAGCGTGCGATAGCTTAGTGAGCTGTGTGAATAAAAGAAACCTGTGGTGTCGTAGGAGCCAGGCACCTCCTCACTTGGTACTGGTTTTGTACTGATAATTTTTGTGTGCATGGACTTAAAATTATTTACTTCGCTTTTAAGAGATAATAATAAAGCCCCTAATAATGTCCTGGAAGCCCTCACTGTTTGAGCTGTACTATACCATCTGTGATTGCCTAACCGATGATGCCCTAATTGCATGAAAGTCCTTGCAATGTGCATTACCCTGTGGGGATTTTCTTTAGAATAAACACTTCTTTAATGTGTTGTGCGTTTTTTCTTTTTCTGTAGTCTGAAGCTTGTAAGAGAAATGTTTATACTGGGGAAAGATGTAATATCCGTTCTAGCCACCTCTCTCTAAAACCAAGTATTTCTTTTTTTTTTTAAGGAAACAGAGTGAAGTTTAGCATCTCCTCCAATGTCTTCCAGCTTCAGATCATTTTATATAACATTAACATTTTGGTCCCAGTTTTACAATTATTTTTTCCTTTGCTTAGCATTTTCTTGTGCTCAGTCTATTTGGTATAAAGTGGAGTAAAATTGAAACTTGTGCAAGATGGGAGGCCTGGATCCCTACTGAGACAAGCTAATGTTACAAAGTTGCTTTTAATTTCCTTTAAGCTGTGTGTCCTTCCAAAAGCATTTGCTATCCATGTCCAACACCTGAAGTGTTTTATCATGCTCAGCCCTCTATAAGTCGGTGGGACTGTGACCCATGGGTATATTAGAAATGCTCAGATGTGAATTGGGAATTTCCAGTGTAGCTGCAGAAACCCCAGAAGCTGACAAGCAGGTAACCCAAGTCCCTTCTCTAATATTTCTTAGCAACTTAAATATTTTACTCTCTTAGCCAACGTTTATTATAACTCCTTAAAGATGTTTTCCAGACCGGGTGTGATAAGTTAACTGTTTTGCACTGTAAAATTGCAGAACCAGTAGTGGGATAGGAGAGTTGGGGAATTTATTTGGAGGAGAGCCGTGCAGCAGCGATGGAGCCAGTACTGAGATGCTGTGGCTCTGGGACATCACTGTGGTCACAGGCAGGCTGGTGGTGGGTGGCAGTGCTGCAGCAACAGATGTGTATAGCAGCTGGACAACTGTGTTTGTGCATTCTCTATCTGATGGAAATAATTGGAACACTTACATTTTAATGTAGTTAATATATTTATATTTGGAAAATAGCATTTGTCACGATGATTGTGTTGCATTTCTCTGTGTGTGGAGGTGCCTGTATATCTGTGTAAAAATTTAAGAGAACTTTCAGAAAAGGACTTTAAAAACTTCGAGATTAAAAAGTTATCTTAATCCTCTGTAGATTTGGTCTTGTTTTAGGTATCAGACTTCTTTTTGCTTCTTAATTGTAGGGATCCAGAAGAACTGGAGAGATTAATTTTTTAAAATTGTATTGAAAAGAGCCTATTAAAGGGTACAGAAGTGAAACCTTCCCCTGTGCAGCAGAGCAGGGAATAGTCCTGGAAGAGCAGTCCCATTGGTGAAAGATGATGGAGGTGTGCCCCTGCCATCCACAGGGGAAGGTTGTGTTGGAAACAGAGAGGTTTTGGTGTGTGCCAAGAGCAAGATTCCCAGTTGTTGGCAAAGGAGGATAAAACTCATATTTTTGTTGCAATCTTCAACTGCTGTCCCAAGCCTGCTTCAGTTTCCCTGCCCCTTCTCAGCAGAGGGAATACTTTATGCTTGTCTGCTTAGGTTTTTCACATATTGGTGGCTTGAAAACTGGAGTTTTCAGTTTTTTCAGTGTTGGGTTTTTTCCTGGTATCTGGAAAATGAGCTGAGTTAAAGGACTGACAACACTATTATGAGGCAGTTGGTCAACACTCAATTTGTTCTCCAGTGATGGAGAGAACATAAAAACGTAGAGCAACTCTACAAAACACAACTTCCTAATTACTTATTCTGCATGGGACAGTGTAAGCTCTCACTTGGATGATGCGAAAAATGAAAGTTTGTCTGACTAGTAAAGAAGCTGCAAGAATTCAGTTTTCTTAAAAATGTTTATTCCAGGTATCCACATTGTGCTAAGTTCTTTACAACCTCTGTAGCAGGGCAATAAAGTAAAAAAAATCCCTAAATCTCAGTTACTTTGCTGAGTACCAAGAAAACCTAGGGAAGTCAAATTTGCTGGTTTGATTTTACTCACTTCATAGCACTGATACTGTTCCAGAGATTGAAGGCGAAAATAATATTGTGAAGAATTAAGGCAAAAAGGTGCATCCCTGTAAATTGGAAAGAATAGCATGTCTTTTCCTTTCTCCTGTTCCTAGGAAGGGAAAGCTAATGCTGTGACTTTTTTTTTTTTCCCCCCTGTAAATCAGCTCTTCAGGTGCTGGAAATGTAGCAGACCGTGTCTTGGCTCAGTTGCTGACGGAAATGGATGGGATAGAGCAGCTGAAGGATGTGACAATTTTGGCAGCTACCAACAGACCGGACATGATAGACAAGGTACAAATAGATGCACTCTCTATATCCTGTTCCTCTTGAAAAGACCAGATTTTGGTATAATTCCATGCTCTTTTACTCTCCAAACTGTTGTCTGATCAATTTAATGATGTAGAAGTTTGAAAATGAAGACAAGGCAAAGGAATGGTTCATGCCCCTCACTTCTTTTTAACAGAAAAAAAAGTTTTATGGTGGCCTTAGAGATCTGTTTCCTAGAAGAAATTTTCCTTAAGTCAAGCTCATTGAACTTGTTCAGCAGCATTTCTGTCAAACTGCTGCCGTGGTTTTTGCTTCTGTTCTGTTTGTTTATGTGGGAGTTTGTTGGAGTTTGTTGGTTTCTTTAGTTACTTCCTTTCAAGGATTAAGTGTCTCAGCAATTCAGTTTCCAACTGTAAACAGGCCAATTTCTCCTCAGATCCCATAGCAGCTCTGTGATGAGAACATCTCAAGTTTGTAAAATCTGGAGGGTTGTAACACTTACTGCAGAAAACCTCCAAACACAAACCCAACCCAGCAGCCCTCCAGAAAACCCATTTTACAGCTTTTTACCACTGCTGTGTCTTCTCATGGCTAACAGCAGTAGACAGATCAGTCTGAAGTGATTTCCTTTAAGATATGTTTTGTAGTGTTGGTAAGGTTCTTTATTCCACAGCTTTTCACCTTCACAATATTAATAAATTTGATGACAAGTTAATGAATTTAGTTTTCATGATATTTTTAGGGTTTCTTATAAGTTTCTTAAATATTTCTCACATTTTAAGCTGTTTCTGGAAAAGTCTTTCTGTTTGTCTTGGAGCATTCAGGCATAAAATACATATGAAATGTGTGTGTTTAAGGTATAGTTTGTATGCACATGAAGTCTTGAGAAAATACTTGAATTTTGGCTCCAGAACACAGCCTCTTCCCTTTTGAACTGGAGAAAGCCACAGAGCTGAAGCAGATCTGACGCAGGCTTACCCAGAGCTTACTTGTACATTTATCTGTGAGCCTGCCATGGCAGAGAGTTTTCAGTAGAAGATAAAAAACTCATCAGTTGAAAGTGTGCTAGTGCAAAATTGAAACTATTGAGATTTCACTTTTGTCAAATTGATTTTGGGTTTTTTTGGTTACTGTTCTTTGGAGTCAGACTAAGCAGAATTTGATAACATTATGATTGTACAGCAGGGAAATTCCCTTCAGAGTCAGTTCAACTTTGTATTGTGCTGTCTCCATCACCACCTGATGGGAATTGAGTTCTCTGTCATTTTCCTGTTTGCTGGATTTCTCCTGGGCACACAGTAAATGCTGCTTTCTCATATTTCAGGTTTTATTTGAAATACTGGCAATATTGGAATAGAACTACCATGAGTTAAGGGTGCCTGCCACCCTGCAATACAGAGAACTTTTGGATAGAACCTAAGTTACTATGTACTGTACCTACATCACTGATGCAAATCCAGACCTCTTAACCTGGGACTGAAAGTTTTCATTTTGATATGAGACATAAAAATTCAGTGTCTTCTGTACATAAGAATTCCATAAGGTTGGTGAACTTTTAAGAATGAACAACACAGTGTTGTCACCCAGACCAGACAGGCTGTACCAGGCCACTGTCTTCTCTTGGGTCCATGCAGTATTTGCAGTGCAGGAGCTGTACCTTTTCCCTGGAAAGAAGATGATGACACCAGAAAGCATTTCTTCTTCACTAATGGGGAATCTTTCAGTGGGGGCTTCTAGTTTACTCAGCGATTGGTGATCCCTTTGAGAAGGTACGGTTCTGTTAAATTAATATTTTGTATGGAAGTAGTTCTGTATGACAATAAGTGAGTGTCCTGGTTTCATAGGTATGTATGGTGACTGTACAGTCTTTTTTTAATGCATGAGTTTTACATATGGCATAAAAGTGTAAGGCAGTCTCTGTTCTCTACTTCCAAGGGCTGGGAAAATGTCTGGAATACTTTTTTGTCACTATTCTTTAGCTTTCCAAAGCAAGAAATGCTTGGGTAATGTGTGTTTTCTAAGGTTTATATGCCTGCAGAATTGGTAACAATCCATCCAGAATCTTAATTTATGTGGCTTCTGCTTAACTGACAATTATGTGATGATGAAACTCTTGTAATTTGCAAACAGCACTTGGGGATATCAAATGTAAGGGTATTCCCCAGAGCCTAGTGCAGACTTCATTATTCCTGCAAACACTGCAGTAGGTTGCTTTCGGATAGTGAATAGATTTGAGTCAGACTTCATACAGTTATGTGTAATGGTAAACTTGTTTTGACTTGTCACAGATGTCTGTTAATAACTTATTTCTCTAAGATGATTGTATCAAAATATTATTGCAGCTTAAAGTTTTGTCTCATGCTTGTGTCTCAGCTACTTTGCATCTCATTCATGTGATGCTGGAGAGACTTTGGGATAGTTTCTTTTTTCTGTAAGGATACAAACCCAGCACGTACTGTTTTCAGCCATGTATGGTACAGAAAGTGATTTCTCTTGGAAGGGACAGATTCTGGAACAAGATGTTCTGAACATTCTTTATAAGTGATACAGAAACAAAACACTCTGAGTCAGTAATAATAGTAAAATCTTTCCTTTTCTTCTTCATTCTATAAGCAGAATTGATGAGCAATAACTGGAAAAACTGCCTTTTGGTTTTGGTGACTTACCCACTCAGGAGTGATTTTTCATGCCTAAAGTATGTAGCAGTAACTTTATGGAGCTGCTTATGATTCAAAGCCTGTTTGTATTTTCCTGTGCATCACTTGTCCTAATGAGGGATCACTCATCCCCACATAAAATATTTTGAACTCTTGTATAAATCGCTCAGCTTGAAATGAAACGTTCGGACCAGACATACACGTGAACAAGTTTTCAGGTGTGGTGTGACAGATTTCCAGGGAAGAAAACCTGGACCAGCACATCAGGATTTGTGTGCTCTGTTTTCCCTTTTCTCAGTGGGACTTGTGTTCCTGGTCTTTTAGTGCTGGGCTTACTTCTGGTGTGAGAAGAGTGAATTGCTGTCATTACCTACCCAGGCAGGTATCTTTTTTTCCCCTCTTAATCAGCATTTCAAACTCCATTAGCAAGGGTGCTTGGGGAAGAAGGGGTCTGTCAGATCCCCAGGGACTTGGGTGAATGCTTTAGCACAGGAAGCAAGATGCACGTTGCTTGGGATCGGATGATTTTACCTCATGCTGGGTCAAATTTGAATGTCAAACACATTAGCTGTGATGTAAAACACGAGGTACTGAGTGAAGGGATGGCGCTGTGGTACAGGGATGATATCCTGGTGCTCCTGACGGCTTCAATTCTTCTTATCTTGGGGTGCAGAAAAGATGTATCCTCAAATACGCTATTTGCATAAGAATGACAGGATGTGATAGGACAGATGAAGATTAATGGGAAGCTGTGCTGTCAGCATTGCCCATTGTCTCCAGATTGATGATGGTCTGGATTTTGTCTGCATTCATGGGCTTCAGTGTAGTTTAAACTGGAAGCTGTCCCGGTACCAGAATACTGAAGAGCTGAACCTTTACAAATGCTTTGTTAGCACAGGAGGGCAGTGCTCGGCTCCCCATTTCCAAGCATTCTGCTTGTTGTTATAAAAACACGTATTTTGTGTATTGTGCCAGTGCAGGAGATTTTTCCTGCCTCCTTTTGCATGTTTATTTTGGTTTTTAAAAACTTCCTGCTCCTTAGTCTTCCTCCTTACTTTTTTTCCTCTTCCATCACCTGCAAGTTTTGCTACTCCTTACATAAGCTTTGTTGACTTCATTATGTTAACCACTGGCTTTGAATTCAGCTTATTTAGTTTAAGAGTCACGTGGATAACACTGAGTTTTCTGTTCTGGTTGCATGAACAAAATAAAACAGAACTGCAGCTGATATTCTTCCTAGCAACTGCCAAGCATGAGGAAAGGGAATAAAACTCCCTTCCCCCATGGTTCAATTGGATTTGAAGGAGTTTTCTGGGCAGAGAAATCAAGCAGAGGTTTATCAAATTGATCTGCCCCTCAAATGTTGATTACTATGTCGTTATGGGACAATCTTAATTTAAAGTGGCTTGTTTTGATGAAAATAAAAAATGTGTGATAGAACCATTTGGCAGCATCAGTAAAGAAATTATAATTTCTTGCCTGCAGCAAAAGTGAATAATCTTTCCTCTTTAAAAACATCAAAGTTCCGTCTTTCTGAAGGCTTATGGAAGAAATTCAAATATTTAAGTTTGCAGTTTTACAAGTTAAAAGGAATATGAAGGAATCTTGCACATTTATTCATTATTGTCTGGAAATGTCTATGTGCTGTTACAAAGCAGGTGACGCAGTCAGATGCAGTGGCACAATCTTACCCCAGTACCACGTAATATATCATTCTATTTACATATTTGCCTATTTGTGATTTCTGTTTCGGCCAGATACATCTCACTAAAGGTTATTCCTGTGCTACAGCTCTGACTTGGTAGGATTTCACTTTTCCCAAATATCGTATAGGACTGTAGAGTTAGAAGCCACCTAATCCATCATGTGTCCTGCAGTGGTAGGGAATGAGCAGAGTAGGGAAAGGGGGATAAACCTCTTGCTGCCATTTCTCAGCAGTGCAGATTTCACCCAGATTGGGAAGACAGGTGACCCAAGACTGGGTGCTTTTTAGAAGGAAATAGTGCAGGAACACTTAACTTTCCCTCTTCTTGTATTCTTGTGATGCAGTATTTCAGAGTAGGAATTAAAGTGTGGCAATGCAACCGCCACAGCTCTCCATGCTGCCGAGCCATTCATTATTACTTTTTTACTTTAAATGCTGAAATGCCTCTCAGTTTGTGAAAGGACACTCCTCATATTCTTGTAAAGCCCTGGGATTAAAAACAGAAAGTGAGATTTTGTGGGTCTCCTTTTCAGTCAGCCAGCACCTAGAGCACTTACATCATCTTGCCCAGGTGCAAGTATGGCTCTTTGAAATAACAGAAGATGTGGGATTTCTTTTGAAGACAAGATTGTTCTGGAGCATATAATAAATTTTCAGAAAATGAAGCTTTAGGGAAAAATGATATCAAACTACATGACATTGAAAAGAGGATCTGATATTCTAAAATACTTTCATAATTTTGGCACAGTCACATTTTCCATCAATGGTTTTTCTCTGGTATGTGTTTGAGTTTTTCCTCTTAATTTCCTTAAATCTGCGACTCTGACTGGGGCAAAGAGGTGCTCTGGAAAGTTTCTCAGAGGTTCAACTTTGCCTTTATTAACATCAGATCTTTACACTTTAGGGTGATTAGAAACTTACTACGTTTATTTAAAAAAAAAAAGAGCAAAGAGTAAAATGAAATTATTGAAAAGTTTTCACATGTTCTTTTCACCTGCCAGACTGAAAGGGTTGAATAGACACAGTTGGTGAGCGGTGCTGTTTACTGGCTGAGACTTTCAAGGGGCTGAGACCTCCAGACTTGGAGGCTGGATTACATAGTGTATCCATGGTTTCTAAAGATCCTGACCACTCTTAATATGCAGAGATAGTTTTGGGGTTCTTATGTATATATATTCATATTTCCTTAAGACAAAATCTAGGTTTTAACATTCACCTGAATCTCCCTCTCTTCTTTCTCTTCCCCCCACACCCCCCGCCTTCTTCTTCACAGATGAAAACTTTGTTTTCTCATGAGCACAGCAAATAAAATATTTCCAGGTGTGCAGAAGTGATTTTTGTTTCCAACTATTCAATTGTCAGAGTGTGGAGGGCTGAGTAGTAAATCAGCCTTAAGGCTGCTATGGTTTTAAAAAACAAAATCTCAGTGGTGACAGCTGAAGAGCACAGTGACTTTTTCCCTCAAGATTTATTACTTGCCTGAAAAGAAAGGTTGGAGGGAAAACTTGCTGGGCCGCATATTTTCTCCTTTAGCAGATATACTATAGGGCCAGGACAAGTTGGCTTTATTTTGTCTGTGAAAACATCCATTTAAACAATGTATGTAAAAATATAATAGTTTTACTTCAAATAGAACAGAGAAGTCAATGCACCTTCTCGTGTTGTTTATAGTGGAAAGCATTCCTTGTGTTGGCTCGGTCATGTGTTTTAGCATCACTTATGCTTTCATAAACTTCCCTGCAGCACATGCCAGAAAATTGACTTGAAGGGATCCATGTGTATTTATTTCATTTGGAAAAGTACAGAGATGGGAAGGTAAATGCCATGGGCCAAAGTTTGTTCTTACTCAGACCTCCTGCCTGGAGGTCACAGAATCCAGCTAAAGTGCACAGGGTGCTAGCACGCCTCTGGACAAAGTGGGAGCTTGGAAAGGCTCTCAGTTTCATGTATGTTGTGTAAATGCCATCCTGGTTCAGTGAGTCTGTAACTGTGATACCAGGCATGGTTTTGGAGACTTGTGGTTGTTTTTTGTTTTGTTACTTCTATGTGGGCTTTTTTTTTTAACAGAGACATGGAAATTATGTTGTATTTCTAAGATAACGTGGAAACATCTGGGGTTAAAATGCATAATGCCTCTAAAAATTAGGTGCATGTAAGCAATACATGTAGACTGGGTGTAAATTCCTAAATGTTAGGTTAGGTCAAGTCTATTCTTCATGTCGGTTTAGTGACAAAGCCAACAACTTTATCTAGAGAAGTAACACTAATTTTATGACTAATTGTCATGTACCTGTACAGCAGCTTTTATCTGCTAAAACTTGTGTGTGTGCTTATAAAGGTCTGGGTTTTCACTTCCTCCTTGAGTTACTTGAAAACAGTGTATGTGATGGTAACCTCTTCCTTTTAAATCCTTTAAATTCACTCTTCCCACTTTGTGTCAGTGTTTGGGTCGTGCTGGGGATGGGTACAGCTGAGCATCTCCCCAGAGATGGGTGGCTTGGCTCTGTTCCCAGGGGAGTATCCTCAGGAGCTATCGGGGCTGTGGTGGCTTCTAACTGGGGATAACTGGGCTTTATGGCAGAGAAGCAAAGTGCAGCAAGGCATATTCCATAGTCAGCGTGCTGGATGGCATGAGTCTTAGGTATATTTAATTAGCTTCATTAGGGTAGTGATAACAGTTGGAGGAGAGACATTCCAAACAGCCTTGGGTTTTAAATATTTGTAGGAGTGACACTGGAAGGGATGCAAGGGTAATACAGAGAGCTGCAGAAGCTCGAGGAAGGGCTCCAGTTACGGTGCTTGGACTGCATTTAGGGCTTGCTTTGCACTTGGTCATCTGCCCAGCTTTCCTCTTTGTGGGTGCAGAATGCACAGTGTTCGTGCAGCTTTCTGTGTGTGCTGTATTAAAATAGCATTGTAGAAGATGCTGCGTTTGTCGAGCACTCATGAGTTAAGAACTGGCATGGGCAAAGTTGTGTGTACAATCTTCATTCATTCATCTTCTGTGTGTGCATCATAATGCAGTCTTTATTTACCTTAATTAAAGATGTGTGCATTGTGCGCGATTAATTAAATTGCATTCATTTAGGAAATTATTTTTGCAAGTCATTATGATTGCCTTTACTTTAATTACCTTAATACTCTTTTTTTCTTGCTTTTTTAATCAGAGGCCTCTGATTAACACTTTAAAATCAGATGAACCATCACTAGTTTCTCGGGGGGAATAATCAGGTTACGTACTTTTGTGTCATACTGAGATCTTTGTAGTTATCAGCAGTACAGGACCCTCTGGGTCTGCCACAAAATTTGTTCACTTGAAAAATAGGTGATAAATTGACAACATTCAACTCCTTTGTTGTTTTTTTTTTTTTTTTGTGGGGTCTACTGTGCAAGAATGGGACTTTTGCCTGTTACCCAGGGTATTTTGTGACAACAAAAGAGTGCTTTTGCCCCAGTGTCCATACTCTTGGTTTTCAGTGTGTTCACTCTTCATATCAGGAGGCTTTTCTTTCTGGTGTCTTCTTTCTACTGTATTCAGACAACACCAATGAGGGGAGAAGTCCCTTCCCTGCTCTCATTTTGGGAGCCTAGGTCCAGCGTGGCCTGCAGACTCCTTGAGCCTTGGTAGGATCAGTCTCTGAGTGGGCAAATTTGGAAAATGTATCTACAAAATGTCAAGAAGCCTCAGGAAGCTTTTACAGATTGAGATGTTCCAAGTCCTCCTAATGTGGTCAGGTCTCAAGACTTCTCTCCAAAGGTTAGGGTGAAAGAGTTTTATTTTTATTAATTTTTAAGAACTGTAAATAAAGCAACATTTTTCCTGGTCCCCTTCTCATGCAATAGCTGAAATGTTTTGACTGGAGCATTACAAAACAAATCAGTCTAAGGCAGCCAGCCAGCTTGGAAAGGACAAGAAGGTCAAAGCTCGGACTAGCATAAGCTACTAAATGGATTATTTTATAATATAAAATGTTGAGTGACTTCTATATTAACTGTTGATAGTTACCTCTCCCCTAATAGGGTAAGGAGCTGTTCCAGTAAAGAGGGAAGTTGTGGTGAAATGGAGGGCCCAGGTTTGTTCAGGGCACTGGTTTAGTGTCCCTCAGAGCCGAGGGCAGCCTGGGAAGATGAGGTGGCCAGTTCACAGTGTCACTGTTTGGTTGCATACTTAAAGATTGTGACTTTTTCACTTCTCATTTTAGGTTTAGGAAACCTCTGAACCTCATAGCTTTTTAACAAGCAAGCTGGAATACAGTCAAGCTCTTTACATCAGGAAAGGACTCTAGAGAGCTGCTGAATTTAGGGATTAGCTGCTGTGCACTTGTTTCTCAGTAAGGATGTTAGTAATCTTTTACTCAAGGTTCTTTATGGATATTAGATGCCATCATTAGTCCTTTCAGTTGGTTAGAACCATTTCTTTGTGAAATTTCTGTGGGGAGAAGGTAAAATAGGAAGGAGATCTCAGGCAGAAATTCCAGTAGCTGACTTTTAGAAAATTTTTACTGTGTTAAAGGAGATCCAGCTTTAAATTCTATTTGCCCCATCAGTGATGAAAGCTGGATGTCTTGCACATGTGATGTACGTATTTTTAGGCATAAATGGAAATACCATTCATGTGCAGTACATACAACACTGAAGGACAAAAGGTTCAGGAAAGACAGGTTCTTTCCGTAAGATCTTAGTAAAATTTTTGACATAAAGCTAAATGCGGTGCTGTAATAATGTAGCATAAGAGGAAAGGGAGCAATCAGGAGGTGACTGCTAATAACGTATCATTTCATAAGATGTGTAGGAGGGTTCATGTGCACTGAAGTGCAAAGCTAGGGCTCTCTCCTTGTCTATGTGAGATGTTAACATCTCCTGTGAACAGTACAAACTTGGTAGATGACTGCTCAGATTACTGCATAACTCAGGTTTGGATTGGATATGCTTAAGAACAAAGTTTTGGGTTTTGTTTAAGGCTATGTATGATTTGATGTTTAGGCAACTGTAAGAGTTGCCTCAGAAGAGTTTGTGATGCTTTTTGGGATAATGGAGGACAACGTATAAATGACAAGGGCTGATTGTGAGCAAAGGGTCTGAAAGTTAAATGTGTATTTTGATTGAGTGGTGCTAGGCAGGATTGAGGAGTTCTGGAAATCTGAAGTGACTGCTTCTTTTGGGGGTTGTCTCTGTTAAATATTCTTACCTAGTGGAGGAATTTAATTAAAGAGCATATAGTCACTTCTTCCTTTGCTTTAAGTGTAAAGTGTATTCCCTCCATGACAAATGAAGCTTTATTCTACAGAGAAGCATATATCAGGTATATGTGCTTTGAACACACTTTACAACAATACTCTGTCTGCTGTCTACAGCATAACTTCTTGAAGTACTGTTCCCATTTAGGTGCTGGAAAAGATCATTTCGGGAACTGCCTTTTTTTTTAGTTGTTGATCGTGTGATATTGTTCTGTGCAGAATGAGAGCCAGCATTTCCTAAACAGAAACTACTTTATGCCTTTGATCATCCTTGCTGCCCTCCTCTGAACCTCTTCCAGATCTATTACATCCTTTTGGAAAGAAGGGGACCAAGACTGCATGCAGCATCCAAGGTGTGTGGGTGCACCATGGGTTTATGTGGGTGCATAATGATGTTTTCTGGTTTGATCTTTACCCTTTTATTAGAAGTTCTGAATTTTTAACACTAGAATTGCTTTTTTGACTGCTGCCAAGAACCAAACTAGAGTTTTCATCACTGTCTATTAAGACTAGAAGTGGTAATGATTCAGCTCGTGGCGCATCCGTTTATTTATGAAGAGAATATTGGATTTCCCATGTTCGTTGCTTTGTCTTTACTTACATTGAACATTATCCAATTGCTAAGTCTCCTGAGAGTCTTGGATAGTTCTTTACCATCAGTCTTCATCCCTGTTTCTTTGAATAATTCTATCATTAGAAATTATGGCTCCTATATGACATAATTTCTTTGGTATTAAACCTCATAAAGGAGGTGTAAATTTTATACAGGAAAAACAGATGAGATGAAGTGGTCTGTATTGTGTTGCAATAGAGAGGTAACAGGAAAGGCCTCTCCCCTGCCAGTACACGCTGTTATCTACAGACAGATCCTGACAAGCACAGTTGGACTCTTACTGAAAACAGAGGAATGAGAGATAAAGCATCACACAATATAATGAGCTTGAGGGAAATTGTATTCCTTTGCACTGTAGTGCATTGGTTCTGAAAAGGAAAGGGAGAAGAATAAGAAGCATGGCACTGGTTTTGGTATGTCTTGTCAGAAACGACCGTGATAGATGAGCTGCAGGTCTTGGTGTTATGGGTCATGGGATATCCCCATGGTGTCAAGTCCTATGACTGAGAATTAATTTTTTTTTTTTTTTTAAGTTGCAGGTTGATTTCAAGCAGGCTGAAAAATCTATTGTTCTGTAAGAAGCATGCTTTTGTTAGAACTATTTTACACTAGTTCTGTTCAAAATAAGCAAGTAGAAGTAAAGCAAAAAACAAAAAAAATTCTTAAAGAGACTGATCATTCTAAAAAAAGTTTGTCTCCATGTCACAGTGTAACTTGTTGTTGTGTGGGGAGCCTAAGCTTGCCTATCTGTTTATAAAGAGGGAAACAGTGAAACAGGCAGTCACTGAGATTTACTAGGTGGCAGGAAAGAAAGCAATCTGTAAGGAGGGCTGTGTCTTTACAGTAGGCAGCAATGCACAAGGAAAGTGCTGAGTGCCAGCCCAGTCTGGGGGGAAAACACTCCTGAGAGTGGCATAGAAAATGGAGGGATCACAGTGTTGGTTCTTGCAGACAAGAGCGAGTCTTCTTCAGACTGCAGAGGGCTGAGCCCTGCTTCAGGAGTTGTTTTTCTTAGCAGTGAATGCTTTCTGCAGAAGTCACTGAGCGAGGAGAGGCGGCGTTAGCCAGTCTGCAAGGCAAGTCTTATTCCATTACTTAACAGGGAGGCACGTGAGCTATGTAAGCAAGAACACACGCCAGGGTGTGTGTGTTCATCAGTCAGCATGTGGGGTGTGTGTAATTGGCAAACACACACCTTGGAACATGTTCCTGCACCTATAAAATGGCCATTTATTTCAGTTTTATTAAGGAATGTAAATACCCTCTGCTAGCTTACAAAATTCTCTTTTTTATATGTAAAATTGAAACACTGTTCTTTCATGCATTTAATGGTGAAGTGTGTTAAAGTCTTTAAATACCTGTTTTAGTGCTTAAGTACTAGTTTGCTCTGATATCTGAGCTTCTCTGTTGTCTTCATGCACAAAGAATTCCATTTGAGTGGATGTGAGGAAATGCAACTTAACTTCATCCTAAATTTCCCCATTGATTCATGTTCCTTGTGCCCCTCTGAGCTTCCCTACCTGTACTTAGAAACGATACATTTCCCAGGGGAGCTGCAGTGCAAACCTTATTCTTCACACAGAAGGACTGGCTTCAGAGGATATTACTCTGAAATGATGGTTTGATTCTGTGTACAAGCAGAGAGGGATTTTATGATGTTGCTTCTCTGCCTGCTCTCCAGAAGAAGTGTTGTCAAGGGATGGAAGAGTGCAAAGAATCAGAGTGACATGGAAATGCTGCAATTCTGGCAGTGTACTACCTGTAGAAGACTGACACCTCCTTATTGAAGACCTCTGTCTCCTCTGTGCATGGTGAACAAGAGTGATGGAAACAAAGTGAAAGAGCTGTAATTGCTGTAAGCACTGTAATTGAGGCATTAGGTGCACTTCCATCACTGCTTCTCCAGAAGTTGCTGATTAACGGTCACAGAGCTCAAACTTCTTCCCTCTGTGCAACCCCACTGCATGTGAAATGTTTTCAGAATTGTGGCTGATGGGAGAGTCTTGTGTTCCCTGTTTTTTGGGTTACTTTTTCTTTTTCAGTTACTTGTCTATCCAGTGGACAGAGCAGGGAAAGGAGAGAAGCCACCATTGAAGGCTCTAGATCATGTGCAAGACTTGTACGAGACCATTACTGGCTTTGTAGATAATAGGACTCTGTCCTGCCTTTGTTTTTCATGTGAAAACAGAATATGTTTCACAGGAGATGCCACATCACAAATAAAGAAACTGTTTAAGCAGACACATTTCCACAACAAAGGCATATTTTGACGTCATCTGCCAGCAATGCTGTGACAGAACACAAATAATGTAGGCTCTTGGAAAAGGAAAAATATTAATTGGAACCATTAACTTTCTGAGGCAGTGAATACATTTTGAAATAAATGATCTTAATTAGTACTGTTCTAAGAGAAGAGAAGTTGTGGTTTGATTCAAAATCACCAGAATTTGTGTACCTGGCATGCCACCTAAAGTTTTGGGCTCACAGAGGAATCCAAACTCATTATTCAAATGGCAGCCTGGTTTGTTTTGGTTTTTTTGTTTTTCTTCTGTGGTAGGATTTCCTTGGGTTTGCATTTTATTCATGTGGATCTTACTGTCATAAAAATACCAATACAAAAAATCTTAACCTGGAACTCCTTCAGTCCACGTCCACACTGTTTTCCCATAAGCTGAGGATTGCATTTGATTCCAACACTGGAATAATTTAAATATATGCTTTACTGTAAAGCTCAGTGTGCATTTGAATGTTTGCAGGATTGGAATTTTAGGAACTAGAAAAAGGTGGCTAAAGTCAGTATCTGATTAGGCAGAAATACACCAGGCATACAAACTGGGCTGAAACAATGCTTGTTTTGGCAGTGCTTATATAATTATATTTTTAGAATATATCTAAATAATAATTATATTACTATAATCACTTCTTTTTCTACTTCTCCCATATAATAATGGAGTGACAGAACTAAGCTTTGCCTAAGGAAAAAAATTGAGAAAAAACATGGGATGTAAGAGTTCTCCCACCTCACTGAAGATGAGGGAGAGAGTGAAAACGAACCCAGTGCTTTCTCAGCCAGATGGTCCTGATGCCCTGGGCTGATAACTTTCTGCACATGCACAGGATGCACAGTCATCTTCTGTAGATACACCAGATAAAGCTGGTTTTGCCAGGAGAACTATTCTTGTATGGAACATTAGGATAAATCTCTTGCTGCTTCAGTTTCAGCTTTGAGCAGCAGTGATGTGTCTAAATGCTGGCTTGTACTGATAAAAAACATTCTGGGTTAGTTAAGAGCCCACTTCCAAGTCCTGACCTCATCCACAGTGTGGTCTCTTCCAAAGGGGTGGTTGGTGTAATCGTGTTCACATCTTGATTCCATCATTTCAGCATCACCAGCCCGTTCAGCCCCTCACCAAGTATTTGCTTTCTGGAAGGAAATAAAACAACAAATGTCAGGGTCCTGAAGGTGAATTTGCTTTCTTTTGTGTGTGTGTTTCATTGGGGTATGATGAGACAAAGACTTTTTATCATATCAAATGTTTTTGTGGTAGGATGGGTTATAGTGGTGTTCTCTCCTGTGGAAGAATATAAAGGTAGTCTATTATTATTCTATGTTTTCCTTGGTTTTTTTAATGGTTGCTTCAACTGTGATTCCCTTTTCTCTAAGGATTAGCTGTTGCACCTGATTCTTCGTTTCTTACTATCACAGTGGTTCTGGGCATTACATGCTTTTGTTTCAACAGTCATCTTATTCATGCACATGAAATTATTAAATTTTTTGGTTTTGCTTATCTGAATATTAGCTATAGATTGACAAATATCTGGACACTTGGTCTAATTTTATTTCTTTAAACAAAGACACCTATTATCTCTAGTTATCTAATTTCTTTGTTACCAAGAACTGGGAGAAGAAACACTGAACAGTTTGAAAGTTTTGTGCACACGTTTTTAAATTACTCTTCAGGTTCCCCAAACTTGGGATCAGCAGATGGCAGTCAAACCAAAGTTCCATCTCTTAGCTTGTGTGGAGATGTCCAAATACTGTGCCTGTAGGAGAGAGTGGGAAGAGAGACTCTGTGGCAGAGTTGTGTCAGAAGAGAGTTTCTTACACGTTCGTGAAGAGATAATAGGTTTGTTGTCAGACCTTAGGAAAGAGGATTTTTGATTTCTCTCTGTCTGGGATTTGCATAGGGTGTTTGTTTCAGGTCTTATAACTTGGAAAGCTCTTGAATTATTTTTTTTACAGCATCTGTGAATGTTTTGAAAAGATCAAACTGCTGATTAGGTTGTCTCACTACAGTGCTAGAGATCTGTCTATTTAAAAATATTTTCTTATTCAACATGTGGGAGGAAAGAGTTTTAATTTTATACCTGGATTGTCTGTCTCACTAGGGAGTAATGTGTTTTTTGTTAATCAGTTTTGGTTTTTTGTTTTTTTAAAATAAAACCCATATGTTTCTTTAATTCATGGTGGTTAATGCTTATAAAGAAAATACTTTTTTTCACACTTTTTGCTTGTATTTTAATTATTTTTGGTAGGATATCAGCTAAGTGGCTGAAGACTATTCAGTATTATATAGTTTTTTTCTTTACGTCCTGTTCTAAATAGTTGTGACACTTGTAAACCAGTACAGCTGTATTTAAGTTGTCGATGGAGTAGTTTCCTAGAGCTGCACCTTCCATGTAACACAGTTATCCCAAGGCTTAGTTACTGAAAGCATGAGAACTGAAAGGAGTTGTAGGGTTTGAGGTATCATTATGCATTTATTGTACTGTTATTTTATTATATTTTCATGTTTTTCACTTTACAATGTCATTGAACTTCAACCTCTGCTTCTTTTTTTTTTTTTTTTTTCCCATTTATATTGCAAATTCTGTCTTCTGTTTTCTCCTGCCTGCCATTAGGAGGGGAGGGGAAAAAAAAAAACCTTAATCGAAAACAAACCAACAAAACAAAAAACTTTGTGGGAACAATACTCAAAGGTTTTATCATGAGTCAGTATTTTCAGTTCACACTTCACATCTCCCTTTCCCCCGGAGGGATTAACACTGCCTGTTAATTGAAGAGCACAGTGTATACTGAGCATTATTTAACATATGCTGGTGGAATTACTGTACTTCCTGTTTTGTATTCACAATAGTAGGTTTCTGAAGAGTTGCCTTTGTATAAATACCTCACTGACATTTGAGGCAAGTATATTCATGTCTTGGAGTAAGCACGAAAGAGTAATGTGTTGGAACACTGCTAAAGAAGGAAATCTCTTTGTGTTTCATAAATGATACCTCTAAAGCCTTTTAAAAATCTTGTGTTTTTAAATGACAGCTCTGCAATGGTTTTGTTTCTTTGCTTTATGTTATTCTGGCTTGAATTGGCTCTAGTAAAGCAAAAAGTGAAAATTGTGGCTTCAGCAAGGAATCTTCTCTGCACCCGGAGTGCTTTGCCAGGAAGCCTGGAACACTGTCACATGGAATAGCAAATCTGAAGAATGTGTTAATGTTAAAAGGAAGTGAAAACTTCGTAACAAATGAGCCATTAATGCAAGTACAAATTTCCTTATATGTCTCTTAGTCCCATTTAAAGTCACTTGCAAAAAATCAGGGGGCCATGGGGAGCCCAGGGAGTGAAGGTTTCCACCAGACTTTGTGTCCAAGTTTTGTCTGTAGTGGTTGTGGGACTGCAGAGTTCTTATGATGGCCAGAACTGATAATACATGATGGAGATCAGGTCAAAACTAATTATGTTTTATTATCAAAAGGCATTTGCTAATGCTTACCGACCATCTGGTTAGTTCTGAAATTTATTTTGAGTCTCCAGAGAAGGAGAAAAAGATTAGAGATAACAGTAATAGTGACTTTTTTTTAATATGAAAGTTGAAATTATTAAAAAACACTTAAACTCTGTTAAGGGGTTGAAAGCCCTCTAATAATGTTTATATTTATTATTTGTTTAAAGTGCACAAAATTTACACTGGGCTGAATCACTGGTTCTGTTTTCTTAATTAGCTCTTAATTATTTTTTACCATGTTATGTAGGCACATCACTTCTCTCCAGGATGTGTGAAGTGGTTTCTTACATTCCAAAATATGTAGAAAAAGGAAGAAATAGGAGGATATTTTTTTCTCCTTCAAATTTATGCTTCTAGCTGTAGCTTTGTCGATTTGCCAGTTAAAATCTCTGACAAAAATACTGTTATTGTGCTATTAGTTTCACTTTAATTTTCATCTGGTTTGTGACACCCCAAAGATATTGTGTGTTTTATCCTGAAATCATCTTCATCCTGTTTTATAGTCTGAGAGGGGAAAAAAAATGTGGGGAATTTCCTTTTAAGATACCCTTGTTTCCTGCCTTCTCTTTAATCTCCATACAAGACATGCTTCCCAGAGAAGTGTCAGCTGGCAATTGCTGACAGTAGCAATGCTGTGTGTGCAGGCCCTGAACTGAGAAGAAATTAAATCAAATTACACGCAAACCTGAATTCACAGAAGTTTGAGTAACTTGGCAACACCTCTCCCCTCTGTGCCAGTTTTGATTTGCCCGCCTGAAGCCCTGCTCATGTCTGGTCTTCTGACAAGGTGACATTTGTGACAGTGCTGGTGTAGCTGAATGTCCAAGAGCTGCATTTCTCTGGCTAAGCTGGCAGAAGGCTCTGGTGGAGACTTTCTGCTGATGTAGCTGCACCTTTTCTCCAAATGATGTGAGCCAAGCAAGGCAAAAAAAAATAGCCTCAATTCTTTCTGATTCTTTGACTGCTAGGGTATCAAAACCTATATACCCCTAAAGAAGTAATGTCCAACATTAACCACTCTGACTGAAAAGTTCTGGGGTTGCTCTTAGTTCTGGGCTGACTTGTCTTTTGAAGTTTTCATGACAATGTTGCAGATGATTCTGAGAATTACAAAAAAAAAAAAGGAATAATTTGTCTAGATTAAATCAAGTCTCTGAAAAACTCCAGGCTCTTTATCTTTGGAGCATTGGTGATGATCCAAACAGGAGGATTGCTTTCCCTGGAAGGATTCACCTAGATTTGGCCATGGAAAATATATTTGCTCAGCAAATTTAATCAGCTTATCACAAAGTTCTGCAAGCATTTTCTCTGTGTTTTGGGTAGTCTGGACAACATACTGCTTTCTGTGTAGCTGCAGCCTCATCCTCCATGATGTCTGCAAAGCACAAAGCTGGACTTTGGGCTTGGGCGAGGAAAGAGCTGGGAATTCTGAGGTCCCCTCACTGTCCTTTGTGGCAAAGAAAAGGGCAAAAGTATCCAGAAAATAAATATCTCAGTTTCTTGAGTGGCTGTTAGTTCTCTGGATTTTATGGTCATCATGGCACAGTACTGCAGTCAGAAGGCGAGCAGGGAAGGCTCGCCCTGTTTGCAAATGACATTACTGAGATGTTGCTTGTGGTCATATTAGATGCTTGTGGAGAAGCAGAGGTCTAATTGTAGCTGCACCAGAGCTCTTAAATAGCATCCATTTAGTCACCCAGGCTTCGAGAGAAGTCTGTGTTTGGTTGTGATGCTGGTAACCACTGCACCACATTCCTCCTTAGGGGCAGAAAAAGAAGCTAAGTCTTAAAAGAAATAATTTCTCTGCTGCCTTGCAAATAGTGGTGGAATCCACAGGCTACGGATCTGTGGTGGGGTTCTCGTGTGGCTGGCCCATGCACAGAAAAACATCCTCCTGCTACCACAAATTGTTCTCATCATCCAGATGGAAAGTGCCTGGGCTGTGGATTGGCTGTTTATGTGAGTAAATGCAGGAAGGCTTCTGGGAGCCGTGGTGATAGACCAGCACCATGTTGGGCACTGTACAGGAAAAAACCTGTCTCTGCCAGCCCCAAGAGGTGAGGACCCCAAGTTGCCCTTCTGTCAGCAGTGTGCCCATGGGACAGACTCTCTTCCTTTAAGCTTCAGAAATAAAACCTTCACAGAATCTGATAAAAGGTTGTAAAGGCAGATGCTGGGAGTTAACCAGACCTGCATGGGCAGCTGCAGCTTGATTTTGTCCTCCTTTGTGTGCCTGTGTGCGTTACAGGGTCCTGCCAGAGATTTCCCAAGCGCAAAGTATTTGTTTGAGGGATTACTTATGGATGGCTCAGTGCCAGTGAAAATATCTGCTCTGAGTACAGCAACAATCAAAACCCAAACAAAGCGTTTTAAGATATATGCTTAGCAGTATGGGGATGATATAAAAGTAGTTTGGTGTTTTGCTCTGGGATGGAACAATGTGGCCAGTGCCCACACGGTGCTGTGGAGGAGGCTCAGAGATCAGCATCACTCCTTCAGGGAGTTCAGCCACTGTCAGATAAGGCAACATGGCTTTTATAGTTACAGTTTTAAACTTGGCTGATTAAAAAGAAGGCCAAAGTGAATGAAGGGGAACGAAGATGGAATAAAAATATCTATTTGTATTCCTTGTAAGTTGAAGGAGATAATTACATTGAGTGGATAAGCGGCTACCTGGTGACTAACGGGGATAAGTGGCTAATGAAAGAAACGCCTTCCAAAAGCTATCAATGAGAAAAATAGCTCATAGCAATCACTGCCATGCCATGTCACTGAGGTAAGCATCTTAACCAGATTACACAATGGATTTTCTGTTTGTTCAGGTAATAAAACTATCCAGATTTTAAGAAGAAATATTACATAATTGTGTTTTGTCATGTCTGTGTCTTAAAATGAATTGAAGTCCTTAAAATTGATTATTTTAGTCACTCTCTGCTTCCTGGGGTTTGGAGGGTCCTCACCAAGTGGAGGCTGAAGGTTTTGACACACAAACAGCAGCAAAGTTGTGGTAACTCTTCCTTTGCACAGCACATTCTTTATTTGCTGCAGCATATGTGTGGTAATTTGCCCATCTGGATTTGAGTCATACACTGCCTCTCAAGGAAAATGTGCGTTCCAGCCACCATGGCAGGGAACCTGAAAGATAAAATGTGGTTACCATATATAAAAGTATAAATAATGCAACTTCTTGTCATCAGATGAGTCATGGTGGTTCCAAGTCTGGAAGTACATGCTCAGCTTGAAGTATGGAAAGTACACAAGTAATATTTCTTCTCTGACAAAGGTATGTGTGAAATGACACGTTAAAATAGGAAATTTTTGTGTAATAATGGTTGCTCATTTTCTAGTTTAGAGCAGCTTTCTGCTTTATACAGTTCTTTATGAGAGAATATGTTGTTGCAAGCTTTTTTTATTATTATTTTATTTTTATTATTGGTTTTATCGTGTTGGCTGTGGAAATACTGCCAAATCCTTCGTGGTGAGCTGTAGCAAAAACACATGGGATTAATCAATATGCAAAATTATATATATTATTTCACTTTTATAGGGTAGGAATCCCATGTGTGCATGCCAGAGAATTTTGTTCAAGGAAACCTTTCTCTTGCACTGCTACTTATCACAGAAGTAGGAGTAATATTATAGTTGCATTTTTAAAAATCCAACATGTTACTCTGAAGGGAACTGGACTTTTATTTGGTTGCTTTCTCACCATGCTGTCAATTAACTGGGACAAAAATAAAACCTCCTATATAGTGTGAATAGGCAAGCAGAAAAGCAATGCAGAGCTGTTACCCTCTTTGCCCTGTATGCAGCAGGTGAATATTAACATGCACTTGTAGGTGCAAATACCTCTACAGAGCATAGGCATGTACAGCTTACATTTTTACATGCCCAGATCTATTTGATAGCTTTTGAAGATACTGAAATAGTGCAGTAGGGAACAGTACTGCAGACAGGTGAGATCACAGCTATGACTTTGTAACATCCCTGTGCAACTTGGATAGTTTCACACGCAGTAGCAGACCAGTACCTTTTGTAAATAAACAAATGTCAGAGATGATGAACAGTTAACTAATTGAAACTGTCCACCCCTAGCCTGCTTTATAAATGGACTGCCATTTAGCAAGTCAGAGAGGGCTGCCCATTTTTTTTTTTTTCTGATGAGGAGATGGAAATTATTTTCTTCTAAGCAACATTATCAATAACGTGGATTGATGTCAGGTTTAGTAATGCAGGTAGAAAAACTTGGTAATTTACTGAGGTATGTGATGGTTTCTCTGGCATAAATTTGATGTAGCTGCATTACTCAAACTGTGGCTGTAAGGAGCTTTCTTTAAATCCATGTCCATACAGTATTTAAACCACACCACACAACCCCCCCATGTAGTGCCATTTTTGTATGTCCATGCTGTAGAATTTTTGGGAAAAGCTTTGTTGAATGAAAATGTATTGACTCTCCTTGTGGTACTTTTTGGTTAATCATGGGATTGGCTCCTCCTTGTACATGTTAGAAATGACAGTGTTTAATTAGGATATGGTAATAAGTAAATCTAAAATACATAATTAGTAATACCTAAAATAATCATAGAATCATGGACTGGTATGGCTTGGAAGGGACCTAAAGGCAGGGACACCATCCACTAGACCAGGTTGCTCAGAGTCCCATCCAGCCTACACTTGAAGAAGGTCTGATGCTTTTCAACCTTATCAACCTAGGAAAAACCCCAGAAAGCCAGGTTTCTTGGTGAATTTCTTTTTTTGGCTTATTGGCAGCTGCCTGGACTTGCAGATTCTTGAGAAGGGCGACTGTCAGATAGTGTGCAGGGAAGGCAGATGATGGTGCAAGAGTGACCCCATCCCCTTATGTGGTTCTGGAATTCTGGCTTGCCAGTGGCAGTAATAGCCAAATGTAGACAGTGATTAAGTTCTAGTTACTCAAACTTGAATCATGTAATTCTTAATCTTTTAGTAGCTATCTGTTGATTTTACTTCAGCTCTGACTGTCTTCTGTCTCCCCTTATTTCAGCTGTTTCATTTTAGCAAGTCAAGGGAGAGGAAGAAAAGAGGCTGCAAATGTGTGGGGACAGCCTTGTGCCTGTGGAGCAGATTACCTCCGGGACATGCAGCTGAAGTGTTTGAAACGCCCTGGAGTTTGGCAGTTTCTGTTTGCTTTCCCTTTTCCTTCCTTTTTTTAGTCCTCCAGTAATAGCTCCCTTGTTCCAAAGAACAAAACCAGCACTTAGTGGTCATTCAGAAAGATTCATTAAAAACAGGAATGGAGTAATTGTAAACAGGCACCCCCCTCCTATTATTCCTCCCCCTTCCATTCTAGCCCAGGGCACAGCAGCCTTGCAGTTGTCTGGCTCCAGACAAATTTTGGGAGAAAAAAAGGAACAATAGCCTTTGGAGGTTAAAATAACCTTTCCTTATTCAGCTCTTACAGTACTTTCTTAGAAAACTGAGAAAGTAACTACAATTTACATTTTTTAAAACCACACACTTTTTAACTGATAAACGTTCTCTTATAGTAAAATCATAGTGTGCCTCTTCTGTAATAAAATAGAGGCAGTAATTGTGCTAAGATTTCATTACAGAAGGTAAGAAAGGTGGGAAACAGCAATGGGAATGTTAATTAATGCAGCTTTCTTATAGACTGAGGTAATCAGTGGCTGATAAAGCTGTGATTCGCTTCTGGTTTTTCTTTTTTACAAGAGCAATACAATAATATTGCAGATTTATTAACCTTTGTGCTTAGCAAAAATTGCCAGTGGTGTAGCTTGCGAGGAATAGTGATGATTTGCTGGACAGGTGATGTTTGTGGAAATTGTTTCATCACTAAGAGACTTTTTAAATTGTGGAATTATAGAATGGAGCTGAAGATGTGCTCTGGGTGCCTCTCCTCCCTCCCCGTTGCCTCTGAAGCTGTAGAACCCTTGCAGAGTGTCTGCTGCATTCCCACCCTGTCAGCTCTGCCCAAGACTGACCTGAAGTTGGAGCTGCTAAAATGCCACGGATTTAGATGCAAAAACAGGTGCAGAGTTACTTTAAAACTTGCAACTGCTCCAAAATTGAGCTTTCTATTGGTAGTAACCAGCATGTACTGGACAAGGGGTGGCTACTTAGTAATAATCGTGGCATTTTTGATTGACAGATGGTTTGGCAGCACTTCTTGTATAAACTATTTTGTTATCTGCAGCAGTGTGAGAAGCTAGAGTTCAGCTGGAGACCCAGCTGACTTCAAAGCAGGACAATCCATGTGTTTGTCTGACCTGGCATGGGGTTGCCCAGGGATGAACTGGATCTGAATGAGCCACACCAGGCAGTGACACCGTATGGCAGTGATTGCTGCAAGCTCTTTTCCCTTTGATAAACACTACAGTGGCAAAAACAGCAGAGCTGCTCCCCATGGGGTATGGAGAAATGTATTTAGTCTGAGGGCTGCATTAATCAAACTGGTACCTGAATTAATTTGGTTTGGATTATCCTGGGTTTCTTCTCATGACCCACTATTTTGCCAGGGGAGATACAAGTGGAATTGCTGTGAGAGGATGTTACTGCAAGGTTCAGGTGCAAAGATGCACCTGATACACACATACAGTCCTGTTGTTGCCATCCAAACTGGGTAGTAACTGCTTAAATATAAATACCATTAGGAACAGCCTAATCCATCTAATTTATTAACTGCTGTTATGCTGGTGATTGGGAAGAAATTAAATGATTAGCATCCTTGGGTTCAGATCTGTCCTGTTGATTTAAAAACTTCTCAGAGTGACCATTTTTTTCCCTTTTTCCCTGAAGCAGAAGAGGCCGGAGCAGGAAAGCATGGGAAGGACAGCACGTGCAGGGTCTCTTCCCGTAGCAAATGCAAAGAGACAGGTTTTGTGTACAGGATTGATGGGATGTGGCACAGCTCCCCTCACCTCCAGCCTGACCCTCGTGGCAGAAATGATGGCTCTGTAATGGGAAGTGGTGTGTGGCTCTTGAGCCAAAGCTCCACACCTGTTCTGTGCCATAACAACTTCCCCTGCACACGGGGGGAGTTCTGGGAGGTATTTATTTAAGTATTAATTTTGTTGAATCCTGGGGCCTTTCCTCCTGCTGGACAATCAAAATAGTTTGCTGTTCTTTCAGCAAAGCTTTCACCTTGGCTTGTCCTCATAAACATGCATGTAACCATGTGCATGTCTGGAAACATCATTATTATAAAGGCCTCTGAAATCATGCTGTGATGAAGAATAATAATTACTTTTTTCACAACTTTTAAATTTGTTTTTTTGCTATACAAAGTAAGCATGAAAAAAATAGTGAGCATTTTCTAATGAATTATGGAAGAATACACAAACCCCACACTTGACTTGCTATGCTGTTACCCCATTTACCCAACCTTTAGCTCTGGCCTTGACCAGATTTGTCTGTTACAGATTAGTGTTTTCAGTCAGAGACTGTAACAGCAGCACAGCTTGGCAGCATCCTCACACCCACACAACCACATTTTTTCTGTGGTTTTTGACTTGTTAACCTCAGTCCTTCATTGGTTCATACTTATTTAAGTAGGTGGTTGTGCTGTGTCTTCAGAGAGCATCACCAGAGCTGTGTGCTTCAAATTATGCTCAGGGAAGATGGAATTTCTCCCTGAACCTGTTCAAATCACTGGGAAAGTGAGCAGGGGAAGTACATTAACATTATCTTAGTATTAGTTTGGACCAGTGTCATGCACCATAAAGCTATTATGCTTTGATAATAGGTCATAAATACAAGGGTATGACTCTGAGAGTGGTACTTCAGGACTTTCTTTTATATAATAATGCATGTAGTCAGTTTCTTTTGGTATAAAAATCTTAAAGCTTCATTTAATATTGTATTAAATATCTGCATACCTTATAGTCATCTACCTCTTCTTTTACCTGGATCTATTTTATAATTGTTTTACATTTTTCTGTGGTAAAAGCCACCCGGTGAGAGTGATCAGGCTGGGAATTCAGTGATTAGTGCTATTTTAGATCTCCAGATACCATTTATACAGATGGACCCAGCTGTTTCTGTCTGATTATGATACCAAACTGTTAATTGCTGATGGCAAGTTTATTTTTACTACTGTGCTGCCCTTGCTTGTCCTTGTAGTTGTGAACTGTCAAAATATTGGGGCTTTGGGGCCCTCATTCTTCACTACATCACAGTTGTTGTCTTGAACCTAACACAGGTGGGATGTTGCAGGGATCTTCCTGTTTTGATCTGTGAATGTGAGGAACTGCTGAACTTAAGGCACACAGGGAATATGAAGTACAGGCATCTCTAGGAAACAGGATCATTGGCCCTGGAAAATCCAAAGCAAAAGCTTCTTCAGCCTGACCTCTCTCATCAACATTGAGGTATAAAAGAAATTTGACAAATTTGTGTTGAGACTCTTATCAGGATTTCTGAATGTGATATTGAGAGGCTAAGGTCTGTGTTTAAGTAGTTTTGCATGTTTTTGCTAAGACTTTGTGATAGGAAAGGAACTTGAGGCACATGATTTTCTTGTCATAGGAAAATGCCTGTGCTTTCAAATATGAAGACATATTTGGAATATCTCAGCTTTCTGTATGTGTTTTTAGTTTCGACTTCCACTGTTGACATGTTGCACAATAGCTTCTGTAGGGTGTCAATATGGAGAGTGTCCAATGAAAGGGTGAATGTGGGTCATGGTCTTGCACAGAGGAGATAATACTGGGAGGAAAAGAAGAGAAAAAGCACACAGGCAGTGTCAATTACACCGATGCAGTTACTTTTGAAGTGGTAAATGCTGAAGTATTACCAGAGTTGCTCTTCCTTGCCTTTGTTCTGTCATTACCTAAGAAAAGATTGTTGTTTGATAAACAATGTGCAGCATTGGATGCCAGATGAAAGCATAGCCAAGAGATTAGATTACATTATCAAGAGAGAGAGGAAGGAAGATGCATTGAGAACGGGTCTGTTACAAGTCACCAGGTAATTATCAAGCTCCATAATTATAAAGAGGCAGCCTCTCCTTTCTAATGTCTGTTTTAAAGTTTTAAATGTTACTTGTGATTAAAAGCAGATCATTTTGGGAGGGAGGAGTGAGCTTTGTTTTTTCTCCATCCAGATTGTTGTTGAAACAAAGAAAAGCTGCTAAAGTGGAAAATGTCCTCTGATGATGTGTGTGCATGTGCATGTTTGGAGGGCAGAGATGGGATAGTAAGAACTCTGAACTTCGGATTTCCCATTGAAGTGGATGTAAAAATAAATCTGAAAATATTGTGGCATGAAGTAAATTAGTTTTTCTTTTAGTAGTGAAGTCACAAGTCTGGTTTAGCTAATGTGATGAGTCGATGGTGGTGCGATGCATTGGGGTGTCCTCACAGGTTTAAAAACTGGGGAAAGATAAAATTCAAAATGTCTGGTAGCCTATTCTGTGTCACACCTAATGCTGATATCTCCACTGACAGCTAATATCTTTTTGCCACGTGACATATTTTTTCTCTCTGTCACAGGTCGCTCAAAAACATAAATTAAATTTTGCTAGCTCCAATTACTATAATCTTAAATAGAAAGACAGGTTTTTCCCTCTTTAAAATCACTACATATGTGGTTGAATAAGGGCCATTTTTCAGGCCCATTTCCTGAAATGGGTCTGTTCACAAGTTTGCTCTGATGAATACCATACAGCCAAAAGAGGTTTCCACCCACATGAAGTTGTCTAAAATCCCACAAGTAATGCTGTGGAAATACCTGCATGGCCACCACTCCTCTGTGTTAGATTCTCACTGGTGATCTATGAGGATAGTGGGAAAGACGACAATCTCTAAATTATGCCCAACAATTTAGAAAATGCCTTTTTATGTCTTCAGTGTTTCTGACATGCTAGGAAGATTGCCAGGATAATGGGACTGCCATGGCCTTTGTACTGGTAGAATTATTTCTTTTCTGTGGCAGCCACACTCACCTTCTCAGCCTTTTCTGCCTGCCCATCCCCATGGTTGAATATGTAAATGCTGTGGTTGCAAACATCTCTCCAGAGAGGTGAGGCTCACCAGATGCAGAACACCTGTGACTCTGAAAGGGCTTGGGAACACCTTTCCAAGAGTGTGTCCAAGAGCAAAGAGAAGGACATACTATGGCTAGAAGCATACTTTAATTGGAAGAGCGTTAAAGTACCATAGAAGGGGAAGAGAAAAAAATGAAAAAAAAAACCCAACCCCAAACACAAACCAAAACGACAAATGAACTAAACAGGTTTCAGAAATACAAGAGAGATCTTCTAATTTGGAATATGTCTTAAATCTCAGACTACTTTGTCAATTAAGTTCAGTTGCAAAGGGAGAGCAGGCACATGCCTTTGGGAGCCAAAGAGAAATATTGATAAATAAACCACACTGGATAGTTCTTCCATTCCGTACAAACAATGCTGTTAAAGAGGACAATGAGGGTGTTGTTTTAATGAGATTCTAATCCGTGACTGGAATAGCTTTGCATAAGACATGGAAATTTTGCTTTGTCAAAGGCCTGCGAATGGTACTGAAACTGTAATTGTGGTCAGTGCTATTGTGAGATGCAAACACTGGAAGATGTGATCTCTGCTATGAGTTTTCACATGTTCGTTCTATATGCCTGGTGGCTCATGTATAAAAGCCTTGTCATAGCTGGAAGAGCAGGGAGCAAATGGACTTGCTAATGCCAGGGAGTCAGCCCTCTGTTGGCGTGTGAATGGCTGTGGGCTCAGCAGCATTTATTGCACGGTCTGCTGTGTTCAGCCTGCTACTCCAGAATGAAATCTGAAATACTTGTAGTCCTGTGTTCGACCCAGTTCTCTTTGAATTGATTCATGTGACTCTTTCTGACATCCACTACCATATGTAGTCCACAAAATGTGGATTTGTCCTTGGGAAGCAGCCTGCCCTGACTAAACAGTACTTAGTAAGGTCCCAGGCTTCCCAAAAAGCCTCTTCCCCTTCCACAACTTTTTTCTTTCTCTTTTTCTTCTTCTCTCTTTTCTTTTCTTTTTTTTTTTTTTTTTTTTTTTTTTTTTTTAGGTTTTTTTGAAGTGCCANTTAAGTAGGTTTTGTGGAAGTAAAATATTACTGTGGTATTTCAGAACAGAATACTCAGATCTTTAAGAAAAAAAAGGAAAAATAAAGGCAGGGGAGTAGAGGGATGGAGGAAGAGAAAAGCTCTGCATGGCAAGCCATTGTCTCCGGAAATGGAGCACGCCCACTAGGTATTTTTCCATCAGGAACCATTGAATTAGTCCTCTGCATCCTGATCAGAGAGATTGTATAGGTAGGACGCTTGCAGTGAATAGACTGGTTTTTGTCAATAGCTTTGAAACTGCCTGCCACAGCTCGCGTGCTTTTGTGCAGTAATTTGTTTATTATTACTTCCTTCCTATGAAAACAGAATAAAAGGAGTGACAAGCAAAATACACATTTGGATGAGATTTTGCAGTTTGAAGACTGAACTGTTTGGTAAGAATAATTCAATGGTGTGCATTTGTTCCCTCGTGCAGTGGGAACCCAGGGAGGAATAGCTGCTGGGGTGTGCTCTTCAAGAAGTGGGAAAGCAGCAGGATGCTCCATCTCTGCGGGGGACACAGTCACTACTAAAATGTGAGAGACTGTATTGAACTCAATTCCTTAAAATACTTGGTGATACCATTAAAAAAAGGGTGCTTGGCAGCACAGATTAGCTGCATCTCGTGGCTACAGCAGTATGTTCAAATTGTGGGTCAGCAATCACAAGCTGCTGAGTTCCCAGGTTGTGTGACTTTCCTACCCCTGAGACAGGAGTAGCTGCAGAGAAGGAGTAATTGAATTACAAGTGCGTGGTTCTCCCGTGACAAGCAACATAACTTGAGCCATGAAGGTGATTTACCTGAACTCATTTTACTCATTGTTTCAAAATATAGGTGTTAACTGGGGTCAGAACTAAGCCCTGAAATGTGAATTTAGGTGAAGGATTTTAATCTTCGGGTAGACAATGTTTTGGTTGGTTTCTCTCCTTTGATGTGTCTCAGTGAGGAATCCCACAGTGGGTTGATGGCAGGGGTGGTGTGAATGAACAGCCACTCACCTTAGCTCGGCACCAGCATGTTTAACCAAACAGCTGCGAGGAAAGGTTGCAGCTTTGGATTTCTCTTAACCACAGGTAAGAATACGTTGCTGACCCTCAGCATTAGGCCCTCCCTACCTCACGTCTTGAGCTGCCTGGTTCCTGGAGGGATAGGTATGCTCATGTATTTTTATTTTAAAATCAGAAGACAAGACATAATTCCACCTCACCTCTTCTCTAACAAAATAATTCACGCTACACACAAGTGCAGCACAGACTTGGTTAAAAAAAATTGGAAGTCCTCATTGTTTTTGATAAGTATTTGTTAGCTATTCATTTCTATTCAGATGGCATGCAAAGCCTGGGTTTTTTTCATGGAAGCTTGGCATAGTCAACGATGAGACCATCTTAACCTTGCATCTCTCAGCTCCAGTGAGGTGAAGAGAGCCTGGAAAGTGCGACGTGTTTTCCATACCGAGTCGTGGGTGATTAGCAGTTGGCAATGAGCTGATATGAAATGATAATGCAAGAGTGGCTGTGGTAATTGTTGTGTTGTCTGTGTCTCAGGAAGAGGTGTGTCTGCCTCTTGCCTGCAGTAAAATTGATGACATGGTCTGATAGACAAGTGCTACATAAAGACTGAGAGGAATTTATAGGCACCTGAAGGCAATACAAGCCGATGATGAAAGGCGTTCTCAATGTTAGACACTAATTCATAGTGAAGTGAAATCCTCAAGAAGGGCTTTGTGTCTGCTGTGCAGCTCAGCAGGATGAAAGCCCACCTAAATGGCAGCAGGTTGTAATTCAAACACACTTTGGTGCCATGTTGAAGTTCACAAGCAAAAAAAAAAAAAAAGCAGAAATATTAATTAGATCTTAGCTGCAAACTTCTTGTTGCAGCTCTTTCTTAAGAATCTCCTCAACTACTCCACCTTTTACTCATGTGTTATTTTGCTATATGCTTTTTTTCTTTTTGGTTATCTTAAATATGTGTATTCAGTGCACATCAATAAATACTTCTGAAGTAGAGTAAAATATTATATTTGAACCAGTTGGGTTAGAGTTTTACAATTGCCTCTTTTACAGCTAACTAAGCATTTTTTTTCTGGGGAATAACATGTTTTCTCAGTCTTGTCATCTATCTCCAGAGCCTGTTTATGTAGTTCATCAGGTTTCTGTGAAACAAGAATAAGGTTACACACTCAGAAGATTCAGTAGTGCTTAAAAGCAGTTTCACTTCCTAAAATATTGCTCATGATTTAAGGACTGCTGTGAACTGGTATTATTGCTTAATTTGCTTTCTTCCAGAAGATACCAGTTTCCAGTGATAAGCCAAAGAATTGTTACAGCCTCAAATGCAGAGTAGAAGACTGTGGGAGTTTGTGGGAACAGATTAATTACTTGCATGTCCTATGTTGTAATCACGCTGTTATGGTCATCGTGGTCTGGCTCTGTAACAGAGGCCAGGCTTGTAGGGAATTACATGAAAGAACTGGGAGAAGTTTCAGGCACGGGTGACCATGATCTGGAGAGCGGTGTGTTTGCCAGGAACCTTCTTTTTTTCCCTTTGTCAGCTGCTTCATAAAAGATAGTGCTTTCCTGTATCCTGTTGGAGGGAGGGTTACAAACTGCATTTTGGATGACTGTAGCAGTCTGAGGTAATAAAGAACTGGTGTTGGTACTGCACTGTCCTTTCAGAACCATCCTATCAGATGCTCCGTGCACTGGTGGAAGGACATGTTCTTTCATTTCTCAGACAGAATGCTGGATTTCCCTGCTGAAATTCAGAGACTACGTTTTTATGTTGGTATAAATGCAATTGCATTGTATAATTGTCATTGTGCTCACCTTTTCCCCACATACTCAAAATCTGTTTGTTTTTCTGTTTATGGTCTGTATCATTATGTTTGTCTGCAAAGCAAAAAGTAGTGGAGTGGCAGAATCCATTTAGAAACACCAGAGGTGCCAACAATAATGGTGATGATACAAAGTTCATAAATATTTTTTTTTATTTCAAAACTAATTTCTTTCACAGTCTTTCTTCATGCTTTGTCTTCTTGTAAGCTTTAAAAAAAAAAAAAATTGGACGATGTCATTACGTCCTGCTAAAGGAGGTCAAGTTGTACTCTAATGCCTAAAGTTATCTGAGACTTTTCTCAAATATGCCAAACAAATTCTCCATTTCCAAGGTCAAAACCAGCTAGATTCCAGTGCCTCTGGAAGCTGTCTTTTTTTCCTTTTGGAGCCATCTTGCTGTTCTCTGGATGGCATCTCCTGTTCACTCTTTCAGTTCATTCACTTGAGTCAGTCTTTACCAAACTCTGTGTGGGTTTCCCCCCCTCCGCCTCCAAATCTTTCTCAATTGTTTTTCTCTGAACCACAACTTGCCCTTTTCCACCACTAATGATGCTTTTTTTTTTCTGACTTGCTCCTTTTGTGAACACTGGCCTATTCAAGGCTGAATTTCTCATTGCTCCCAGCTTGACCTTTCTTCATTTTGTTGACTTCATGCTTTCAAATTTTGCCTGGTTTTCCTCCCTCTCTTTTTGTTCCTCTTCTCTTGTCTTTTCCCTGGCACTGTATTTCTCCATCTTAGTGTGTCCCACCCTTCCTGTTCATGTCAGCTACCTCTCATTTTGTCACTTCTGGCAAAATCAATCACCTTGGTAAGGAAATTCCCAGTTATATTGTATTTTCCTTTTCAATTCTTTGCTTTGTAAATGGTTTCTCTGATTCTGTCCCTTTTCCAGTAGTCATTTACTATCTCAGGTTTTACAAATTGATTAATGACAAGAGATGTACTGAGTCAAAATGTTATTCTCAAAAATTGAAAATGTATTATAAATTAAAAAAAAAAGGTTTTGAAAATTATCCATGGCAACAGATTCAGCTTTTTCACATGAACATCCTTTCCTCCCCGAGCTAAAACAAGAGCTTCCACAAAGGTGTGAAACTAATGAAAGTTCTGATAAATTTGTATTCTGTTTTCTATGACTGACTTCTGCTGAACTTTAGGAGGGCTGTAACTGAATTTCAGGTCTATTAAATACCATAGAACCCACTATAGGAAAGAAATATTATGCCCAGTGAGCAAGGGATAAAACCTTAACTGGATTTACTGCCAGTGTGGACACTGGATAATTCATGTGGAGATGGTATTGGCTCTGTTAGCCTTGGACATGGTGTGCTGGCATGGACATGATTTCCTGGTGAAAAGAGACCAACACGTGTCAGTGGTCTCAGATCTGGCAAAATAAAATTCAGGAAGTTGAAGATTGATACATGTTTGGTATGTGTTTCTTCGGTGTTGTAGTTGCTTGGTATTGGTTTTGGTTTTTAGAATCTTGTTCCAAATGTAAAGGCATTTAGGTATTTATCCAAGTTTTATTTTCCTCTGATTCCTTTTGCGCACTCCCAATGTTTTCTTCAGTTAGGTTCTTTCTTTACTGACTCGTACATTCCTCACCTCTGCACTTCATTCCCAGATTTCCCTCTCCAGGTATTTCTTGCTTCGAACTGATGGTTGCTGTGTTATATAGCAAACCTTTCTGGTTTTTTCTGAAACTCTTCTGGTGAGTTTTTTTTCCTTATCCTTCTTATAATTTCTATTCTTTGACTTCTTCCTTATTTTTCCCTAGTGCTTACTAAAACAAAGTCACCGTGGTTTGAATTCACTTTATCACTCTCTTTTGACTGTTCAGATCCTTTTCTGAAATGGACAAGTGGTTTCTTCAGTAACAAAAGCAGTGATGCCACCCCGCTTCTCCTTCCCCCTCCCTGCAGTACCCAGTGAATTAAAGTTACAACAAAGGGAGACAAGGAAAGGGACTTGTGATGGCACAAGTGGGCAGCAGCGTTGCTTTGGTTGCCATAGCAATGAAGTTGCCCATTTTGGCATTCGAGCATCAAGAGATTTAAGTAATGACATCCATTGAAATACAGTGTGGGTTTCCTGCAAGTCGGCAGCGTTATTTTCAGCTATCTGGGGGTTTTTTGTCTGCTCTCTTAACCTTCCTGATTGACCTGTTTGCAAAAACATTCTGTATCCAGTGGCTCCTTCCAATCGGAGACAGCCCTGAGGGTAAAGTTCACTGTTTAATTCCACAAGTGCTTATGGACAATGCGTATTATAAAGGTACACAGAAGGCTGTTGTGCTTGCTCTGCCAGTGTTAATAGAACTAATGTATTTGTCAGGAGAAGAAAATACAGCTCCCCCTGCACAGAGAGCAAGCACAGACTCTCGGTGAAAGGAGAAAAAAGATATAAGAAAAAGTAAATATCAGGAAAATTACATTATTGGTTACGTGGATTTCCTCCTGGTCTATAGGATAAATACACTCGGAGAAGAATAAAATGACAGATTTAATTTTATCACTTTTAAATGATGGCTAAATCCTTGCTGCAAAAATAAACCACGGAATGAAAATCACTTTGTAAAGCAGCCCATTTCTTACTGCATTGCTTCTTGCTTACTGCTACTATAACTTTTTCAGAATTTCTCATACTTGAGATATTCAGCTATTTTAAAACCTGGTAGGAATATTGTAGATGTATTCCATGGCAGAGATGGTGGCTATTAATTTGTTAGGGTGACTTCTGAAATAATTTTTGTTGTTGATGTGGACATTTGCGGCTGTTTGCAGATGTACTTGAGAGTGCATCTTCTCAGAATATGATTTTTCTTTTCTTCATGGCAATATTGCTTCCATAGACAGCTGTATTTTTTTTACTTACACTCATTATTTTTGCTAACAGAGGAAGCATCTCTGGATAGTGTCATGACAATAATATTAAAGTAAGCATTTATTTTTCTAATCTAATCTACTCAAACTCATGTGAATGGGAGCAGCATTTTCAGTTTGTGAATACTTCTTTGTTTTTACTTCTCTGCTTACAAGTCAGAGTATTAAACATAATAATATTTTTTATTTAAAGCCTTGTTATTTTTGTGCTTGATTGTGCAGCATTTGCTGTACTTAATTAAAAAAAAAAAAGAAAAAGAAAGAAATTAGATCCCAGCTGACTGCTATTGTTGCTTGTAGAAATAAAAAGGTTAAAACTTGGGCTGAATGGTTGAAGAAAGTTTGAGTTTAGAAAAAGCTTATTAATTGTTCTTTAATATCATCCTGTACCAGTGAGTGTCAGGGAACACCAGTGTAAGAGTTTTCATGTAAACCTGCGACCACAGCTACATAAACAAGCTCTCAGCTCCTTTGAAATCACGGGCAGTTTGAAACCATGAGCAAGTTTCCTATGGAAATAACTAACGTTTAAACCCTTTTAAATTCCACTGGCACTTGAGAAAATAACCTGTTATTTAGGTCATGGAACATTTTTCTCCCTTACTTTGCTTGTACCCATTGCATCAAATGAGGCTTCCCCTTCTATTAAATGTGACTTTTTACAATTGGTTTTATGCCTCATGTTTATTGTAGCTGATGGTGGGGGGCAGTGGGGACTAAACACGTTTTGAGTCTAATTGCAAGTGATTGGTTTTTCATTTTTCCTTATATGTCAGTGTTTAAGTTCTGCTCTTTTGACATGTTTTGTCCTAAAGCGCTGCCTGTTTACAATTCAGTACTTCTATTAGCTTAAGGCCCAGCTAAGCAACTCCTGTTCTTTGTTAGTAAATGCCTTAGTTCCTGACAGATGCTGCAGCAGGAATCTGATGGATATGACATTTACAGCATTAGAGCTGCAATGGTGAGAAATAATCTATGTCTTGTCAGTTTATGGTAGAATCAAACTTCTCTTTTAGTGGAATGAAACAGTACCTGTTTCCCACTGCAAGTAGGAGATACATTTTTGGTAGGTTTTATTGGGTGGGGGTTTTTTGTGATTTTTTTTTTTTTCAATGTAATGGGGAAAAAATTCAGCTCTTTCCCACAATCTGAATTTGTAAAATAAGTTGTGGTTGTTATAAAATTTTATATAAAGTGTTAGGATCCATAAGCATGAGGAGATAAACATCAGTATTTCTCAGACTCAGAAGGTGAATTTCAAGTCTTGGTTTTATGCACCCAGATTTTGGATTTACTGGCTCTGCACTGAAAACTGTGGATGAATTTGGCCCAGAAACTACATGCTTGATCATAAGGAGTTGTGTTATCTAATGAGAAAGAAAATTTTCATGATAGCTGAAATAGTCCCTGAGCTGTCCAGCGGTTCCCAAAGTAGTGGACAGGAGAACTGCTGGTCTTGGCTTTCCTTTTCATTTCAAGTTAACAGGAAAAGAACAAATGTGTAGAGATAAAGGCTGTATCCTCCAAGGAAGTTCTTTGATCCTCTCATGGCTATCTCAGTGTAACTCCTTACAAGGACACTTGTATTCCAGGATGAAGATTCTCCTTTTTTCTGTGTACAAAATACAAGCAGAAGAGGGTAAGGAGCATTAATCCTGGAATATAAGTGTCCAGCAGGATTAGCTTAGCCATTAATGTCTCTGTAGACAAACCTGAGAGGAGACACAGAGTTGAAGCAGTCTGTATTCTCTTAATTTTCTTTTTAAAGCTCAAAACACTCACTGCCATGCCCGAGGCTAAGTTCAGAGTTGAGGGATGCTTCGTGGTGAGTGTTTTCTGTACCTGCCATTCATTGCCCCTCCGGTATCACAAAGAGGTGTCACACCCAAAATCTGCAGCCGGCTGTTCACCTGTCCCGGTCACAGGCTCTGCTGGGAGGGAGTGTTTGCTCTCAGGTGGGCTAAGAGGAGATCTGGGCTGCCTCACTTCCAGAGCTCGGGGTTATTTAGCATGTACAGTCATTCCCTGCTTGCTTTTTTTGTTTTGCTCATCAGTGCAGACGTGTTCTTAAGGACAGAAATCACAGTGGCCTGAATAAGAAGGAAGCTGCTGACAGCTTTACTGCTCTTTTTAAATTGCTGTTATTCTCTGCGAGCAGTGTGGCTTTTCCAAAAGTAGTTCTGTGGAATTCAGTGGAATTCTGAAAATCATACCCTGAGTGTTAAAAAGGTGCTGTATTTTATTGGTAAATGTTTCTTACTTTTTTTTTTCCTCCCAAAATTATGCTAATGGGGAATTTGCCGTTCAGTTTTTAAGCATTTACTACTCTGAAGTAGTCCCCACTCTGCTTCATAGCTGACATTCTAATTTGTACACAAGTACTACTTTTTTAGGAATACTGGATTTTTAACAGTAACAGCTTGAATTTTAAATTATTTTTCCAAACTCACATACAGGCAAAACAACATCCCTACCTAAAAAAGAATTGGCAGAATAGACCTCAACTGTCAATCACGGGAGCATTCTGAAAACCTGCATGGCAAATTCAGTTACATTGAGGGCGTGGTTTTTTCCCCAGGTTTTCATGTTTTAAGGAATCTTCTGAAGCTGCTTCCATTTGTAATCCATACACCTTGTATGGAGCACTGTCCTTTATTCTTTATTACACTCTGCAGGTTGTTGATTAAATGTACCTTTTGAGTCTAGCCTCTGGCATCCAGGAACATAAACAAAGCTGCAGACACTGTGTTTTCCTCTCCCAGCAGCATGATGTGTTTGTGAATTTACCAAGTAGCCTTGGGTTCTACTTGGGTTTCCCCATTGTTGGAAAGGCAATTTATTCCTTTAATGAGACCAGAGATTAAGGATTGAATTAAAGGGAAAGTGTGGGTTGATACAAAAACCAGTTAATAAATAAGTTAAATTACTGGTCTTTTCAGTTTTAATAGCTGATGAGGTGTTTGCTTTCTTTTCACAGTGCTGAATTGTTGGGAGTGATTGCTTTTTTATGGTTATAACCTCTAAGGAACACTGTGCCCTTGGTTTTTCATAACTGAGAAACCACTGAACTAAAAAAGTAGGCAGCTCCAGAAGTGGGAATGTGTGATTTAGGAAAGATCATGTGAAGATCCATCCTGTGGTTTAGAAAAGATCAAGCTGTGAGAAGGAGAAACCACCCATTTTTCTAGAGTGGTATAAAAAGATTCACCGCAGGAGGGATATTTTGAAGCCATATCTAACTGTTCAGTGAGCCTCTTTAGCCAAGTTAGGCATACAGCCACAGGGAAATTTAAATAGGGAAACCAAACACAGCTCCCAGATGCATCCTAGAAACAGTCAGGTGTTGGCTAATGGGCCTTATTTCTGTCTCACTCCTGTCTATTGCGCTTATCCTTTGCCACCCTGCACTTTTTCCTATCCTGAAGGGAGTTTTATCTCACTGCAGGGTGCTTTATCTCCTGTTGCATGGGTGCCTACCCCTCACAGCTCCTCGGGAGACGTGTGTCTTTTCCCCTTCCTCTTCCCTTCACCTTGCTCCTTAGGAGAGGGACAGTTCAGAGCCAGCTGCTCTTATCAGAAATTCACACAGTACCTGGCAGTAGAAGGGGAAAGCCTTTGAAGTTGTGTGTAGGAAGGGGAAAGGACCCTCTTGGGACTCTGGTGTGTGTTTCCTAGGCATGGCCACAGGCTCTGAAGTCATGGATAGTAGGAGGGAGCCCCTTTTAGCCCCAGGTGTGTGGGCAAGAAGTCACCCCGCAGGTGGAGGAAGCAGTGGCGCTCCTGAGCCATCTGGCACAGGTTAGGCATGCTCATGGATTTTGGTCCTCTTAGTCTCTTGTGGAGGTACAGCAGGGAGTCAGCTGTGGCCAGGCCTCCTTTGTAGTTGCAGAGGAAGTTGCTGGCTGGAGATAAGGCTTCTGGAGATCCGGCCCGAATCAGACTGGATGTCTGGCACTGGGCTGCAGCCGCGCGAGGAAGTCCTTCGGCATCAGAGTGAAATGAAACGCAGGTCAGAGACTACTAGAGGGGTCAGAAGATAGAAATTGCTAAGTTAGCTTGAAATTCCAGGTCAAAAGTTTTTCCTCCTTTCATTAAACACAGCAAAAGGCATTTCTGATTACCAGGGATACTGATAATCTAGAGATCCAGATCCTTTTGTGCTAGGCCTTGCACTGCTGCCTGTGCTCTGGAAAACTTTCTTGGGATTGAGACTGGTGCATTACAACAATGTTCCCTGGGGTTTTGTGCAAGAAAACTGATATATTTCAAAGAAAAAAGAAGTACTGAAAACCATGATATCACAATGTTTTTACTCTCTTTTTAAATTACTCTATGATACCTAACAAAACATTACTTGATCAGGTGCAGGGTGATCAAAAGCCTGTATGTTTCAGACCCACTGTCTCATAACCAAAACCATCCTGGAAAGGAAAAGGGCATGTTCTCCTTGAGACCATTCTCCTTCTCCCTCTTTACTGTGCTCTTCTAGATTTGTCTCCCTCTCAGTGGCTTCTCCACCTCCTGTCCTCTCCTTGCCCAGGAGCTACCTTAGGGACATGAGCATTTGCCCTTACTGGAGTTTCAACCATTTTTTAGGCTCTTTTCCCCACTCCCCTGCAAAACTGACTTGCTGTTGGTCTGTAAACCACTACCAGATTTTGTTTGTCTCTTGAATGGTTCAGTTTACTGGCTTCAAAGATCTGAACGACTCGGCTTTCTGAATCATGTGGCTAAAATCTCCTCTTCAGAGTTTTATTAGCAGTCCAAATTACAAATGATAGTAGTAAGATGTGTTTGCAATCAAAGTGCAGTATGTTATTTTTTGGAGCCACTCTCACCGCTGCCATTCTCTCTCGTGTACAACACTGTATTTTTTTCATGTTTGGATGTTTTTGTTCCATCTAAATTAAAGCATAGAACAGCTTTCTCTCTCTGACAGTGGAGTCTTTTCTTATGATGTTTAGCCACATATATTGGTTCATCCCTTTGAATTTATCTTTCTAATTTACCATTACCTGTCCTTGTTTGTCTGTGAAGTAACTTCTTGATGAGACTGCAACCCAGTGGCAGCTTGCCAATATTTTCTTAGTTTTTCTTGGAACATTCAGCTTAGGAAGTGGACTAATTAGCGCGTAAACATTGTTTAGCAGAAGAACTCCAATTAGCACTGTTTGGCCTGGCTTCAGCGATAAACAAAGTTTAGATGCACGTCAGTGCTTGTCCTAACAGTTTATAAAGTCCATTTCGTGGTCCTAGGGGACAGCACACAGCAGATACATTAAATAGTCACTGCAGTCGAGGCCATGAGAAAAAGCTTGCTGTGTCAACCTTAATAGACTGTGCATGATACATTAGTGAGCTCCTTTGGAAGCTTTCCATTAATCTTAATTATTCTGCAATACTAACTAAATCTTTACAAATATGTCTTTTTCTTGTTGCTGTCTGTCTGCTACCATAGGGAAAAAAAAAATACGACACACTCCTCAGTCCTTGTAAACGAAGGGAATTTAGGTTTTCAATGTGTATTTTTGTGTTGTCACTGTATTTTTTTCCTGTTTTGTTAAAGCCTAAAACTAAGCTAGATTCATATCAGTACAAGCATAGGCAAGCTTCTTGCCCCAAGAAAACAGCTATCCTTGTTTTGGCATGACAAAATTAATACTGATAAACAGGTGGGATAAGCTTGGACTACCCTTATGGTAATATTGCAGGTAGCCAAGGGTAGGAGCATACACTTTGTGGTTCTAAGGGAGGGATGCTTGTCCAGCCATGGTGGGCTTATCTGTAAGAAACTGAAGATTAGAAGGTGGTTGAAGTGTAAAATAACCATTCCTCCTTCCCTGCTCCACATGCCTCAGTTTGGTTAGCTTTTTTTTCTGCTTGTCCTGTAAATTCCTTGAGCCTGTACATGAGCAGAAGAATTGGAGAGAGTGGATAACTTCATGTGTCCTTGTGTTGGGACTTAGGCAACCCAACTTAGGCGCAGAGATTGAATCCAGTAGTGGTATCTTTAGATCACAGTCAGTATTAGATGACTCAAGTTAATATAAAATATTCTATGTGTACTAAAAATACTTGAACTAATTGACGTAATCCTAACTCTGCATAAGATAAGGATGCATGGGAGCAGCTGTTGATGTTTTGCTGGATTAGCTCTATTTGTATTTCAGCAATTACTATAACTAGAGGATCACACAGGACAAGTCTGTTGTAAGCTGTATAGTGGCTTCAAAATCTCTGTTTTTGCTCCTGACAGCCCAAATTAAATCCGAGTTTTCTGCTGGAAATCTTTCCAACCAGTTGAAAGGCATTGTTAAAATGTCTAATTCTGATTTCATCAATCGGTTAACTGAAAAATAACAGGTGCAAATAATGGAAAACTGTTCCTTTCTCCTTTAGACAATGAGACAGATCCAAAACTTCTAGGCAGCCATGCAAGGGTGTCTGTTCTTCACTCCAGGATGCTGGATTGCATGTGTATTACTTGTCATTAAACAGTGCAGGATGTGGAGCTGCCTTATCCTTCAGCCCTGGGTGGTTAACTGAGAGAGTGAAATTGTCCACTCACCAGGGGAGGGAGGAAGCTGACCCTAATACTTAACTATTTATTGTACTTCAGTGTCACCCATGCTCTGCCGTGGCAGCTTCCTTGTGTATGGAGTCAGTGGATGGCATTCTTGACAGTCCAGCTGCAAAAGAATCATGTTCCTCAAACTGAATTTGTTGCAGGTTTTTGTAACAGTTGGAGAAAATCCTTCCTCCAGAAATAAACATCAGAATTTACTGTTGTTGCTGTAAATGGGATGTGGATGGTGATATGGTTTAAGTTATTTGTTAGCTTTAACTAAACACATTCACATTTTCTATAATTCTTTCCCTTTTATGAATATTTTACCCTAGTGTATTTTCTAAGTTACTGCATCTCCTCATTCCCTAATGTTCTCCCATTGTCTCCCTTTTTCCCTTTCTCCTCCTCTCATTACTTCCTCACCAACAGGCCAGATTTTGATTTAACAGTTTTGTGGTTGATACTTTACTCAAACACTTCAGGAATTATCAAGTGAATGGTGCCAAGGGCCTTTAGAAAGATTTCCTCCTCTGAAGTTTTTTTGTCTCCTACAAATAGATTCAATAAGTTAACTTACAATTACATGAATTAGAAAATAATAGACTCTCCCTACTTGCCATCATATGAAGATACTTCAGAGGAGTAGCCACGTACCATTTAAATTTCTTTATTTGTTTTATAGTAGTGGAGTCCTCTATGAGTTTAGCACATCTAAAAAGAAGTCTTTATATA
>VXAC01000599.1:818261-831233 GCA_013399225.1 Rhipidura dahli
TATATATATACCATGTGAAAAGGTGCACAGAAATTAGTTTCATTTTAGATGTACAAATTTCCTAATTATTCACATTTGCAAACTTAGTTCTCACTTGCAGTGAACTGATAAATGGTGTCTCATTAGCTTCCAGTTTGGTCAAAGTTTTTGTTTTTGTTGGAGTTTTTTTTTTTTTTGGTTTCTTTCTTTTTCTTTCAATATACAAGGGACCACTCTTGGGAAATATTGCAAAGACCAGGTTAAAAATGAGCTGTGATAAAATAGGTCCCATAAAAGATGGGAACTGATTGATGGCTAAGTAAGTTGATAAAAATTGGTTTCACATCAGAAAGTAAGTTATTAACTGCTTGATTTTTCTTGAGGTCAACTGTTCCCTTGGGCCTTGGAAATTTTATTGGGGTTCTAATACAAAATACACCCCTGATTTAATTCCAGCACATGCCAAGTTGGTGTTGTGTACTTTTCCTGCAGGTTTTAAAGAGATTGCAGGTGTTTTGCTTTTTGTTATACTTGCAGTCTTAGCTATGGGGCTGTACTCTGGAATACAGCTTTTTGAAAAAATAAATGCGTGTAGCAGAAAAATTGCAAACCTTTAGTAGAAAGCCTGTGAGTGGTACCTGAAGATACAGATGATTCTCTCCACTAAAATATCTCAGGAGCTCACGTTCATACAGTCATGGATGGTGTTTATACATCTGAAAAACAGGTGAAGCAGTGAGCAGCTGTGGCAGCATGGGCTGAACTGTATGGGAAACTCACAGTGAACTAAGAATTACATCCAAGTTTCTTCAAGTCCAGTAACCAGTTTTGCTTAAACTACTTTTTCATGCTTTTCCCCCCTCCCTGTTGATTTTTTTTTTTTTTAAAGTCAGCTATAGAACAGGGCTCTAGTGAATTGAGCAACAACTCATTTCCTTTGCGATCACCAGGAAATACACTGAGCAATTAAGGCCGGTCGGATGGGAAAAGAGCTTTCATTTCAGTGAGATACAAAAGTTCCCAGGCTTTCCTGGCTTTTCTGCAGCCTTCCAGGTGGTCTGACTTGGAGCTAAGTCCCCCATGTTCCGATGTCCATGGTAGCAGCAAATTTGAGGAAACAGGACTGATGGCCTGAAGGATTTAATTTTTTTTCTCGGTGTTTCATTGTTTAACAGCTCTTGTACAAATCTCAGCTTCTATTTCCTACCTCTTTCTTTGTTATCTAGATAAAGAGCAAAGAACTTCCACCAACAGCCTATAGATTCACAGAGTAGTTCCTTGTTATAAAGGAATATCTCCCATTAATCCTTGAATTCTCAATCTCTGTAAAGGTTCACAAGTGTGGTGCTATGTTTTAAGAGAAGGTGACCATCTGCTGATCCTGTTTTGCACAGAGATCCACAGTGGCTGTTTTTCTTTCAAATGCTGATCTAAAAATGCAACGTTTCCCCACAATGTGAGCGCCATGTGACAGCAAGTTGTAGCTCGTTGAAATGCACTATGCCCACTAGTGTAAAATGAGAGTATCAGTATTTCATGTGGAAACATGACTTTGGCTTGAAACTGATACAACAGATTTACAAGATAAAAAACCTGAAAACTCCAACAAGCCCTAACAAAATACTCTCTTTAAGTAATGCACACTAAGTAAATATTATTGTTTATTGGAAACCCTTTCCCTATTAGAGTCTATTTTTGCTGTTTACTTCTCTAGGATCTGAATAACAAAGCCAATAGTATTTTCTAGGAGACAGAAAAAAAAATCTTGAGTTTTGTATCTCTTTTAAAAATTCAGAGTTTCTTTTTTTCGTTGCTGTTTTATTCAATGGAAAGAAACTGAATTACAGACATATCCATATCTGATAATGTGGCCTGAACTTCTGGTCCCTTGCCTCTGTGGTTGAAAACTCACTGTCTGCTTTTAAAAGAGACCTCACAGTCATAACAGATGCCAAATTTACTGAACTTTTTTGTTCACTTGCTGATAATACTCTGGATTTATTTATTGTTGAGGGGTTTGTGTGTGTGTTTGCGTGCACATGTGGATTATCTCTGTGTTGTGTCCTTTCCCTCCCTTATTTTAATGTTCATGCCATGGTAGTGTTTTCACCACCATTTGGAATGCTGTTTGAAGTCCCTAGCCAAATACCACTGTTCTAAATGTTAATTCTCTTCTGAACAGCGGTAGAGTTCCTGTGTCCTTCCTCTCTGAGGCTCTTAAGTGCACTGTGATCTGTAGGACTCATCACAGGATTAAGGAACAAGGAGTGCTAATCTGGGTTTTACCCCTTCCTGGCTCTGTAGTTTAGGCTGCCTGTAAAAGGAGAGAGTTGACCTGAGTTTCTCAGAGGGGTGGGATGAGGATTAATTAACTGCAGGCACAAATTGTTGCATGGGTGCAGTGGGGGATGTTTCACCAAGATTTTCAGACTGTGTAAAGTGGTGCAGTTCAGTTCTAAACAGAAACTTGTGTATTGGTACAAAAAATACGTAATCATTTGAGGGTAATAGATCTGAAATGTTTTTAGCCCTGTAAAATGCACAGGAACAATTTCACTTGTATCTCACTGCTCAAAATACACACCAGATTTTAAAATTTGCCTGCACCTGTTTTGCCATTCAATCCAATTAGGATTTTCTTTCTAAAAGGGAGGAGTGCAGTTTGTTACCTGGAAATGTAAAAATAGAGATTGATGCCTTATTCTGTATCAGCAAAATGTGTCATCAGCCTTCGGCATGGAGTTTCAAATGCAGTTCCCAGGAAGCCTCTACTACCTGAGATATCCAAAGGCTCTGATGCCATCAGCTGGAAATCCTGGCCTAGGAAAATGTTTGTATATTTTCATTTTCCACCTCAATTTTCAGTAGGTACTCCAGTTTACAATAATATTATTTGTTAGCTGGAGCCAAGTGCAGGAAAATATGACCACTGTGGAAACCTCTGTAGCTTTTGTGGAGGTTTGATAGCATTGGACCCAGAGAAAACTGTACTCCCAAAGTAGTGTTAATATCACTGAAACACCTGATTTTTGTATAATCTCCTTTTAGAGAGCAAAAGAGAGAGAGGCTGCTCTATACATGTGCACATAATAAATGTCAGTCTGGTTTATTCCTTGAGATATAATGTATGTGGGACTGGAACTTCTGTAAAAGGCATTAGCAGGGTGAATATTCTTGCCAATGCCACATTTGTGTGATTGATGAATGATGTCTCGGTCATGAAGCCCTTGAGGAGCAGAGTGCAAATAGCAGAATCTTTTTTTTTTTTTTTTTTTTATGCTTACTCTCTCAGAGATTTTACAGGTAAATCTTTGAATAGAGTAGAATTTTTAAAATGTCGTCTTTTGACCACAGTGTACAGGGTGCTACATTTCCTTCTCATGAGTTCCTGTTTGGGACAGACAAAGCAGATGTTTGGCTTGGAAGCAGGCTTTATTTGGAGTGGTGGCAGGAAGTACTGAGAGATTTGCTATTGACATTTAATACCTGATGTTGCTGTAGACTGAAAGAGCATTTTTTTTTCTTTATTTCTATTTTTTTCCTTTTTTGTTGCTTGCTTGAATCTATGTAAAAAGAACTGAACTCATAATACGTATTTGGCAAGGGACCTGGAAACACTGTATTCTGTTTCTTATAATCTTGACAGTCTTACTCATAAATCCCAGTCCCCTGATTCCTCTGATCACAGTGAGATTTTTTTTTTGCAGGTGTTTAAAACGTGAAATTAGATGTTTCCCCCAAAGCTGTACATCTGACCTCCATCACTGCAGCAATCCGACTCAAGGGCCTGTCCTCCAAGTCATTCTGGTTTAGGGAAGTTTCTTCCTGCATCTGGCCCATGCTTTGTGTTAATCTGCATTAATATTAATTAATATGTATTAATAATAATCTGTTTTAAAATTAGGAGGAAAAGAGAAGGGGGAAAGCAGCTGAGAAGATAACTGGGCTGTGCAGGCAACCAAGCTGATTTGCATGAAAATACTGGAATGAATTACTGTTTTAATAAGTTCTGATGATTTCTCTGTAAAACCTCCGGGATGGGAGTTTTCATGCATAAAGTTCTGTAGAGATTTTGCTGCAAAAATCTTAAGTGTTAGAAAAAGAACTTCACCTGTTTTTTCTGTTATTTGCATTTTTACACAAAGGACTTTTCTAGGTAATAATCTTGGTTTGTGGAGGGCACCAAACTGCCCCTCTGTTTTCCCTTACCTGGGGTTCAGGCTGTGATGATCCAAGCATTCCTGTGCTGCGGTGGAAGCAAGCAAGTGATGCTCTGTGCATTTATATGCAGCAGGTTGGAGTCCTGCAAAAGTAAAGTTACTGGGGAGAAAAGCAAACCCATGGAAGGATTCAGCTAGTGAACTTCATTTTGGGTCAATACCGGGAATACTTCATTTTTAGTGGACCGGATTGAGGTGGTTTGGGCTTTAGAGCTGCTCCAGTTTGAACTGTGTCTCAGATGGGAATATGTGAGGGCTGCTTCTATTGTAATAGGAATGCTTTGTAGCCAGAATATAACTCCTGCTATTAGTCAGTCAACAAAAAATTTAAATGCCTTTTGTTCTTAGGGGTATTTTTATAAAATCTTAACAACCCGTGGTTTCCCGTTTAATTTGAATATAGCTTAATTCACCAGCTTGCCTTTCAAGATGGTCCTGGATTTACCACCTGAGCCACAACTTCCTTAATGTCATGCCAAAGTAGTTTTAAGGGAAGGATATATTCAAATAATGTGGAAAATGTGTCCAAGAGAACTAGTGTGTGATAGCTCTCGGGTTACAGAGTGCAGCGGAGTCTGCAGGAGAGGGACATGTATTACCCATTAACACTTTAGAGAAATGAGTCCTGCAAAAATAGTTACTGCCTGGAAAGAGGAAAAAAAGAAGGCTAATTATTTTTCTTCACTAGTTCTCTTTTTCACCTCTTTCTGCTGATTCTTAGAATGTGGGTGCCCTGTTTTGAAGAAGAGCTTATCTGTATAATGATGCAATTCTGTCATTATATAGTAACTGTGTGGTTCCCACCAGTCATTAAAGTAGTTCCTTCACACCAGTTGTAGCCGTCCTTGGGTGGCACTGAAAAACAGAGTGGTTTTTAAAAGCTGTTTTAAGAAATAAAATAAATGGTGAAGCTACCAAGCATACAGAAAAGAAGCACTGGGAGTATGAAAAGCTCTTCTTTAGAGCAGAAGGTTTCATGCAGTAAGAAATGTAAGGAATTGAAACATCATAAAGGCCTGACACAAGATGCTCCTCCTGCCCTCCTACAACTGGAATATTTTTTATTTTGTGCTTTAGTCCCAGGTCTTGTTTTTGTTTAGGTAATCTTTTATCAGGTTACAGGGTATGCTCCTGTGCGTAGTTTTTCCTAATACTGACAGCCAGAAATGGTTTCCAGTCGATTTTTTAAAAGTTTTCTAGGCTATCTATGAATTAAATGAAACTGCCTCAGGTCCAATAAATTTATTCATTAATGGTATCAGCATTAGGTTTTGGAGCTTTTTGGGTTTCAATTATTCCCACTGCAGTCTCTAGACTATGGTCTCTCACCAGGCCTTTCTGTGCACACAGAGCTGCCAAAAAATCAGAGTAGGAAAGAATTACATGACTCAAGTTGTTGTCGCATTGTTCATGTTGCTGGAGCCTGCCTGTGGTGGGGAAAAAAATAAATATTAAAGGTAGAAAACTCTCTTCCATTCCTCAATCAAAAACTGGCTGTGCCTGAACGGAGAACTTCACTGTCCTTAAGGAATGAGGTTGTCCATTTTTTTTCCCACTGCTGATCAGCTGGGCTAGAACTGCCCACACATATCCTGAATATTTCCCTGTGGCTGGTTTAGTGGGAAGAGGTCTCAGCAGCTCCAGCAACCCAATTCCCTCTGCAAAGAGTACATATTCCTTGGCACAGACATGGCTGTTGATGCCCAGAGCAATTGGGATTGGCCTGGCAGTCTCTGGGAGTGGGGAACGTGCAGGAGGTGGTGATGTCTAATGAGTGAGGCCTGGTGAGAAAGGGTGGATATTTGGGGTTTTTTTTATACTGCTCCAGTTGTTTCTGATAGGAAGGTTTTGTGATAGAATGATTTCAGAGCTTATATCTGGGAGCTAAAGGATGGCAAGAATAAATTTGAAGTAAATTTAAATTATTTTAACCTGGTTTTTATTTTAATTTCCTTTTTTCCCATGGTTTAATAAGTTAGCGCACTCTGATATATTTATCTACAGCCTTAGCACGAACAGTAATCGCTGCCAATCCATGTAATTATTATTTTGTGATCCTTTGGGAGCCTGCTGTACCAAGGCATTCTCTTCCTGTTGCTTCGGCACCTGGGAATTCAGGCTCCAATGATATTTTCCAGCAGATGTGACTCTCGGGGCTTGTTTATTTTTAGCTGGGGATTGTGCACCTTGATCTCGGTGGGAAGCTTCCTGTCCTCATTGTCTTTTACAGCCGGTTGTAAAGGCAAGTGGCTTATAATGACCTACCCTTACTTCCCCTCGCTGCTTCCAAAAGACACAGGAATGTCATCATCACATGTTATAATTTACTCAGGGACTTTCCGATGAGGACCTCACAGGTTTAACCTTTCCAAAAGCTGTGTTTGTTCAAGAGGGTAATAGTGTTGGTAGCTTAAATGTTGAGGCTAAGAAGTTACCAGATTCTGTTTGATAAGTTCATTTATCTTTGTCTAGTGCACAGTTTTCATTTCAGGGCAAGTGGATCTGTGTTTTTCAGTGATAGACATATTTTGATCACCTGATTTCATTTTAATGACATTTCTGAGGAAAAATATTTTTATTTTTAATGTTAGGTATCTCACTTTTCTTAAATTCCTTTTAAATAATGAAGAAGAGCACATACAGGAATAGTTGATATTTCTCTATCATAAATGGCAGCAACTACTTTTCTTAAAAACATATATTAGAACATCCTAAAACTTTAAGCCTTGTGTGTGTGTCTGCTCCTGCACATAGGTGCCTATGTACACATTGTCTGTGTGTGTTTAAACCAGTTTAAAAGCCTTGTGTAGCAGGTTGTAATGGAAGATTTTTCTCTTTAATTTGTAGATACTTCCAATATGTGTTAAAGGGAAAACCATTGAGCAAGAAAGGGCTCTGATCCCAGGATCAGGACTTTCTGTAACCCCTGTGGACGCTGCTGTTGCGATGCTGCTTTGTCAGTTTCCTGTTGTATGAAAAACAGTTTAAGGAGCAGATTTCCATCTATTATATTCTTCAGAAAACAGGCGGCATGATCCAGCTGATGGTTGGGTTTCATATATAGAGGGTTTGGAATAAAGCCCAAGCTTGTGGATCATTTCATCTTTTGCTCGCCTAACTTGTTTTGCCATTATAGGGAAAATAATGTTTGTTTCCTAAATATTCCGTGTGGTAGATAGCGGAAACTCCATGCTCACTACCTTTCTCCCCCAGGAAGTTTTTTTCCCACTAATGATATGCAGGTTTTATTTTTGGCAACTAGTTTGAATTTTGGAAGAGGGACATGATACAAGGAGCTCCTTTTAGTGTTCTTTTGTTAAAATGGAAAAAGAAAACAGACCCATCCTTTTCTTTGCGAGGTGAGCAATTAACAGGGGAGTGCTGCTGCTCTTGGTGCTTGCCATGTGGTATTTACTCTTGGGTAGCATGGCATGCTAATAATCCTATGAGTTGTGCTTTTGGGAAAAGACTCAGAGGCCTTCAGTTCTCCTTGGAATCCTTAAGAAAACACAGATTTGTTTCGAACAGTTTGTTTCAAACACCTGTCCCAGGAGCATCTTTAGCGAGCTGTTAGGATAACCAGTGTACTCTGAGAGTATGCAAAGTTTTAATGCTTTCCTAATTGCTGCTTCACAATCATCACCAAATCAGACCTTCCCAAAACATCTGTAATATTTTTTGTTTGAGCAGAAGATTGTACAGAAGCTTCTCTTGTCCCAGAATAATTCTCAGTCAGGCCATTCTTTTCACCCCTAATAGAAGTCCTAAAATGCATTCTCTTGTCAGTGGGGCTGCTGCAGATCTTTGGGTTATGTAAAAACAGTCAGTTTTCTATACTGTGGGAAAAACTGGTGGGAGGACAGATAGAGGGGACATACTGGATGTGTTGCATATTTTTTTTCCACTTACTTTTTACAGTATTAAAGTTGGTCACCACTTGTAAAAGTGGTAAGATCATCTGAGGGGACCTGGTAAACTGGTACAGAGATCCCCCCATTTGTTCTTAAACCATTTGTGTGCACTCCTGGTACTGATTCTGAAAAAACCCCTCCCAACATGTACCTACAAAACTCTGTTGAATGGCACATCCTGACATGTGAAAGGAGAAGTAGTGGGGCTCAGCTACCTGAAAGAACAGCTTGGCATTCCTGCAGCTGAGGGAAGCTGCTTTTAAGGAAAGAAAGGAGATAGGGAGGAGCCTGGGCAGTGGTGAGTGTACGTGGCGGGGTCAGGAAGGCAGGCTGGAGCTACAAAGACCACATCCGTGTTTTTCCAGGTGTCCCTTTTGTAATATTTCACTATTTTTTTTCAGAAGAGGCAGTACATCCAGTCATTCAGAGAACTAAGTGACAAGAAGAGAGAGAAGCCAGGCTTGTGCTGTGCTTTCATTAAGTGTTTTACTGCAAGTGGTACCTCATTTTATAATGCTTTCTCAATTACAGGGTCTCCCACACACTCATTGCCCTCATTTTCTTCCTCATTACTTTATTGCTTTGTTTAATCCTTTATAATGTGTCTAACCCACTGTTAGGGTTGCTTGCAAAGGTCAGGCTGTTCTTGAGATATTTTTGCTTGAAATAAATGAAATGGTTCCAAATTGTCTCTCTTTAGTGTGACCAAAAAAACCCAAACCAACTCAATCTTTTAAAGCTTCAGAAATGAGTGACTTCTTCCCTGATCAAACAGGACTTCCAGAACTGGTGCTTGCCTTCTACTTAAAAGATTCAGGAGGCCCCCTCCACGCTTGGAACATATATAAATGATGAGAACAATTAAATGTGTACATATTTTACAAGATTTAACTTGACAAGCCTGAATAAACTAGCTTCTACCCTGCACCTTTGTTCTTGCCCTAGGACTTTCTGTGTACTTGCGATAGACTTTCAACTCAGTCAGAAAAAATTCTTCATAACCAAAAGACTTGGCATCAGAATTAAAACACAACTGTTTCAGGAATTGCTCATACCTTTCCCATTACTTTGGCATTATGACAATTACAGGTAGCAAAATTAAGCCACAAAATTCTCCTGAGTCCCCTTTTGCTGCAATTGTTTGTTGTAGTTTTTACAGAAGGATGTCCTGCAAAAGCAGCTTGTTAAGAGAAGAAGTGGAGTGTGTGCTTCAGTAAAAATCAATTTTTCAGGTTAGGTTTGCATCTTTCCCTTGCATTGTTTCAAGGTGAGTTTCAGTTATAAATAATAAATCTGGAATTCTGCACTGGTGTATCTTGCGGGCTGGGTGTAGTTATTGTGAGAGCTCCCGTCTTATTATCTCACCCAATTTATTTGCATTTTGATTTTATATGATTCCTGATTAACTGAAATGTATTTGTATATTTGGATGTTTAAGTTCAAAATACTACTGTCAGTGATGTCAGAAGGGCAAACACTATGCTGAGAATGTTTAGTCAAACTTTCTCAGTGAAAGCAAATGAAAACTTTTTTATGGCAGGTGGCCTTGAAAAAGTGTCTTATTTTCCTGGGTTTTTTTGAGAGGTGAGATTTAGTTCCATGTTGCTGGCCTTTTGACTTTGGGTTTTTCAGCATGTAGTTCCAATAACTTGTTTTGTTATGTAGCTCATGTACCTGGTTCAAGATTCTCTGATCATTCATGCAAATTAATACATTGATGCCACATCATGGTGTAGAAGAAAAGCCTTGTGACTCTTAGTGATAAGAAGTCATTTACATTTGAGTTTACAGGTATTTCAGCTTTCTTCCTTACCCTCCCTGCCAATTTTTCCTGTTAAGCAGACTGATCTTAGTGATTTCCATGTATATACAGCTCATACACACACACAAAAATCAAATAATATAATGGTGTAAGGAAGAAGCCTGATGGTGTCTGTTTTTATTTTTAAGTGAATCTGCAACCTTCCCAAAAGTTATGGTTGCCTTTCTGGTTGTAATAATTTAACAGCTTATTGAAGGATAAAGGGGCTCCACTACCAGAGAAAAAGGTACATCTGTTATGAAGGGCATTATTTTTGAGTATAAAATGGTAAATAGCAGTTCCTCCTTTATAATCTGGTAGCGCATACTGTAATTTAGGAATGGTGGTTGAGGGTATGCATTATAGCCAAGACATACTTGAGACTTTACAATCAGCCAATGCATTATTTTGTTTGTTTTCATGGAATATTGAATGGTGCGGTAATTAACAGGCTTGGGGAACTGCTGGAAGAAAAACCTTCATTAGAATTGCTGGTAGGGCAAGAATTGTTCCCTGTCCCCCAACCTCCATGTTCTCTAAACTCGTGTGTAATTGTAGCAAGAAGGTTTTTCAAACAGTATTTTTGAAGATATTATAATTCCAAAATTGTCACATGCCTCATCACTTTTAGTGCACTATCTGAGCTGCAAAACTGACAGAACCATCTAGGTAAAAGCCCATTAAAGGATTCATTTCTGACTTTTTGTACATCTATTGTGGCTTTTATTATTTGATGACAGACTGGGAGATACCCAGTGATTTAAAGGACATACCAATTTGGAGGAATACATGGCCTTTAAAGAAGAAAGTTGTTGTTATGATTGTGGAGAAACCTGAGACGTGAAGTTATATAAGTTGCAAACAGCACTGAGCTCAGCTTACAGCAGAGCTGTGTGTGATGCTTCTACCTCTCACATGGCTTTAAATTAGTGTTACCTGTCAACAGGTTGTTATTCTGTCTGTTTGGTCTGTAACTGTTATGGAAGGAACAGGGAGAGGGAGGAAATCACCTTTGGTCATGACCCAGAAGCTGATGAAGATATTGGAAAGATTTTTGTTGACTTTATTATGCTTGATATCAGATCCTTGGAGTTTGAAAAAAACTCCAGGAAAGGAGAAAGAAAACGAGAGGCTTGAAAAAGAATTTCTGTCATTTGATTGCTGTGTGAAACTATAGGTTAGTTTGGAGCAAGCATTTTAGCCCTGAGTAAAGAGAAATAATTTTGACATTTTCCAAGAAAGAAAGCTTTGCTGAATAACTATGACATGAAAAACTTTGTGTCATGCACAGGTGCTCTACCAATTTATCAGGTTATTTTAAATAATCTCAGGAACAGCAGAGTAGCCAGACTAAGGATTCATCTAGTCCAGTTTCTAGTCTCTAGCAGTCAGCAAAAAGTAGATGCCTAAGAAAGAACACAGAATGACTTAAATTCCCAATTTGTTCCTCCTTGAAGGTACAGAGCACCAGAACCTTTATCAGGACTATACCTGCTTTTTCTCTCCTGTCTATTAGAGTAACTGACAAAATACACACAACCAAATGGTTTATTGACTGAGAGAGCTCCAAAACAAACATAAAAAGACCTAGTGGAAGCTTTTCACTAAGACTTAAAAATATCATTGGATGGCACTGATACAGTTTTAGCATTTGCCCATAAAAATGTGAAGTCACAACCCTAAGTCATTGTTTTACAACTCTGCCTGTTTTTTCATTTTGAACATTGTCTTTGGCTATTATGTTTTCAAATATTGTTGGGTCAGCTCTATTAATAAAGGTGCCCTCAGGGTATTTGCAGCTAGTGAGGTGGTGTTCAGGGTACTGATTCAGCACTGAATGAGAAACTATTTGTTACCTTTTTGTTTGCAGCAGCAACAAGTTTTAACATTAAAGCTTTACGGTATCTGATTGCCTACAGGAAAGGGGTATAATATTCACTTAGCAGCCAATGAATGAATGATTAAAATCTTAAAAGCATTTAATAAGATTGAAACACAGAGCAGGGCTGTTCTCTGGTGTAAAGTTACAGAAGAGGTTCACTGGGTCACAGAAAGAGTATGGGAGATTGAATTTTTTTGTTGTTGTTGAAAAAAATAGCAATGTTACTTCTGCTGTCAAGTCAAGACAGTTCTGAGGGGAAAACCATAAATGAGTGATGGTATGTTAGAAACAGCACAAAACCAAACAAAAGAATTGGTTCCACACCTGTAATATGACCAAAAAAAAAAAAAAGTCATTATTATACAAAGATGTGCACACAGTTTCTATCCTGACCATTAGTTAAACCTGTAACAATTAGGCTGCTGTAAACAGAATCTGAGGTTAAGGTAAGTACTCAGCTGAAGCTGCAGTTCAAGGAGTTAATGAGTTAATTAAGCACTGAGACAGCCTTGATGCCCGTGACAAGCTCTGCAGAGTCTGACAGCTGGCTTGCTTGCTTGTTTATTAATAAACAGCCTGTTTATTAATGACATCTGAACACTTCAGTAGTTCAGTATATTGAAAGTGGTTTTTGATGCTTTGTGCATTTTGAGTGTGGCAACCTCTCCCTGGAAGATGAGAATTTATAATTGGTTCTTTAAGGACCTTAAGTTGGCCAAAAATTCCTGCTAAACAATTTTTTTGTGAGCAAGGAGAGAGCCCAGCGCATGATGTGCCTGGCATCCCAATCACAGTTTGTGCTCAGGTCCCCAGGGTAAGGAGCACTCTGAGAGGCATCACAGATGAAACAGGGAGAAAAGGGCACTTTGGAAAGGTGAAATTACCTCCATTTAATCCTCTATAGCTTGATGAAACTTTGCAGCTGCTGAGTAAGTCATATTGGAAGTCTAGGATTCCAGGGCTAGGGAAATGTATCTCTGCATATGAGAAGTGCTAATATTTTCCTGGAATTATTCTTCTCCGCCTTCATGCTAAGGCTTAGAGGCAGAAAAATGGGGCCAGTACAGTTTGAAGGTTACTAGGAACACTGAAAAGCCTTTGGATGCCATTGTCTTCGTCTGAAAGTACTATTAAAATTAATTATGTGATAGTTTGGGGTGGGGGGGGGGGAAGTTCACG